>JAZKJV010004460.1:0-427074 GCA_037367405.1 Ottelia alismoides | reverse complement strand
TCGCCCATCCTCGTACCATATCCAATCGAATACCCATCTATGATCCTCCTCAACTCAAATCCCCCTCTTCTCGCGATCTACATATTTGGGGTCGTCGTCAACCCAATCCTCCTCTCTAATCAAATAGCCAGCCTTCCATCCTTGGCCGGCAACGCCATCACGATCCTCCCTCATATATCCATCGAACCATGTCAGATCCTCAACTCCGATCTCCTCTTCCCAATTACGCCGTCATCACAGCCCTGTATAAAGCTCCTCGCCGCACCTCTTGAAAGCTATCCGCCAAATGCACAAAAAATAGAGGAGGTCGGAGGTGAAAACCCGACTCTCCCCCTCTCAAAGATGAGATCTGAACCACGTAGCTCGTTGCAATCCACGATCGAGCCCCTCATACTGCTGGTATTCTGCTCTGATCTTCAACTGTCGAGCTACAATCGTTCACAACTTCAACCTACCTACAGCTCCTCTGCTAAATGCCACTAGAGTAGGACTCCTTTGCTGACCAAGATCCACCGACGCACGCAACGTCCTTCACCCCCAGCTCGCCGACGATGCTCCATTGCAACCACGCTTTGCCAACGAAAACTCCGTCGCGTCGCCTCCTCGCCTCCACTGCCACCTTCGCCGCATCTACTCCAGGGACTCCTCCATATTTGGATAGGACAAGGATCCCCTTCGCCGATGGAGCAATCCTCCATCTCTTCCTTCAACGCTGCTACTCAGCCCACCGTCGCGGCTCCTCCCTCGTCAGCCACCGAGCTCGCTGCCCAAGACCCCCTCCCATGTGTGTTGCACGTCCCTGGGGGGGACTTGCATCGATACCATTGAAGTCTCACCAATTCACCAGACATCCCCTCTACTCGAGGGTCACGTGCTTGGCAAGTGTCTCCTAGAACTTTTGCAAGAAACCCCCCAGCAGGGCTGGTAATTCCACTTTATCTCTTTAGTACATTTCTTATTTTTATCTTAGTTATTGTAATTTGCAAACAGAACCCTGTGTTCTCTCTTTAATTTGAACATGATTCTTGCATCATTTTATTTATGAAAAATATGCATTTTGTTATTCATTAATTCTCTACATTGTGGCATGGTTGTGATATTTTTATTCTCAGTGGTTAATTAATAATTGATATTTGTGTGGAAAATTTCATATTTGACCCAATCTTTGCTCATAAATTCATATTTATTTAACCATCGCTCAAAAACTTGTCAAAAATTCAGGGATAGTAGAATTACTTGTAGTTTACATTGTGCCTAAAAAAATGCATACCCATGCATCATTTGCTCCGTAAAACGCATTTTTTTTATTTCAATATTTTGTTTTTAATAGCCGTTAAATCTCACATTTTTATGATTTAGGATTGTCTAAGATAGCTCAACTAGTGGCATATCTTAGATAGATGCGTTTTCTGAAAATAAGTAGATTAAATATTTATTATAATTAATTAGCGTAATTAACCTTGTTTGCATTATTTAATTCATAAAATATTCATACTACATCATAAAATTCCAAAAAAATAAAGTACATTCATTTCACCATTATTCACATCTCAGCCAAGTTTTGTAATTTTTGGACGTCATTTGATTGATATTAATTTTTTAGTCCTTAAAATTGGCCAAATTTTTAATTGCATTTTAAAATTGCACTAAAAATTGTTGGACATGCGAGCCCACGGCGAGCCATTATGTAATAAATGTTATTGCGAATATCATTCCCTAATCTGAAATGAAGAATACATAATTTGCATAATAGGTCCCTTAGTACAATTAGGGTTACGTACCATGGCCATCTTGATGTTCATACAACTGTTGATTCAAATATCGAATCATAGAGGCTGGTGTTTGGATGGACATCTAAAGAGTTAGACTGAGGACTCATCAAGCACCATCAAATGATTATTAAGAGATGATCTCCAGCCTGAGTAGGAGATCACACTCCTTTCTCAGTTAGGATGATATCTGATCGACCTCTTGATGCAGGTCCTCTGCATAGGAATAGAGATTCGGAGGTGTCAGATTAGTTAGGTCAAAGAGTTGACTTAACGAGATCGAGATAACCAAATTCCTATAACGTATGCTGCCACGATATAGGCACGCATCCTCTGACCGGAGACAAATGTGTTACTATATGTCTAAGTATGCACATTTTGTAGACCAATAGGTTGATGACCTAATCAAGGTCTATACACCGCCGCGTTGGTGTGCATATAAGGGCATATGAGTAATACGATCTCTTAAAGGGGTCATACAGGTTCATTACTAAACCAGAAGACATGAGCTCACTCATGAGATATCGGGGAGAACCAAATTTCATGCACGGTCGTCTCGCTTTGGAAGCTTGAGTGAATTTGTAGGTTTATATATATTTTTGGAAAGTATATGATCAACACCTGGGTATGATATATGCTTTCGGAATATGATCGATACCAACTCCCAATGATCGAATGAGAAACTTAATTATAAAACCCTGAAGTAGACACTATAAAATTGATCTTATACTTCTGGTTTATTCTGAGTCTTCCAGTATGCAGGATGTACAGGTATTGGGAATACATGAGGGTGCTGTGATCATAAACGATTGTATAACCATGACTCTTCCATTCTTAGGGAGTGATGAAATGGGTCTGGATTTTAGTGACTCCTCTCAGTAGAGTAGTAATCTGATCTTAGTCCAAATGTTGGACATTGATTTGAATATGATTCAGATTCAATGAGAAGATTAGATTTGCGGTCTTGATTTTATCAAGCATCTATGGGAGGCCCGAGATTTAGATTTGAGATGTTATCTCAATATCTAAGTCACTATATGTGGAACAATACAATCGCCCTGTCTTTATCTCCTAGTATTCGTGGAGAGAGTGCATTATCCTTGAATGAGTTCATGGATAATTCTATTGTTGATATATGTATCCGAGCATTGAGAAAATGGATAATTAAATGTGATTTAATTATCATGAATAATATGAATTTGATTCATATTATAAGGAGATTTATCTTAGATAATTAAATGTGGTTTAATTATCAAAGATGTAAATAATGTGAATGTGATTCATATTATATGGGCACATAAGAATAGAGATCCAAGATGATTAAATGTGATTTAATCAACGTGGATATGATTTAATGTGGATAGCACTATCCATATTAATCATATTATTATAAATGTGATTTATAATATATAAGAGAGAACTATTTGTAATTGGGATATTTACACCCATAACCCTGAGTAATATGGTAATTACCCCAGGAACCCTCGGTAATAACGAATTACATACAAAACCTTGAGTAATGTTTAACTCTTGCACCCAGAACCCTGTGTTAATTTCCATCCGATTTCCTGTCATATTTGACGGTATCCGTCAAGAATTTAATATTTTATACCCTTTAACTTTGAGTTATTTACAATAAAACCAGTGTCCCCTTCCTCCCTTCTCCTTCCCTCCTTCTTCCTCCAAACATCTCCCTCATCCAGGTGAGGCCTCCCGTCGGCCGCCTCCCCCAGCAAGCTCCTTCCTCCATCGCCTACAACTCAGGTCAAGGCCTCCTGGGATAGAACGGCAGCCCCCCCTGCAACCGCAGGTCGTGCCGGCGGCGGAGGCGCCTCCGCCTGCACCCCGCCCCTCCACCTACCATCCAGCCGCAACCCACCCTCCTCGCCGCGACTCCGCCAGGTCGAGTCCTCCCCCCCTCCCCCCACGCGCCTCCTGGGATGGAGCCCCTCCTTCCTGCGCGACTCCACCGCTGCCTCACCCCGCCTGCGTGCCTCCTGGGATGGAGCCCTCCCCCCTTCCCGCGCGACTCCGCCGCAACCCCTCACCCCCCGCGTCCCGAGCGACTCCGCTGCACCCCCTCACCCCCCACGTCCCACGCGACTCTGCCGCATCCCCACCCCCCAGGATGGAGCTCCCCCCTTCCCGCACGACTCCGCCGCCCCCTCGCCCCCCTGTGCCTCCTGGGGATGGAGCTCTCCGCGATGCCGCCGCCGCGCGCCTCCTGGGATGCTCTGGTCCCCCCTCTCCGCATGCGCCTCCTGGGATGGAGCCCCTCCTTCCTGCGCGACTCCGCCGCTCCCTCACCCCGCCTGCGCGCCTCCTGGGATGGAGCCCTCCCCCCTTCCCGCGCGACTCCGCCGCACCCCATCACCCCCCGCGTCCCGAGCGACTCCGCTGCACCCCCTCACCCCCCACGTCCCACGCGACTCTGCCGCATCCCCACCCCCCAGGATGGAGCTCCCCCCTTCCCGCACGACTCCGCCGCCCCCTCGCCCCCCTGTGCCTCCTGGGGATGGAGCTCTCCGCGATGCCGCCGCTGCGCGCCTCCTGGGATGCTCTGGTCCCCCCCTCTCCACATGCGTCTCCTGGGATGGAGCCTCCCTTCCCACAGGACTCCGCTGCCCCTCACCCCCCCGCGCACCTCCTAGGATGGAGCTCCCCCCCTCCCGGTCGGTCACACCTCCCCTCCCCTCCCCCTCTTGCGAACCCACCAGCAGGTCCAGGTTGCGCGTCCCCTGCCCGCACCTCCGCCTACCCCCGCACTTCGATGAAGAATCCGTCGGCTGCAAGCTCCATAATGGAACCCTTGTCATTCTTTTTTTATTAATCTCAACCGTTAGATCATGGATGGGGTTAGATTAACTCAGCCATGTGGTTGAGTTAAGGAAGTAAACTAACGGAAGGTCATGGATGTAAAACGGAGTGGTTACTCAGGGTCTTGTATGTAATTCGTTATTACCGAGGGTTCCTGGGGTAATTACCATATTACTCAGGGTTATGGGTGTAAATATCCCTTTGTAATTTACATCTGTTAATTAAATGTTGATGTGAATTGGATTCACATTGGACATTAAATTGAAAATGTAATTTACATTTTATTTTGGGTTGTGAATATGATTCACAAATTTCCAATGGCATGATTGCAGTGTTCGCGAAATAAATTGGATTTATTTTTGTGAAATAATTTGCAACAAAAGTTGTTGCAAATATTGGAGAGAATCATGAGATAATGCAATCATGTAATATGGAAAGGAGGCTCCCTTCCTAACAAGGAGAGGGGACGGCTACCGAGTCCTTATTGGACTCCTAGCCGTCCTCCCCCCTTTATGGAAGGAGGATTGCCTCCTTCCTATTTCTCCAATGGATATTGATTTGATATAAATCAAATTTATATTTAATATATGCTTGATTTTTATTAAATTAATTATTGTTGATTTTTTACCAACAAAATCGTAGCCATTAAAAGAAACACAAATCAATGAGAGCCATTGGATTTGTGTTGCCCATGGATTGAGATCCATGGATCCCAAAATATTATAAATAGAAGGGCACCCCTTTGCTCTTCTTTAAACAAGAGAATATAAGTCTCTCTCTCTATTTCTCTCTACATGTCAGCCCTCTCTCTTCCTCTCTCATGGCCGTCTACCATGGATGCCATAGAGAGATTCTCCATCGCCGCAACGTCGTTGTTAAGCTACCCGATTGTTTGCTCGTGGATCTCCGTCTCCTTCGGTGCGCCTCGCTCATGAAGAAGATGTCGGATCTCGTGTGTTGAGATCAGGAGATCCGCTGCTTGGATCATCAACATGGATTGCTAGAAGCACATGTTTCATCAACACGCTCGCAAGCGTCTCCTCCGTCAGATCGGACTTGAGACAGGAGGTCTCTTCGTTTAGAGACTCGATCGCAACCACGCTTCAAGAGGTAATCCTATTACTTGTTTGTGGTTTAAACGAAATGATCCGAGAAGTGTTCTTGGATCATGTGGTTTCGTCACATAAAAACTTTAATTTCCGCTGCATGGAACAACTAGTCCGACTAGTCGTTCATCGTCGTATTCGATACGACGCTCACGCTTCCGTGATACGCTTGAGGATTATCCCATATTCTTCAAGTGGTATCAGAATCTTAGGTCGAAGGTTTTGGATACGATCCGTAAACCTAGGACGACTTGGGTTCGTTAAGGTCGCGAAAGTTTTTTGTCGCATTTGTTTTTCGCACATCTGTTTAGTTAATGAATTAGGCCCTTTTAAAATGTTTAAACATAAAGTAATCACTTGTATTTTGTTTCCCATTAAATAAAAAAATCATAGGATCTGAGTTTACGTAATTTGGATTCTGTTTGCTCGAGATATGGTTGTTTTAATGAACATGTATTCACTGGTGCGGGAACTGCGAATCTTAACTTGATTAATGAGTTAATTACTGTTTTGACCCACCTCTAAATGCGTGAAATATCACTTAGGTTCTGTCCTAAATCAAATTATAAATCTTTGAAATCTGATTTTGTCTAATTTGGATTTGAATTGTTGGAGATATGTTAATTTTAGTAAGTAGGGGTCACTGCTGAAATTACATTCGTAATCAAGAACCACGTGATTGTCAATTAGTGAAATTAATTATTAATTTCATGAAATAATTATGGAAAATATTTCAGAAATATTGAACGATGATTATTTCCTTAATTGAATTGGCCTCAACCATTAAATTGATTAGATTTGATCTAGATCATAATTCGAAACACAATCATCAAACTCCTTGCTTGAATAGGATTGGGAATTTGTCTAGCAAATTTCCTTATAATAAAAAATGTTTTGATTATTACTATTTGGTATAATTTCGGTTGAAGAACCGATGATCATCTCAAGTATAAAGTGATTGTCTCGACATTATTTTTTCCCGAGGCGGATATGGTGTCTTGTCGGGGATCGCTGGGGTAGCGGGTCGCACCGGTTGCGGTCCGTCCCACTCCCGCCGTACTGGCCATGACAACAGGTAGGGAACGAATGATGCCTGAGAGATCATAATGTATTTTTCTAATTATTAAAATTCGAATTAATACGTACGTTGAGATAATACCATATATATATTCAAGTAAAAACAATCCAGTTTGTTGATTGAATTGGATTGATAATTAATTTAATATGATTGAATTAATTATATTCAATTGAACTACTCTATTATGATAGAGTTATTAGTTACCTTGGAAGAATTAATTATATGAATATGATTCATAATAATTAATTAAAATTTGAATAAGAGAAGGAGGATCACATAAGTGACATCCATGGTCTCCCGTCAAGGCGAAGGGTTCCGTTGCCAGATATTGTATGTAGGAGACGTCTGTCCGAAGTGATAGGTCCTGCATACGATCCATTTGGATCGGGCTCGTTGCTTCTCGAAAGAGTAAGGACGTATGCGTAGTGACCCCAGTATCGAGTCCTCATATTATTGGGGCGATATTGGATTGCGCATAGCGAGTTGTATTCCAGTTGATGGTTGGTTCATTTAATGACGGGTCAACATCACCTTAGGGGTGGTGGGCCCTGGTGTTAAAGACCGAATTGGGAGATGCAAGTTGGACTTGCAAGGCGGAATATGTTCCCGCTTAGTTTTATCCGAGTTACAGGTTCTCATATTATTGGGATGTAACAAAGATAAGGAAGGAGATCCCAGATCTTGCTTGAGATTTAATGGTAAGTATATATCTTACATTGAAAGTGATTAAGGGAATGAACTTTCATTGTTGACATGGCAAGACAACTTTGATATAAAAATTCCTAATCCAAAGTAAATTATACATTTATATATGTTTATGCAAATTTCTTATTACAGATAATCCTTCTTTAATCCCACTCACTGTTATACTCAATAATAATCAGTAGAATATTATGGATTGGACCCATGATCCAGATATTGAACATACAATTAGACACATAATGTATGTGGTTGCAATGTACAAGTTTCCTTATAATAATGAGGAATGATAATTGAATAGACAATAGGACTAAAACCCTAGGGTTTGTACGTCTCTATAAGTCTTGAACTCATCGAATGTACTTTTGAAGTGACATGTCGATAATGATCATAATTATCAAATAATCCTTTAAAAATCTAAGAAGATGTTCTGGCATACATATGTGCTATCATCATATAATTATGAATGACATGGTTCTCTGCATTATGCAGAATGGTGGCTCTATAGGAGATGATGTATTCATATTGTTTGAGTACCTACCTGAACCTAAGTTTTAAGAGTTTAAATGGATGTAGATACGATGAGTGTCATCATTCTACTATCTATACTCTAGTCATTCATGAAGCTTCATAATATTCATATTGTATGTATTGAATGAAGCATGTATAAATATTGAAATACTCTTATATGAAATTTTTGATTTCAACATAAGAGATCCTTTGTCTTGAGCAATGGTTGCTTATAGATAAAGGGAGCACAGTGGAAGCATGGGTTGGACCCAAGTAAGAAGTATAGTTAAAGAGTTGATTGTACTTCCGTGACTTCCATATGACATCCAAAGAGTTGGATGAATGCCAATACTGCAATAACTTGATGTGTTGATAATATGACTATCAAATTTATCTAGAATCCTTAGAGAAGGAATCCGATAGTACATCAGAATAATCTACATATAATCATTGAAATTTACTTACTTATTTGATAAGATAAAGTTTTATAATTGTATCTGAATCTTCTAATGACACTTGCAATTTGTTGCATCTGAATTAAAATATTTGAAATTTGATCTTAAAGTTTAATGGTCATCCATGTTGGAAGTGATGCAATTGTTGCACTAATTTCCATTGGATTAATAGACTTCATATTTTTCAGTAGGAGCCCTTAGTCTTAGAGAATGTCTCTGTGAGATATTAGAATACACTCATAGTTTATTTTTAAATGTTGGAAATAAACATGAATTCTGGAATAAACCTATCATAGAGAGTTATGATGGATATATTTCAGATAGTAATCTAACATCTAGTGGACTCTGCTAAATTACAAAATTAATGAATGGTTCATTAAGATTTCTAATACTGAATATTAAACCTTTAAAGATCAGTAGGAGGGTAAAGATCATTTGACAATGATCTGACATAATGTTTTGGACATATATTTATTGATGAGATCAATGGACAAGTAAGAGATGGAACTTTAGAATGTCTAAAATTTCAAAACTTGCATACTTATGACTATTGTATTCAAAGTAAAATGTCCAATACACCCTTCTTTGGGAAAGGTGTAAGATGTCAAGGTATTCCGGATCTCATACATATTGATGTATGTTAATCATCTATATCATAGTAAACATTATGGATATGTGATATCTATTTATGATTATTTGTGATATGAGATTTCTTCTCTTCACATAGAAAACTTTGAAATGTTCAAAGATTTCACAATTTTTGTTTAGAACCAAAGTTTGAACGAAGATGAAATGAATTTGATCTAACCAAGGTAGCTTGTACCTATTAGATGAATTCAAGGAATGCCTTATGGAGATGTCAATATCATTCCTATCTCAACCCTCCTAATGAACCTTAACTCAATAGAGTTGTAGGGAGTTACAATTGATCATGTATGACATGATTTGATCAATGATTAATCTTAGCATAATTATCTCTTAGCTTCCATGTATATATATGTGGTAGAGAATACATTATAAATCCTTACAAGGTTCCATTCTAGAAAGCTGGAATCTAGCACCGGAGATTGCTACGTCATTAGGAAAATAAAGGATGGTATTGGATACCTACTTTATGACCATGAGATTCTTAAAAGATCTCATTTTTTAGAATGTGATTCTTATAGGATGACTCTCTTGAGAATCAAGATGAAAATGAAGTGAAGGAACTCATTTAAATATTGAGATGATAATGAGGCTCCTCAAATTGGAAACTAAATAGAAAATTAAAGATGAAAAACTAATACCTCTTCAAATAAGTTTGAAGATGGATTCCATGTGTCAGTTGAATCTCACAATGATCTGACTTCATGTGATGAAGCTTCCGAAGATCATAGCATGGTAAGATGGATGTTAGCAATAAAGTCTAAAATTGACTTCATATACAAGTGTTGTATATGGACCCTCGAGGGTTCACCTATAAGGGTTAGACCCATTATGGTGTAAATGGATCTTCAAGAGAAAGAGGGAACCTGATGAGAAGGTAGAGACCTTCAAAGCACGGTTCGTAGCCATGAGCTGCACATCAAAGAGAAGACATCGCTTGCGATGAGACTTGCTCTCCAGTGACCTTGCTATAATCCATCAGAATATTGCTAACCATAGCTACACAACTTGACTATGACATCTTCGTGATGTAAGTCAAGATTGCATTCCTCTATGAATACCTCTCTGAGGACATTCACATGAAGCAGCCCTAGGGCTTCATTATTGAGGAAAGCAAAATGTGCAAGCTAAAGAAACTCCATCTTTGGACTCAAATAAGCTTCTTGCAGTTGGAACATAAGATTTGATGAAATTATAAATGTTATGATTTCAGATAAAATCTTGATGAACCATGTGAAGCTTAGTTGGAGTGCCATTGTGCTCATCGTGCTAAATGTAGATAATATCCTAATCATTTGGAATGATCTAAGGATGAAAATAATAAGTGTTTTATAATCTGGTTGTCCCATACCTCGAGATATGATCTCAAGGATACCTCTTAGATCTTAGTTCTGAAGTTGTTCAGAAGAAAAGAGAAGAGGGTATGGGGACTGTCACATTAATGGTACACCTTGGACATTTCCATTTTTTTGGAAAATTCCAAAAAAGGCTTCTTTTACTCAAGATATGGTACTAACCTATCTAAAGGGATAGCACCTCAAAGAGTTGAGGATGTGAATGCTAAAACTGCTAGCTCTTTGGCATCAGTTCTGAAAGGCCGAGGGTACGCTGGATGTGTACAAAAGCCAGATGTCTACCATGCAGTGGGAGTAGTAAACTGTTACTAATCCTACTATGGTGATAAAACACTGGATTGCAGTAATAAAATTATCTTCAAAGATGACAAAGATTTTAGAGATAGTGATCTCCAAGTCTTATCTTCAAGAGCTCAAGACTTTATATATAGTGATCTAAAAGGTCTTAACTGTAGATACCTTAGTGGATAGAGATCTCCAGGAATAAGGGTATTCTGATAAGGATTATGGTAATACTGGTTATAATAATTGTTGAGCAGTAGTATCAACGACGCTATACCTACTTTTACTATATTGAGTATTGGTCGCATAAGATGCAACATTTGCATTGGATGCGAACACTGTCACTGGGAGATATACAAGTGCCGTAGAAGGACTTGGCATAGTCTCTTGCGAACAGAGTGACTGATCAGATTACCTAGCTATTTTCTAAATATCCTATGATTGTCACATGAGTGTGGGTTTAAATGATTAGCCCATTAAAGGCTCTTTGGGCTAGTGGGAGATTGTCTGACATGCGAGCCCACGACGAGCCATTATGCAATAAATGTTATTGCGAATATCATTCCCTAATCTGAAATGAATAATACATAATTTGCATAATAAGTCCCTTAGTACAATTAGGGTTATGTACCATGGCCTTCTTGATGATCATACAGCTGTTGATTCAAATATTGAATCATAGAGGCTGGTGCTTGGATGGACATCTAAAGAGTTAGATTGAGGACTCATCAAGCACCATCAAATGATTGTTAAGAGAAGATCTCCAGCCTGAGTAGGAGATGGCAATCCTTTCTCAGTTAGGCTGATATCTGACCGACCTCTTGATGCAGGTCCTCTACATAGGAATAGAGATTCGGAGGTGTCAGATTAGTTAGGTCAAAGAGTTGACTTAACGAGATCGAGATAACCAAAGTCCTATAACATAAGCTGTCACGATATAGGCATGCATCCTCTGATCGGAGACAGATGTGTTAGTATAAGTCTGAGTATGTACATTTGGCAGACCAATAGGTTGATGACCTAATCAAGGTCTATATACCGACGCGTTGGTGTGCATATAAGGGCATATGAGTAATACGATCTCTCAAAGGGATTATACAGGTTCATTAGTGAACCAGAAGACATGAGCTCACTCATGAGATATTGGGGCGAACCAAATTTTGTGCACGGTCGTCTCGCTTTGGAAGCTTGACTGAATTTGTAGGTTTGATATATATTTTTTGGAAAGTATATGATCAACACCTAGGTATGATATATGCTTTTGGAAAATATATGATCGATACTAGCTCCCAATGATCGAATGAGAAACTTAATGATAAAACCCTGAAGTAGACAGTGTAAATTTGATCTTATACTTCTGGTTTATTCTGAGTCTTCCAGTATGCAGGATGTACAAGTATTGAGAATACTTGAGGGTGATGTGATCATAAACGATTGTATAACCATGACGCTTCCATTCCTAGGGAGTGATGAAATGGGTCTAGATTTTAATGAATCCACTCAGTAGAGAAGTAATCTGATCTTAGTCCAAATGTTGGACATTGATCTGAATGTGATTCAAATTTAATGAGAAGATTAGATTTGCAGTCTTGATTTTATGAAGCATCTATGGGAGGCCTGAGATCTATATTTGAGATGTTATCACAATATCCAAGTTACTATACGTGGAACAATACAATCACTTTGTCCTTATCTCCAAGTATTCACGGAGAGAGTACATTATCCTTGAAAGAGTTCATGGATAATTCGATTGTTGATATATGTATCCTAGCATTGAGAAAATGGACAACTAAATGTGATTTAATTATCATGAATAATATGAATTTGATTCATATTATAAGGAGATTTATTTTAGATAATTAATTGTGATTTAATTATCAATGATGTAAATAATGTGAATGTGATTCATATTATTTGGGCACATAAGAATAGAGATCCAAGATGATTAAATGTGATTTAATCAACATGGATATGATTAATGTGGATAGCACTATCCATATTAATCATATGTATTATAAATTTGATTTATAATATATAAGAGAGAGATATTTGTAATGTACATTTGTTAATTAAATGTTGATGTGAATTGGATTCACATTGGACATTAAATTGGAAATGTAATTTACATTTTATTTTGGGTTGTGAATGTGATTCACAAATTTCCAATGGCCTGATTGCAATGTTCGCAAAATAAATTGGATATATTTTTGTGAAATAATTTGCAACAAAAGTTGTTGCAAATATTAGAGAGAATCATGAGATAATGCTATCTCATGTAATATGGAAATGAGGCTCCCTTCCTAACAAGGATAGGGGACGGCTACCAAGTCCTTATAGGACTCATAGCCGTCCTCCCCCCTTTATGGAAGGAGGCTTGCCTCCTTCCTATTTCTCCAATGGAGATTGATTTGATATAAATCAAATTATATTTAATATATATTTGATTTTTATTAAATTAATTATTGTTAGTTTTTACCAACAAAATCCTAGCCATTGAAAGAAACACAAATCAATGACAACCATTGGATTTGTGTTGCCCATGGATTGAGATACATGGATCCCAAAATATTATAAATAGAAGGGCACCCCTTTGCTCTTCTTTACACAAGAGAACATAAGTCTCTCTCTATTTCTCTCTACACGTCATCCCTCTCTCTTCCTCTCTCATGGCCGTCCACCATGGATGCCCTAGAGAGAGTCTCCATCGCTGCAGCGTCGTCGTTATGTTGCCCGATCGTTTGCTCGTGGACTTCCGTCTCATTCAGTGCGCCTTGCTCGTGAAATAGACGTCATATCTCGTGTGTCGAGATCAGGTGATCTGCTGCTTGGATCATCAACATGGATTGCGAGAAGCACGTGTTTCATCAACACGCTCGCAAGCGTCTCCTCCGTCGGATCAGGCTTGAGAAAGGAGGTCTCTTCGTTTAGAGACTCGATCACAACCACGCTTTAAGAGGTAATCCTATTACTTGTTTGTGGTTTAGATGAAACGATCCGAGAAGTGTTCTTGGATGATGTGGTTTTGTCACATAAAAATTTTAATTTCCGCTGCATGGAACAACTCGTCCGACTAGTCGTTCCTCGTCGTATTCGATACGACGCTCACGCTTCCGTGATGTGCTTGAGGATTATCCCATATACTTCAAATACCAAAAATATTCTTCCTTAAAAACCGAGTACGAACTTTGATAGACATTAATCTAGGTTATTCATTTAATTCCTCGAGTTTGACCTTGAGGCTTGCCCAGGCTAAAGAAACATAAAACCACTTCGATTAAAATTGATTAATTAATTAAGTGGTTGATTCATGATTGATTTCGATTACAACGAGACGATGACAAATTCATTTATTCAAGCGTTAATTCACATAAATTAAAGAGGGTATTTGATGATAAATCCCTAGGAAGCTACACCATTGGATTTGGTTACCATCGAATCAAGGGTCATATGAATCGAGGCTCTCCTTCATTTCTTTGCTTCCCAAGTATAATGGGAACACTTTAGAGGAGTCGTTTACCTTTCTATAGTAGTTCGAGATGATTTGTTGTAGGACTAGCTATCCAGGAGTTACGCAGGAGGCCATATGCCTCAAGGCCTCCCCCTTATCCTTAGCAGATAAGGCGCTCTACTGGTTGAGTCATTTAGGGAGGGCGATTTCTACATGGGACGATCTGAAGTACACATCCTTGCATAAATATTTTCCTCTAGGATGGATGAACATGATGATGAGTCAGATCTTCAATTTTACACAATTACGACATGAGTCATTCCATGAGGCATGGTATCGATTCAAGGATTTGACAGAGAGATGACCTCATCACGAGATACCATTGAAGGTGCTTGTGCAGAATTATTTTGGAGGACTCCCACCAGATATCCAGGGTCTAGTGAGCACTGCATGTGGCGACAATTATTTGAATAGGGATGCCGATTCAGTTTGGTCCATCTTTGAGGGGTTGGCGGAGAATTAACGTGCTGTTTAATTCACTCAGGTATTCCAGAAGGGCCCAAAGCCACCACACCACCAAGAGCATAAGAAGGTGGCATCTGTTTCATAGTCTGATTCACGATGTGACATGGGATTTATTAGTGAGAAGTTGACATTAGTTGACGTGAATCAGAAGTAGTCCAAGAATTGCATCCACTATGAGAGTTGGAGAAACTCTCATCACTTCCTCATGAGTTGAGCGATCTGACGAAGAAGGTGATCGAGTTGCAGCTTCAGTACTAGCAGTCTTGCACTCCTTCTTCTACTTCTCAGCCTGTACGAAGATCTTTACCCGCTCCACCCACCTGTCAGATTCATTTTGTTCAAAGCGATCTGGTATAGCTTACTGAGACTCCATAGATTGCTTGGCATGAGGATCCATCCAATGCCAACCAGAGTAAGATCACTAGCCCTGGAGATATTGATCTTGATTCTCATGCTATTCTTGAGATCAATGAGAAATTGTACGCTCCTATTCATCCTTCACCACACTTTACTCCTTAGAGCGTACACCACCAGCAATAGCAGTATAGTCATCTGCAACATGGACCTCCACATTTCGAGCACCGCCAGCATTACACGCAACAATAGTCCCACCATTGTGCCTATTTGAGACTACATTCACATCAGTATCCTGCTACATATCCACACGCCTATCAGCACCAGTAGCAGCAACAGTCTTCCTTTACCCCACAGAGATCTCCTTAGTCTTACACACCATAGAAACACACTCCTAGGCAGAAGAGAGATAGCCAATGACACCACACTAAGTATGAGATATCTTCATAGGCCCTGGTAGTGATCCAGATCATGGATACGTTGAGCACGCTCCCGACTGCAAATAGTACACAGACAAGGAGAGTTAACCATCGCCTGGATGAGTTAACCACATCCAAGACCACTCTCTCAGCCCAGCCTCAAATGAACCCAAACAACAAGAGGAGTCATTCAGATCAGGTAGACACTACCGCAGGTTTGATCTCTTTTCCTGAATTTTTATCTAACTTCATTTGTATCAGGAGCGGTAGATCACCACGAGCACCTAGTCGAGAGGAGGAGAGGGCACATGATGAGGAGCGATAGCCGATCTATGATGATATACATTCTGATGTTGAGGAGGAGTACCACCATGATGATGAGGACCAACATGATGTCCAGCTTGATAATCAGAGAGGGGAGCGATGCAGAGATATTAGACATGGACACATGCTAGTCAGACGACTATACTATGCCAGACTATGCAAATGCCCCCGATGTAGATTTTACTTCCCCTATTTTAGAGAGTTTTGTACATACTTCTGAGACTCTCTATGTACACGTTGATTCTTTTTATGTAAATAAAAATGATTTTGTTGTTCCTGAGATTGTTCCCTTTCCCAATGCTTTGTATGGAAAAGGAAAGAAAAATACCAAAAAGATTGTTGTCACTCTTAAGACAGAAAGGCTATCGAAAGATCACATCTTTTTGATGATTCCGCTCCATGATGCCTTGGATCACTTCCCTACTCCCAAGCAATAGTTGAAGAAAAGATGTACCATGCGTAGGAAGAAGAGATCACGTATAGAGAAGCATGTTTTGACCAAGGCAACATCCTACGCTATATAGAAGAGATTACCCAAGAAGAATAAGGATTCAGGAGCAAATTACGTCATATGCGGGATTTCCCATGCAACATTTGATCACACTCTATTAAATAACGGTTCCTCGATCAATTTGTTGACATCTTGTTTCCTCGACAAGATCGAGCTACACCCTCTTTAGAAATCCCTTGCAATCCTTAAGTTTGTTGATCGATCTGGAAAGAGAACTAGGGGCATTTTGAGGAACGTTATCGTTACCGTGCATGGCATGTAGTTCCTAGTGGAATTTACAATCTTGGACATGGATTGCCCTACACAGTTGCATCTTGCACCAATCATTCGTAGAAGGCCTTTCTTGGAGACCGTGAAGGCCCTCTTTGATTATGATACAAGGAAAGTATCTTTTCGTGCCGAGGGAGAGAAGGTACATATAGATATAGCGAGAAAATCACACACATCCAATGCCATGTCTACATCATCATATACCTTGAGTTCTTTAGCCACCTGTGAATACATGGATGAGGTTCGCTTAGACGACCTTGAGAGGTATCAGGTAGAGACCCATGATATCCTAGCAATGGATGGTTTCGAGACTATAGTTGATTGTTATTCTGGTGGTTCATAATATTTCAACATGGATGATGATGAGCAGATGGAGCAAGTATATGAGTATTTTCTTGCAGACATTCCAAATTCTGAGAGTTCAATGATTCCTCCACTTCAGATGAGCTAGAGACTGATTTTCAATTAGCTGGGTTATTTTCCTCTAGTCATTCTAAGAATGAGCACAATATTGAGTCGGTTGATGTTTTAGACATCTTCTGTAGTCTGACTCTGGAGTGAATTGAGGTGGTAGATAGCCATATTGCCTATACATTTACCACCAGCACAGATCCTGGCACACATACAGTTGAGGATTTGAAAGGGTCAGATTCTACCTTTCCAGATCTGAAGACCTTACCACCCAACATGAAATATACTTTCCTTGCAGGTCCACATCGATAATTTCTGGTCATTATCAGCTCATCTTTGACCGAAGAGCAAGAATATTGTCTTGTGAAGATTCTTAAAAGAAACCACAAGGTTATTGGGTAGAGTGTATCCGATCTCTATGGGATAAATCCTTCTTCGTGATCACACCATATCCATCTCGATCAGGATAGCAAGCCTTTTAGAGAGTTTCAACGCATGCTAAATCTGATTTTACGAGATGTTGTCAAGAAAGAGATTATGAAATGGTGTGACGTAAGGTTTATTTATCTCATCTCCAATTATGAATTGGTTAGCCCATTACATGTTGTCCCGGAGAAGTTGCGAATTCAGATGGTCAAGAACGAGAGTGGAGAGGAGATTCCAAAGAGAGTAACCACATCGTAGCGGGTGTGTGTTGATTACAGGAAATTGAATGCCATGACAAAGAAGGACCATTTCCATTTGACCTTTATAGACTAGGTTATAGAGAGGCTGGAAGGGAAGGTGTACTTCTGTTTCCTTGAGTGTTACTCCATATACAACCAGGTTACCATTGCACTTGAATATCGGGAGAAGACCACTTTCACATGTCCCTTTGGCATGTATGCTTTTAGACAGATGCCCTTTCGATTGTGCAATGCCCTTGCTACATTCCAGAGGTGCATGCTTTCCATCGTTGCAGACATGGTTGGTTATTTTCTCAAGGTCTTTATGTATGATTTTTCCTTCTATGGTGAGTCCTTTGACGATTGTTTAGTGCACCAAGACCAAGTTCTTCATAAATAATGTGAGGTAGATCCCGTTTTATCATGGGAAAAGAGCCATTTTGTGATTACAAATAGGATAGTGTGGGGGCATGTCATCTACAAGCAAGGCATGGAGGTTTATCATGTCAAGGTGTATATCATTAAGCATCTCGAGCCACTATCCAACATCAAATAGTTATGGTCTTTTCTACGGCACACCAGTTTCTACCGACGATTCATTCAGTATTTTTCTAAGATTACCTAACCATTAACGGAATTATAAGGCAAAGACATCGAGTTCTTGTTAGATGATAAATGTCTTAGTGCCTTCCTCACATTGAAGAAGATGATTATCAATGCTCATGCTCTACAACCACCTGATTGGTCTCTTCCCATTGAGATCATGACGAAAGCTTTAGATTTTGCGGTCGGAGCTGTATTAGATTAGAGGAATGGACTTCCTGTTGCCATCCTCCATGCCACCCACATTTTAGATGATTCTCAACGCAACTACAAAGTGACAGAAGGAGATATTGGCAGTGGTATTCACATTGGACAAATTCGGATTATATCTTCTTGGTTCGAAGATTACAATTTACAAAGACAATTTAGCTATCATATATTTCATGGAGAAGAAGGATACCAAGGCACGCCTTCTTAGATGGATTCTCTTACTCTAGGAATTTGATTTGGACACTAAGGATAAACATGGGGTAAAGAATGTGGTAGCTGATCTCCTCTCGTGATTGCAGATAGAGCATCCTTCAGATGAGTACACGCCAGAGATTGCATAGAGATTCCTAGATGAGAGTATCTTTGCAGTTATAGAGCTTCCATGGTATGCGGATATTGTGAACTTTCAGGTTACACAGAAAAGTCCACAGGGTTGGCTGAAGGATTGAGTTGACATGCTAGTTTTTGAGGCACAATACTACCATTGGGAGGATTCGTTTCTTTTTCGTGAGGGACCAGATTGTATCTATAGGCTATGTATTCCACAAGAGGAATACAATAGTGTCCTCAATCTGTGCCATTACTTAGAGGCAGGGGACATCATTCATGGAAGAGGACAACACATGAGGTACTTCAAAGCAGATTTTAGGGGCCAACTCTTACTAAAGATGCATGCACATTCGTGAAGATTTGCACAGATTATTGGAGAGCAGTAGGGATAATAAGTGCTAGAGATGCGATGCCTATGCGACCTATTATCATTTACGATATCTTTGATGCATGTAGCATAGATTTTACGGGATGATTCCCTTCAATCAATGGCTTTGAGTACATTCTTCTCGTTGTGGATTATGTTAGCAGATGGGTGGAGGCTATACCCGTACGAACCGCTGATAGCAGAACAATGTACAGGTTCCTGAGGGAACATATTATTTCACAGTTCTGTATTCCATGTATTCTTATTTCATATGGGTGTAGCCACTTCATTAATAAGGAGGTGAAAAAGCTAGTGAAGATTTATGGCATTGATCACAGAGTAGCGTCTCCTTACCACCCACAGACGAACGACATGGCCGAAGTTTCAAATAGGGAGGTGAAATCCATTCTTTAGAAATTAGTACGACCAGATAGGAAGAACTTGTCACAGCTTCTAGACCAGGTTCTTTGGGCATATCACAATGCATATAAGACTCCCTTAGGTACTTCACCCTTCGGACTGGTTTAGGGAAGCCATGCCATTTGCACATAGAGATTATGCACAAATCTGAATGGGCCATTAGAGAGATATCATTAGATATATAGAAGGTAGGAACCAAGAAGAAGATGGATTTTAATGGTCTAGTAGAGATTCGAAATAAGGTATACGAGAACACCCTCATTTATAAGGACAAAGTGAAGAGATGGCATGATAGGCACATACGACACAAGATCTTTGTTCCTAGTCATAAAGTCTGGTTATTCAATGCATGATTGAGAATATTTCCTGCAAACCAAAGAGCAAGTGAGAAGGATCGCATATAGTCAGAATGGTGCACGATAATGGAAGTATTGCTATATAAGATGTGTCACCTGGTGTAGATCCATTCGCGGTGAATGGGCAGATGTTGAAGCACTTCGTGGAGACTACTTATCATCTGGCTCGTGTTGAGGTGATCTACTATGTATAGGATGCATGACTACTCTTCCACTTCATTTATCCTATATAGAGACCTGTGAGCCTTTCAGTTTTTTTGGAGTACACCACCTGTATATTCTTCATATTACACAATCATCCCCATTTTTTGCTCGTCTTATATGCTTAGGATAGTAGATCCTAAGTATAGGGGTGATGAATCTATGATTCATCACTCTTAAAGTTGAAAATAGAGCTTTTTCCCCGGCTATTTAGCATCATATTTCCCTTTATCTTGCAGAGATAACATTCATGCATCAATCCACAAGATATGCATTTTAACATTCATATTTGCATTTAAATAAGAAGCCAATTCATTTGTAAAATCCAATTGTAAAATAACCAACTACTTATTTATTTGTATTCCCTCCAAGATCAAATAACACCTTCCTTATAATGTGTAAACTATAAGTTAATAATATAAGGAAGAAGGCCAAAATCCCTATCTTGTAAAATACCCAATAAAGCCCCAAACCCTTGGACCTTAGAATGCCAATATATCTCTCTTACAAACTCCGAATTAGATCTTCTCACTCCAGATTAATACACATCCAGAGACCTTTAGAATGAGACTAATTTCATTCAATTCGGAGATCGTATGCAAAACTTGGGTTTTTGAGTCCCTTTGTATACTACATTTATGTATATTTGTATTCTTGTACTTTTGGTATCATATTTCTCCTCATATCCGTTTTTGGTCATCATGAAACTTGTAGATATCATCGAGATCTACAACTTCCATGTTTTGAGTTTTTTTCCAAATTTGGCCTCCTTCTCTCCCTAAATTCATTTTCTTTCTCAGCCACTCAGAGTTGGCCACGTGGCACCCTCTGATTTAGCCACGTGGCCCGCCTCCTTTGACCTTTCCGCCTGCACCCCTGACCGTTGGATCTATTCTTTATCCAACGGTCCTAATATTTCCACGCATGCCCTTGGTTCCCCACCTTCTGATCATACCTAGCTGACATCTACACCGTCCGATAGCGCCATCTGATCTCGCTGTGGGTGCCTTGACCTATACCGTCCATCACCGCCTTCGCTGCCCACCATCCGATCGCATATCTGACCTAATCATGCCTGTCCCTTCACGCTGCATCCCCAACATGCCACGTGGTGCATTACGCTCCCTCCGATCATCGCCAGAAGCATCGCATCTTGGCCCTCCATCTCCCACGATGTCTGCACCCTCCGATCAAACCCCAGACCTCATCAGGACCGCCCATTAACGCCTCGCCGTGCATCCGCCATGTGGCACGTCCTTTGCCCCTCGATTTCTCTCAGCTAATCTAATCGTCACCCTAAGCTACCAACCCTCTCCTGACCGTTGGATCGCTCGATCCAACGGTAGAGGCATCGTCGTATACCTTTGCACACACCGCGCCCACGTCTTCCATCGTGCGCAAGGGGCCACCCCCTTTCTATTTCAGGCACCACGCCGACCATCATCTCCGACCCCTGGCACCACCATGACACCGACCACTCTCCCCTCATCCTCACCAACCCCCTCGATCTCCATAACTACCCTCAACCTCGCTCCACGATACCCACGAACTCCACCTCTTCGCCATCCATTTCGTCACCTCCACCATTTTAATACTTTGCCTCCGGTCACTTTCACCCCCATCCGCCACCACAGAGAGTATCTCCGAGCTCCCACCTTCGAGTTGGTGACAACAATTTGACGTGAGGACGAGCGACGACCGAGATCCACCTCCGACGAGATCCACTACCCTCCACCGTCGTGCTGCAGCTTCCTTCGTGAGCTGCGCGAGCTCATGTTCCCCTACCAGCCTTCGAGCGACGACCTGGAACCTCCATCCGAGCTTCTGATCCCAGGTAGATCCCTCCATCTTCTCCCCGATCTTCTTCTTGATTTTTCTTCTTTTTCTTCCATTTTATTTGCCGTCCACGAACCTCATCCCGCTCCGCCAATCATCTTCCGAGCTCCGCAAGGGAGCTCTGATCTTCACGATCCCCTTCATCTTCTTAGACGACGCACCACACCTTACTCCGACCAATGCTCCGCTACCTTGGCGGAGTAGCTCTACCGGAAACCATCACTGCACCACCGGCCTCGCATTCCTCGAACACATAGCATGCCTCAGCTATACGGCTAAACCCTGCAGGTACTCTCTCCTTGATTGGCCGGAAGCTTCACCGGCGCATCTTCAAGCCTCATCGCCATTGGCCTCCGGGCCACCCCAGCCTCAGCCAACATCGCCGGATGTTCTGCCTCGCCTCCACGACTCTTCTGAGCTACACCAGACCGTCCAGCACCCTTCACCGAAGACAGGAAGAGGAGGCGGAGCTAGGTCCGCTTCGTTGGAGCACAACCTTATCCGTCGCAGGAGGTGAAGGACCGTTGAGGATGAAAGCAGACAACCGTTTGATCCCCTTGATCGAACAGTCAAGAGCCATCCACGTCGCCCACGTCCCGCAGCTGTAGGATCAGGCGGATCCTACGTATCTAGATCGTGCCACGTCATCGCTTCTCCGTGCTCCATGTGTCTTTGGATCAATCTAGATCCAACAGTCACTGATCACCCACTCCCTCGTCTCAAGAGCGACCCATCACCATTGGATCGATCTTGATCTAACAGATTTAGATACGCCGCGTGCCAGCAGCTCATCACCATTGGATCATCACTTGATCCACTGTCCAGATCAGGCCACGTCGCCCAATCCGAGCCTCTTCCCCGACCACTAGGCTCGGATCGCCGAAGCTACTCTGAGCCAGACTCGAACCTCCAAAGCCGCCTGAGCGTCGCTCCGAGCCTCCGAAGACCCCCGAGCCTGGGACCCCCATGTGATCTGTACGTACGTCCTGGGTTATTTGCATCGAGGTCCTTGGAGGTTTACAGGTTTGCATTTTAGTCCCTGCCAGGAGACCCCACGTGAGGAGCACGTGTTCTGTAGAAAAATTGCATCCACCCCCTCAACATTATAGGTAATTACATATTGGTCCCTGTTAGTATGTTTTTTTACCAATTTTAATTCCTATAATTTTATTCATACCCCTGTCTTTGCACGCATATTTAGGCACTCATTTTAATTCATTTTTCAATTTAGAAAATTACATTGTGTAGCTTATGTTGTCCTCTTTCACATGTGACACTTGGCACATTTTTGTAATATCAGTGGATTTTTCTATTAATTAATTGTTTGAATTTTGTTATACTTTGCCCATTTATACCTTTCAATTCATAGTAATTTCTCTTCGATTCCAAAAATCCCCAATAAATCACATTAGATCTAAGATAATTAGATTTACATTGCATAAAAATTTCATCTCATTTGCACGCATCCCGAGGGCTGAATAAATTATTTAGTGATTTCCTTAATTAGTTCTTAATATGATCATTTCACATAGAAATTCAGGTTTAATAATTTTCCTGGATTCCTCACCTTCAGATCTATAGGATAATTTTTATTTCAAAAAATATTGTGATTTGTTTTTTTTTTAAATTAATTTGGTCAAAATCACTCTGCATACATTTTTAATTCACAATAAATTATTTTTAGTGTAAGAAAAATCTAAAAAAATTAGTGTAGCTTAATTTCATTCCATTTCATCATCCGGTTAAGTTTCATAAATTTTGGACTTGATTTGATCACTTATCTGAATTAACTTATTGGTTGGATTGTGCATATATCTTGCATAAAATATTGAAAAAGACAAAAAAATTATCCCCTGAAAATCAAACCTTGGAACTTGCTTAAAATCTACCTAAGGAGATAGCTGCCTCCCTGAGTTCGACCATCGGCTTGCCTAAGTAAAATAAATTTGCCACGTGTGATTAACCTGACATTAATTAAAAGTGGTTTTTGATATGCTCTTATTATCCGACTGCAACAAACTACATCGATTAATTTAAGCATTAATTTGATTGAATTAACAAGGGTAGTGAGATGCGCATCACAATGGCGCCGTTGCCGGGGAGGCACGGTTTAGCTTAATTTGCAGTAATTTCTGAGTGTTTAATTTTCTGTCCCCGGGTAGTCTGACCCTCGATTTTCTTGTGAATATTTTCTGTCCTTTAATTTTTGTATTTTTTTTGTCGTTCTCTATCTGACCTCAACCTGTTTTTGTACGAGGAATGCGAGGAGTTTGAAGATTCTTCGAGGAACATGTATTTTAATTTTTTTGAGTGATTTGAGAGGACTTATACTTTATTTTTATTTTTATTTTTTATTTTCGCATTATTTCCAACAGTTCCCGTTTAGGTTCTCGCGTGTGTAAACATAGTGGAATCATGTCCCCGTGTGCTGTGTGGATTTAATTGTAGATTAGGCTTGCACTAGCGGTCCCTCGAGCCACTCTAGGATTTTCTTGTGCTCATAAATCTTTAGGACCACACAATACACTTAAAAGACGCACCTAGACCGCAGAACTAACCAAATCAACTTGTGCTTTACTCGCTAATAGAACTGTTTGTCTAGGAGCGTATTTTGTCATTTGCATTTGAATATAGTGTAAAAAAGATTTCAATTCTGTTTTGCATCATGCATAAAAGCAAAGGGATCACTGTATGTATTCTTCACTCAGCATACGCACCATTGTTTTTCGTGCATCGGCTTTTCTCGATTTCCCTCTTTTTGTTTTTCAAACCTAAGTTAAACGGAAATTGGGACTGGATGATAGGCGTGTTGTGTGGTTGGACTAACAAGTGATAACTGAACTTAAAACCGGGACTGCTAACATTATTGACCCAAAAACATAATAAAATTGGAAAATCTATTTGCGGGAGACTAATCCCCGACCTTGTTTTCAGGCTGAGTAAGGGTACTTGAGTGTGTGTGAACACCTTAAGGCAGAGCCCAAATCCCCGCCTTCTATATCACGTTCTGACTAATCCTAGAAAATATCACAAGTTGAATTTATTAAGGTTCACTGACTAGTACCAAGTAGCCTCCGCCTGTCTCAGGTATATCGGGGCGAAATTGCGGTACTTCACGACAAGTTGCCAGTAGCCCCCCGGGGTGAAGTTCTGGCCTTGTCAGCCTTTGCCTGCTTGCAGGTAGATAGGGGCAGGTCTTTGAATCCATCAACTTGGGATAGAAGCAAAGAGAGGAAGGACTGGCGGTATCTTAGGCGATAGGTTAAATAGGGAAGACGTATCTGGCTCTGAGCCGACTTCCCTATAGGCCGCGTAAATCCTTGCTATGTTGCTTGAAAATCACACTTAAAATCAACAAGATTAATTGGACTCGGTTTCGGGTCCTTCACTGTGTTGAATGTGAACCCAGGGTCTTGGATTGTATTGTTTTCTTCAGGTACGAGTGAAATCCTATCTTCACTTCGAACTCCCTAATCTTCTCGCCAAACCAAGATGAGTACTTGGGGGGATATCAACTCCTTAGTCACCAATCTCTCTTTGAGCCCCCCACGAAACTCCTCTTCACCGGCCCAAGCGCAACTTGGACCACCTAGGACTTATGACCCTCTTGAGTTCTGGTTCCCTCACACCCAGGGTGGTTACTCTCAAACCAACCCTTTCCTCTCCTCTGAGCTTATTGAGGAAGACCATCACCTCGGTAAGAATCCCTTCCTTGATTTGTCCTCTAACACAGACCATGTTTCATACCCAGGACTAGAGGACAAGATGCCATCTAAGCAGCCACCGGATGAGGATCCGTTGCGACAGATCCTTAATCACCTCTCCACAGCCGAACAACAGAATGTGGATCTTATAGCTAGAATGGGACAGATCATTGCGGCAGGAGGAATCGACCGACCAATGGTTGATGCCTACAACCCAGCAGAGAACGAGATGGACAGTTGGTTGGCACCAGCGGTTCCCTGTGAAGCATTTGAGCTCAAGCCCCACTTCCTTAGCCTGCTACCGAAGTTCAACAGAAATGCCAATGAAGAACCATATGCCTTCCTCAGAGACTTCGAGCTTGTTTGCAACAACCTTAGTCATCCTAGGGTTGGGCTGGATTAGATTCGACTGAAGTCCACCCCATTTGCCTTAGGAGATAAGGCAGTACATTGGCTGAAGAACTTAGGTGTGATATGTACAACCTGGATGCAATTCAAGGACCTATTCCTGAAGAAGTTCTACCCCCTCAGTAGTACTAATCAAAGGAGAACAAAGATCACTAGTTTCTACAAGGGATCCAATGAATCATTCCATGAAGCCGGGGATAGGTTTAATGACCTAATTCAGAAATGTCCCTACCATGGAATTTCTAAGGCGATCTTAGTCCAGACCTTGTTATGTGGCATGACCCTGGAGATGTAGGGGTTAGTCAATGCCGCATGTGGAGGAAGCTATATGAACAAGAATGAGAATGTTATATGGAAGATACTAGAGCAGACGACGGAAACAGGCAGGTCGCAGGCCACCATGGCCTATCACTTGTCTCCACCAATTCTATCCAATGAGACAACTAGGAGTACTGTAGCGCATCTGACAGAGGACCTCATTTCCAGCATGGGTATGATAGCTGATAAATTAACCATGGTCGAGCAGATCCACAAGAGGGTCACTGACCATGAGTCTCTCTCACGTTTGCCGAAGCAAGTGGAGGAACTTACTGAAAGGGTAGATAAGATTACGCTACATGCCCTTCTGCACCACCTGTGCCTGTACACCGAGTTCATCTTGTACAGGAACATGCATCGGGGCCTCACAGTGGCTGGGTAGAGGATCCGACTTACACCCAACAGGACCAGCATGCACCCCCACAAGTGGAAACCGGATACGAGGAGCCTCCACAGGTGTTCGAGATCAAAGGGTTGTGGTACAACCATGACGCCGTCGGCAGACAGTCGAGGATGGGGAACGGTCAGCCTCACCGACCTTCCCTAGCTTACCAGGAAACCAGCTCCATCCCTGTTCATCGCTTTATTCAGTCCAGGCCCGAACGAGGGTACCATCCTCATCAGCACCAACAGCAGCGCACGTTCCACTCAGGCCAGCAGGGCCCGTCACCGTCCCATCAAAAGCATCAGTATCGACATGGCTAGTAGGGCTAGTACAGAACCTCATCTGCAAGTCAGCATCAGCCAGCCCAGCCCACCAATTTGGAGTCCCTCACCTTAGTGATCCAGACCCTCTCTGTTAGGGTCCAAAAGATCCAAAATGACTATCTGGATATGAGAACTGATCTGAATCGTGTTTCTCGTACCCAGGATCAACAAATGGCACCAAAGACCCCAATTCCCGCTCAGGTTCATGCCAACCCGAACAGCTTAACCAAAGGCCAGAACCGACCTCGTGATCAGGTATACTATTCAGATAATTCTTTATATGAACATGAGATCCTCTCGTATGATAATGTGAACCATATGTCCCTCAGGAGCGGAAGGACCGTCATCGTACCTGATCGGGCACGGACACCGAAGGAAGAAGCCGCCAAGTCTCTACTTGAGGAGAACTTGGAGGGAGAAGAGGAGCAGCACCACCATCACCACCACTGGTAGAAGAAGAGGACTTTTGGGTCCTCGAAGAAGCAACGAACCTGCACCAGCAGAGAGCCTGCCGAAACCGATGAAGAGCCCGCACCTCCATATGAGGAGGACCGTCTAGAAGTCGCAGAAGACGCATCATAGATTCCGTAACAACAATTTCCTTTTAGTCAGAGTCTGAGTCCGAGTCTGTTTTAAAGTCCGATTCTTGTACAGAACTCAGTTCCCGCTTTGAATGAAAACATTTTAGTTTCAGGATCTGAGTTGGAGTCAATAATCCCTTTCTTCCGAGCTCTTAAGGGTGGAAAGAAGAAAACTAAACAAATCCAAAAAGATGACCCTGAGATGGCAGAGTTTTGCAACAAATATATCAAGGTCACAATCCCCTTTGATAAATACGTGGAAATGACTCCTGCGTTTCAGAAATACCGTAAGGTGAGATGCACACCTACTAGGGTTAGTAGGAAAACCAAAAGCTGTGTTGAGAAACTTGTTCTGTCAGTAGCCATGACTTGTGCAATAAAGAACTCATTTCCAAGGAAACAAAGAGACATGGGTGCACATTATGTGGTGAGTCATGTCGATGACATTGCGTTTGCACACACTCTCCTAAACAATGGCTCCTCAATCTACTTAATGTCTACAGCCCTCTATGCGCGGCTTATCTCAGACCTCTTAGGAGATCTTGATCCCTCCTTCAGTTCGCTGATAAATCAACCAAGAGGTCCCAAGGAGCATTGAGGAATGTTGTCATCAAAGTCGAGGGTCAAGAATACATGGTGGACTTTACTGTCTTAGATATAGAAACCCCTCGTAATTGGAGAGATTCCCAGATCATCCTAGGCAGGCCCTTCCTCAGGACAACGGGGGCCTTGTTTGATTACAAGATCGGGAAGATCCAGTTCCAAACTCCAGGTGGAGATGAGGAACTTGAGATGAAGCAAACCAGATGGCAGAGATCGGATTCTGAATCCAATACCGAGTACTAATCAACCGAAGTAGACTGCGACCATGTAGACACAGTTGGGCCATGGATACAAAACCTAGCCAGTACCGATGAGTCCCTCCCCTCCGGAGATGATCCCGTGCATGAGTCAGTTTGCGAGGTCCTCAGAAACGAGTACATCTCAGAACCTGCACCCCCCTGCATCTTCGATGACTTAGAGGCCCAGCTGGGCCTGTCAGTCCTTCCCTCTTTAGGACAATCGGAAGATGAGGATGATGAGTTGGACGTGGCTTTCGCCAATTACATGGAGACCTTTGACGATCCGACTCTAGAGCCGAATAACTTGGTGGAAGCAATTACAGAAATAGATCCAACCATTTCCAACACTGAACCATATTCAATTGAGCCAGACTTCCTAGACGATCACACATTACATGAGCTCAGGCCTTTACCCACAACACTAAAATATGCCTTCCTTGATGGTCAGGAGAAGAGATATCCGGTCATCATCAGTTCACGATTGACTAAGGAGCAGGATTCTCGCTTGCTAGAGATCCTGGAGAAAAACCACAAGGCAATAGGCTGGAGCATTTCCGATCTCCACAGGATAAATCCTGCTCTGTGTTCACACCATATCTACTTGGAGAATGAAGCCAAACCCTCTCATGAATTCTAACGTCGTTTGAATCCAAATTTACGAGAGGTAGTGAAGAAAGAGATAGAGAAATGGTGCAACGCGGGTTTCATTTATCCCATCTCCGACTCTAAATGGGTGGATCCTATCCATGTTGTCCCGAAGAAGTCAGGAATTCAGACGACCACCAACGAGGACAGAGAGGAGATCGTAACGTGAGTGCCCACGTCGTGGCACGTCTGTGTGGATTATAGGCGCCTGAATGCCGCGATGAAGAAGGATCATTTCCCCATATTTTTCATTGATCAAATCCTAGAGAGACTAGAGGGGAAAGAGTTCTTCTGTTTCTTGGATGGGTTCTCGTGTTACAATCAAGTAGCCATAGCTCCGGAGGACCAAGAAAAAACCACATTCACATGCCCCTTTGGTACTTATGCTTTCAGGCGCATGCCTTTTGGGTTATGCAATGCTCCAAGTACTTTTCAAAGGTGCATGATTGCTATATTCGTCGAAATGGTCGGAGAATTCCTAGAAGTCTTCATGGACAACTTCTCGGTCCATGACGAGCATTTGATTCCTGTCTTAGGAATCTGGACCGAGTCCTCAAGCGTTGTTGTGAGGTTAATCTGGTGCTCTCCTGGGAGAAAAGTCACTTCATGGTGACGGAAGGCATTGTGTTGGGGCACGTCATCTCCAAGAGAGGAATGGAGGTTGACCCTACCAAGGTGGATGCGATCAGACGACTCCAGCCACCAACCAACGTTAAGAAGTTGCGGTCATTCCTCGGGCATTTCGGATTCTATCGGAGATTCATCAAGGATTTTTCTAAAAATGCCTGACTGCTAACTGAGCTTTTAGGCAAGGACATGGAGTTTATTGTCGATCACAAATATCTTGAATCCTTTAAGCTATTGCAAGGGATGATCATGAATGCCCGATCCTACAAGCCCCATATTGGTCTCTACCTTTTGAGATCATGACGGATGCCCCAGACTTTGCTGTTGGGGCTGTGTTAGGACAGAGGAGGGATGGCGTCCCGTTTGCAATCCACTACGCAAGCAAAGTGCTTGATACCGCCCAACGTAACTATATAGTTACAGAAAAGGAGATGCTTGCTGTAGTGTTTGCCTTGGACAAGTTCAGATCTCACTTAATCGGATCCAAGGTAATTGTGTTCACTGACCATACGGTACCACGATACTTGATGGAAAAGAAGGACGCGAAGGCGTATCTTATTCGGTGGATTTTGCTTATTCAGGAGTTTGATTTGGACATTCGTGAGAAACCTGGAAAGAAGAACGTAGTAGATGATCATCTCTCTCGTCTCGAAAATATCGATACTTCTGAGGATTCACCAATTCGAGACCCCTTCCCCAACGAGTTGATTTTTGTTGTCGACTCACTCCCATGGTATGCCAACATCGTGAACGATCTTGTCTCCAAGAAGGTTCCTGAAGGGTGGCCCAAGAGCCACATCGACCGACTGAAGTCGGATGCTAGACACTACCATTGGGAGGATCCGATCCTTTTCTTTGAAGGATCGGATTGTGTTTGAAGACAGTGTATTCCTCAGGAGGAATACAAGAGCATCCTTTCTTTATGCCACAACTTAGAAGCAGGAGGGCACCACTCCTGGAAGAGGACCGCATGGAAGGTACTTCAGTGTGGCTTTTACTGGCCGACTCTGTTTCGCGATGCCATCACCTTTGCGAAGTCATGCCAAGTATGCCAGAGAATGGGAGGAACCGTTGGTTCGAAGGATGAGGTGTCGATGCAGCCTGTCATCATTTGTGATGTCTTTGACGCCTGGGGAATCGATTTCATGGGCCCATTCCATGTTAGCCACGGATTTGAGTACATCCTTCTTGCGGTAGATTACCTATCCAGGTGGGTGGAGGCTATCCCGACCCGAGCCGTAGACAGTAGGAGTGTCTGCAAATTCATCAGAGAGCATATTATCTCTAGGTTCGGGATCCCTAAAATGATGATATCAGATGGGGGTAGCCACTTTGTAAACCGAGAGGTGAAGAAACTCTTGAAGGACTACGACATCAAACACCGTGTCACTAATCCTTACCACCCACAGACTAATGGTATGGTTGAGGTGTCGAATAGGGAGGTGAAAACTATATTGCAAAAGCTTGTCTGCCTAGACAGGAAGGACTGGTCTCAGATATTGGATCAAGTCCTATGGGCGTATAGGACACCTTACAAGACACCGTTAGAAAACTCCCCATTCCGAATGGTATTCGGAAAGCCGTGTCATTTGCCTACAGAGTTAGTGCATAAATCAGAATGGGCAATAAAGAAGGTTAATTAGAACACACACCTTGGGCAGAAGCAGAGAGAAATGGATCTGAATGAGCTTGTGGAAGTCAGAAACCGCGCATACGACAATAGTTTGGTGTACAAGGATAAGGTTAGGCGTTGTCACGATAGATATATCAGACGAAAGACCTTTGTTCCTTGACAGAAGGTAAGGTTGTTTAATGCTAGGCTGAAGATCTTCCAAGACAAGTTGAAGTCCAAGTGGATGGGCCCATTTGTCGTCCGTGCGGTGCACGATATTGGATGTTTCGAGATCTCAGATCTCGTAGATGATGCACCAACATTCTTAGTGAATGGACAACTGTTGAAGCACTTCGTCGAATCCAATGAGCAGTTAGTCCATGTTCAGGAGATTATATTCATGCGTGAGACAGATTCAGCAGATACACATCGAGCCGTGCATGAGACCTTGCAGCAGTGAGCTCTAGCCATCAGCAGCATCTTGAAAGATTCAGACTGAAACCCTTGTATATACCCATCATTCCTGTACATTCTGTCCTTTCTCCCCCGCGACTCTAGTAACTCATCCCAGCTTCATTGATCACAATCTTAGACTATACTTAGGTGACCAGATCCTATTTATAGGGGGGATGAGCCACTAGAGTCTGTTCTCTGTATATCCTCCAGATCACATTGGTCCTCATACTCTCTTCCATCCTATACTTAGGCAGACCTGAGCAAAAGTATAGGGGGGACCAATGGCCGCATTGTATATTCATCCATTTCTCCGCTTGACCTCGTCCGCCCCATTCATGTTCTTCTTCTACACTTAGGCTTCCATATCCTAAGTATAGGGGGAAGGACGACTTCTATACATTTTCGTCCTTTTGTCTCTCTTATTCTTAGCACGAGCTATGTCTTTTTCCTCGCTTTTCATGCTTTGAGGACATAGAACACGCTAAGTATAGGGGGCGTGTATATATTACATATATATACTTTACTCATAGCTCGTACTTTCGCATATCTTTGTATATATTTCGCAATAATTATGGGATGGGTAAAATTTGGAGAAACTTTTTGTAAAATACACTTGTGTAATATGTATAATACTTATAAAACTCTTGTAAATTGTTGTAACATAGGAGTTATACCAAATAATTGAAAAAAAATGAAAAAAAAATCAAAGGCTTCTTATTTACTCTTGCATATCATCTCTACATCAGAAAAGAAAGAAAAAGAGTCTTGCATTTCTTAGCATGTCATCTGCATCTCATCTGCATATCTTGTATATGCAAGGTGAAAAGCTAGCGGGTTCTAAACCAAGTTATGAGTAGATATTGAGGATGGACTTGATTAAACCTTAATCCACCTAATTTTGGAGGAACCTTATAGGAACTGGGGTTAAGATCTCTCAGGTCAAGTGACTTAATTCTTTGAGTCCACAAGTCCATGTTCACATGTCATCTTGATTAGTCTAAGTAGAATATCTCATGCACACACATGATTCTTTTAGATAATGGCCTAACTTGGACAAGCACAATGCACATAGCTCTTCATTGATGAGGTGGTGAGGAGGTAGAATCCTTTAGCTTGGAGTAGCACACGGGTGGAAACATCCGTCCTCCACTAGGGAGGGTAGTGCATCTCAACCTAGTATGGTGGTGTTGACATCTAAGGACGGGATGCTGTGGGTTGCAATAATGCTTCAAAAGAGGGATAGTCCACTATCTCAAGAGGAAAAACTCCTAATGTACATACTGCACCCTTTATATAGTTTGAAAAAAATGCAAAAACTCCAGAAAAATCAGACAGGTCCAAGTAAAAATAAAATACCTGTCGGAGTCTGTTTATTAGCAAAGAAATGCAGCTGAATGACTTGGCTACACTGGTCAGGCATCCCGGGATAGGTAGCCACACTGGCTACCGTCCATTCTCCTCTCTACACCCTCCTCATGAGCTGGTTGCACTTGAACGTAGAAGGGAATACCTCGCTCCTCGAGGAAAGAGTTACTGGACCAGGTTATTTGAGTTACCTTGTTAGAGGAGGCTGCTTCTTAGTCATTTCTGATGTGGAGAGTTACATTTCACTTACACAGTACAAGTAAGAATCATAGTCATCAGAAATTTGCATTTGAGGATTTGTTCTGACCTGACTATTGAGGAGTTTTGAATAGAAGACTTGTGTAACTTGAAGTCTGTTAGGTCTTAAGTTCAGGTCTCAATGAGGTTTCGCCACACAAGTAATCCAAAGGTCGAGTCAAGCTCCATTTTCAACATTTGTTCATGACCTTGGTATGGAACCCAAAATCATTTCACTCTTGCATTTCATTTTAGTTGCTCAGGGACGAGCAAGGTTTAAGTATAGGGGGTTGATGAATCTGTGATTCATCACTCTTAATGTTGAAAATAGAGCTTTGTTCCCAGGTATTTAGCATCAATTTTCCCTTTATCTTGCAGAGATAACATTCATGCATCAATCAACAAGATATGCATTTTAACATTCATATTTGCATTTAAATAAGAAGCCAATTCATTTGTAAAATCCACTAGTAAAATAACCTCCTATTTTTTTATTTGTATTCCCTCCAAGATCTAATAACACCTTCCTTATAATGCGTACACTATTAGTTAATAATATAAGGAAGAAGGCCAAAATCCCTATCTTGTAAAATACCCAATAAAGCCTCAAACCCCTAGACCTTAGAATGCCAATATATCTCTCTTACAAACTCCGAATTAGGTCTACTCACCTCCAGATTAATACACATCCAGAGACCTTTAAAATGAGACTAATTTAATTCAATTTGGAGCTCGTATGCAAAACTTGGGTTTTTGGATCCCTTTGTATACTACATTTATGTATATTTGTATTCTTCTATTTTTGGTATCATATTTGACCTCATCTACGTTTTTGGTCAACATGAAGCTTGTAGATCTCATCGTGATCTACAACTTTCATGTTTTGAGTTTTTTCCAAATCCGGCCTCCTTTTCTCCCTAAATTCATTTTCTTTATCAGCCACTCAGAGCTGGTCACGTGGCACCCTCTGATTTAGCCACGTGGCATGCCCCCTTTGAACTGTCCGCCTGCACCCCTGATCGTTGGATCTCTGCTTGATCCAACGGTCCAATAATTTCCACGCACACCCTTGGTTCCCCACCGTCTAATCATACCCAGCTCACATCTACACCGTCCGATAGCGCCTCGCCCACAGTCCACCACGTGGCACTCTGTGTGCCATCCGATCTCACTGTGGGCACCTTGATCTATACCGTCCATCACCGCCTTCGTTCCCCACTATCCGATTGCAGATCTGATCTAATCATGCTCGTCCCTTCGCGTCGCATCCCCAGCACACCACGTGGTGCATTACGCGCCCTCCCATCATCGCCAAAAGCATCTCATCTTGGCCCTCCATCTTGCACAATGTCTGCACCCTCCGATTAAACCCTAGACCTCATCAGGACCGCCCGTTAGCGCCTCTCCCTGCAGCGCGTCATGTGCCCCTCGATTTTGCTCAGCCAATCTAATCGTCACCCTTCGCTACCACCCCTCTCTTGATCGTTGGATCGCTCGATCCAACGGTCAGGGCATCGTCATCTACCTCCCGCATACCCCGCGCCCACGTCTTCCACCATGCGCAAGGGGCTGACCCCTTTCTATTTTGGGCACCACGCCGACCATCATCTCTGACCCCTTACGCCACCGCGACACAACCCACTCTCCCCTCATCCTCGTCGACCCCCTCGATCTCCAGACTACCCTCAACCTCGCTCCACGATACCCACGAACTCCACCTCTTCTCCATCCATGCCGTCACCTCCACCCTTTAAATACTTCACCTCCGGCCACTTTAACCCCCATCCGCCACCACGGAGAGTATCTCCGAGCTCCCACCTTCGAGTTGGTGACGACAATTTAATGTGAGGACGAGCGAGGATCGAGATCCACCTCCAGTGAGATCCACGTCCCTCCACCGCCGTGCTGCAGCTTCCTCCGTACGCTGCGAGAGCTCAGGTTCCCTACCGGCCTTCGAGCGACGATCTGGAAGATCCATCTGAGCTTCTGATCCCAGGTAGATCCCTTCATCTTCTCTCCAATCTTCTTCTTGATTTTCTTCTTTTTCTTCCATTTTATTTGTCGTCCACGAACCTCATCCCGCTCCGCCAATCATCCTCCGAGCTCCGCAAGGGAGCTCTGATCTTCGCGAGCCCCTTCATCTTCTTAGACGACGCACCGCACCTTACTCCGACCAAAGCTCTGCCAACTTGGCGGAGCAGCTCTACCGGACCCCATCACTGCACCACCGGCCTCGCATTCCACTCCCGACCACTCCACGAACACATAACATGCCTCGGCCATACCACTAACCCCTGAAGGTACTCTCTCCTTGATTGGCCGGAAGCTTCACTGGCGCATCTTCGAGCTTCATCGCCATTGGCCTCCGGGCCACCCCAGCTTCAACCAACATCGCCGGAGGTTCCGACGCGCCTCCACGACTCTTCTGAGCTACACCAGACTCTCCAACACCCTTCATCGACTATGGGAAGAGGAGGCGGAGCTAGGTCCGCTTCGTCAGAGCACAGCCTTCTCCGCCGTAGGAGATGGAGGACCGTTGAGGACGAAAGCCAGCAGCCGTTCAATCCCCTTGATCGAACGGTCAGGAGCCATCCACATCGCCCGCATCCCGCAGTCGTAGGATCAGGCGGATCCTACGCATCCAGATCGTGCCACGTCATCGCTTCTCCGCGCTCCAAGTACCGTTGGATCAATCTAGATCCAATGGTCACTGATCTCCCACGCCCTCGTCTTAGGAGCGACCCATCACCGTTGGATCGATCTTGATCAAACGGATTTAGATACGCTACACGCCAGCAGCTCATCACCATTGGATCGTCACTTGATCCACGATCCAGATCAGGCCACGTCGCCCGATCCGAGCCTCTTCCCCGACCACTAGGCTCAGATCCCCGAAGCTACACTGAGCCAGATCCGAACCTCCATAGCCGCCCGAGCCTCGCTCCGAGCCTCTGAAGTCCACCGAGCCTGGGACCCCCATGTGATCTGTACATGCATCCTGGGTTATTTGCATCGAGGCCCTTGGAGGTTTCCAGATTTGCATTTCAGTCCCTGCCAGGAGACCCCATGTGAGGAGCACGTGTTCTGTAGAAAAATTGCATCCACCCCCTCAGCATTATAGGTAATTGTATATTGGTCCCTGTTAGCACGTTTATTTTAATTGCATTTATGCCCCTGTCTTTGCACACCTATTTAGGCACTCATTTTAATTCATTTTTCAAATTGGAAAATTGTGTAGCTTATGTTGTCCTCTTTCACATGCGACACTTGGCACATTTTTCTAATATCAGTGGATTTTTCAATTAATTAATTGGTTGAATTTTTCTATACTTTGCCCATTTATACATTTTAATTCATAGTAATTTCTCTATGATTCCAAAAATCCCCAAAAAATCACATTAGATCTAGGATAATTAGGTTTACATTGCATAAAAATTTCATCTTATTTGCACGCATCCCGAGGCCTGAATAAATCATTTAGTGATTTCCTTAATTAATTTTTAGTAGGATCATTTCACATAGAATTTTTGGTTTAATAATTTTCCTGGATTCCTGAACTTCAGATCTATCTAGGATAATTTTTATTTCTAAAAATATTGTGATTTGATATTTATTAAAATCAATTTAGTCAAAATCACTCGAAGTTTATTTTTAATTCACAATAAATTTATTTAGTGTCAGAAAAATCCAAAAAATTAATGTATCTTAATTTCATTAAATTTCATCATCTGGCCAAGTTTCATAAATTTTGGACTTGATTTGATCACTTATCTGAATTAACTTATTGGTTGGATTGTGCATGTGTCTTGTATAAAATATTGAAAAAGACAAAAAAAATTATCCCCTGAAAATCAGACCTTGGAACTTGCTTAAAATCTACCTAAGGAGACAGCTGCCTCCCTGAGTTCGACCTTGGGCTTACCCAAGTAAAATAAATTTGCCACATGTGATTAACTTTACATCAATTAAATGTGGTTTTTGATCTGCTCTTATTATCTGACTGCAACGAACGACATCGATTAATTTGACCATTAATTTGATTGAATTAACAAGGGTAGTGAGACACGCATCAAGGGGGGATCAATTGCCCATTCATTTGTGTTTTTTGATTTTGTTCTTTTTACTTTTCTTTTGTTTTCCTTTCTTTTACACTAATCATTGGTCCCTAATTTTTGGACACATTATTTTCTATACTTAGGATGCCTTATCCTAAGTATAGGGGGGCGAGTGATTTCGTTGATTTCATTTTACCTTTTTTCTTTATTCCTTCATTTGTATATTATTTTTCCTCAGTCACCTCATTTTTTTCTTCCACTATACTTTGGATGACATGATCGTAAGTATAGGGGGTTCGACTGACTTCTATTCTTTTATTCGTTTTCACCCACTTTTACTTAGCACGAGTTATGTCCTCCTTTTTCTCTTTTGATTCTATGAGGACATAATACAAGCTAAGTATAGGGGGATGCATATATATTGTATATATACTTGTGTCCGTAACTCATACTTTTATGTATTTTCTATATCTATAAAATCCATAAAAGTGGGTAAGGGTTAATTTAAAAATCCATCTATGTATTTATTTATTATTTAAGAAAGTACTTGTAAATAAGTAAAATATTTTTACAATCTTTATTTAAAATTCCTAATTTAAAATATATTTTTATATGTATAATACTTATTTAAAATCCTATTTATTCAAATATGTGTAAAAACCATTTAATCCTTGTAAAATTCTTTGTATATAAAATTTGTAAAATACATTTATTATTTAATCCAAATAAAATATTGGTAATTTATATTATAAAGCTCTTGTACATATACTTGTTTATAAAAATTGAAAAATCCATAAAAATGTAAAGTACAAAAATTCATAAAAATTACAAAATCTTTAATTTCAATAAAATGAGTAGAATTCAGAAAATATACTTCACAAAAATATGGTTGTAATTGCATTAGCATTTTTCAGAATAAGTATAATTTCTAGAACTAAAGCTTGGGAATAGTCTAAAGGATGGAGCTTGATTATAGTCTTTAACTTTTTGTTGTAAGAAGCCAAGTTAGGAACTTGAATTTAAACTCTTCAGGTCATTGACTTAAATCTTTGGGTTCCATGAGACCATGTTTGGGAAGTCAACTTAAACTTGCCTAAGTAGAATACCTGGTGTTATCCATTTAACTCTTCATATGTGAAACAATCTTGCACACATGCACTTTGAACTTAGCTCAACATGCATGAGGTGGAGAAGGGCAGTCCATTTTAGTGGTGCATTTTCATCCTTTTCTAGAGGCGTGCACGTCTAAAGATGGAGTTGTGGTGTTGAAATAATGCTTCGGACGAGGGAAGGATATGCTGACATAATTTTTTCTAAGACCTCAATACATAGACGAAAATAAAAGATTCTATAATCGTTGAGGCATAAAAAGATTGATGCAGTGCAAGAAACATTACAAAGCCAATCCAAAGAGAAGCTACCAAATGCCAAATATGACCACAATGGTCCAAGATTCCAAAGAGCCTGCATATCTTAGTGGAGACTTACCTACACTAAATGGATTCATAAGGAGTGACTACACTGGTCACACTCCAATTCTCTTCTCATTCTTCTACATTCTCTATCTATTCGATTATGGACACAACACGACCTGACCTTAGAAGGGAATACCCCCCTCCTCGAGGAAAGAGTAGCTGGATGAGGAACCAATGGGAGTGTGTTATCGGGATGGGAGATTTCTTTGCTTCTTCAAGCAAGAAGAGCTAACACAATTCACAAACAATACAAATTAAATTCATGGATAGATATAGTTAGTGATATGGATAAGTGGATCTTAGCTGGCTGTTGAGGTGAATCTAAATAAGGATTTGTGGAACTTGAGGACTGTTGAGATTAAATTCCTAATCTCAGTCATGGCTCTGACAAAATGTTTGTTTTAGGTTCGACCAAGCTCTGTCCTTTGTCTGTTTTCATGAATTGGTTTAGGAAAATAAATTCATTCTAACTTTCTTTCTTTTCCCTAATTTTTCAAATAAGTGTTTGCTAAGGGACTAATATAGAAAGTATAATTAGGATCAGATATCCCTAAGTATAGCAGAGAAAATCAAAAGGAGATGATACTGTAGAGGGGATCAAGAGGATAAAAAGATAAAATAACAGGAAGAATGTACACACCACTCCCCCTATACTTAGGGTAAAAGATCCCTAAGTATAGGCAACAACAGAAATGATGAAACAGAATTGAGAAAAAACAACATAATAGGTGCACCCCCTATACATAGAACAAGGTACGTCGTAAGTATAAACACAGTGATATGGCGAATGATCTTGGGTACACATGACCTATGGAAGAAAGAAGGAATGGGAAGACAAAACACACACACACACACACACACACACATATATATAAATATACAAGCAATAAGGAATGGTGAAGAGCAGGACGATATCTGACAGTCGGCAACTGTACTCTCATCACTGTCTCCTTGTGAGAATGGTGATGCATCCAAAAAGGGAAAGACAAAGTAATATGAAATTAGGTAGGTGTCAGCTAACATGACAAACACATCTAAAACTAAGCTAGGTTATGGTAGCGAGAAGCAGAACATTAGCTCACACGAATTGAGTGAGAGATCATAGCAGGCATCATAAGACTTGGGGGAGGGAGGAACAACACAGATTCTTCCATGCCACTCTTAATCTCAGGAGGCTACAAAAAGTGAAGAACATGAGACTCTCCATGCAGCTCGATATTTGGTGGACATAAGGTCAGAAGATAAAGAACACACCTCATACCACAAGACACGACTCTACCCTGTGAGGGTCATCAAGGAGAGCAGAATCACATGGGTCAGAGATCTAAGAATAATCAAAAGACTCGGTCCCATGATCCACCACAGAGGATATACAACCAGAGATAGGACCAAGTACACAAATCAAAAAATTCAGCTTCGTGCTCCACCATACTGGAGACACCAGAAGTGATGTTGAGTACCCACAAAATGATGTATCCTACCGCAGATAACCCTCGGAGAGTGATACTTGCTAAGCATTAAATAATCAGAACAGAAATCATCCTTGTGAGGGTCGTCAAGGAGAGAAGATTCAAAGGAGTCAGATCCATCAAACGAATCATCAAAGGCGGTCTCAGTAGGCAACATATCGGCTACCGAGCAGAAGAGATCGAAAGATCTAGAAAATGTCGCAGTCTCTCGCAGATAACCCTAGGAAAGTACTGTATATTAGGTAGGGAATAATCAGACGAATGAGGCTCATCCTTGTGAGGACCATCAAGGAGATAACACTCAAAGGAGTCCAGGAAAAAGGTCTCGTGTTCCGACAAATCAGACACACAATCAGATAGTGAGACCGACATCTCATATCAAACAACTCAATTTCGTGCTCCATCAAGATGGACACACAAGTAGTGAGTGAAACCAATCGTAAAGAAAATGTTGCATTCTCCCACAGATAGTCCTCGTGCAGTAATGCAAACTAAGTCAATGAAATTAGGGAAATTATGGCATCAAGTTTCAGGTCCTCAAAAGTAATCAATCAATCATCAGCAGGGGGCATAAGTCTATGGGAGTGATAAGAAATGATTAGGGCAATCGTAGTGTAGTCCCTCAAATCAACCAAATCAACTGAGATGGATCAAGATGTCAGAAGGAGATCTTCTAGGCATTTAATGGGGATCGGAGAGTCAAGAGATGGAGGATTGGTCAGTCAAGAAGATGAGTGAAATCATGTGGGTTCTGAACACCATCGCTTTGAAGCACATATAGAGATAGTACGCCAAGCGTCTGAATCAAGACATGTTAAACCTAATAAGAGATCACACAGTCATAGCTCATTGAATCATCATAAATCATCAGGAAATACATCACATCCTCAATCCAGTGTGTGTTATCAAAGATTCTCAATAAATAATCACGCTTGTAATGATGCCATCATCAAAATCCTCAATAATATCAAAGAACATATGTCAGATCCATCGAAAATAGCACACCAATCTCAATATCCTCAAATCTTCCTATCTTACTCAAATAATTCATGTAATCAAAACCTCGATGTGGGCCTCAGCTACTAATGCAACACTCCCGAGTGAAGGAAGGGATGATATGGAAGGGAACGAGGAGGGTGGGCGAGAATGGCAAACCGAAGATGAAATTGTGGTCCAAGAAGAGAGTCTTCTTGAACTAGATCAGAGATAGAGTGATATGTGCAAGGAGATAGCCGTAAAATCTAGCTACAAAAGTGAAGATCAAGTCCCGACATCGTGACTCCATAAAGGAATGGACAAAGAAAGAGAGATGGAATCAATAAAAAGAAGAACTCAAAAACTCATGGTTCTATCAACTCAAAGAATCATGAACATGAATGTACCCAAAATCACAATCAATGTTCAAGTAAATCCTATCTTAACCTACTCAACACAATGAAGACCGAGATGGTGGTCCTTTATATTTTCTATTTTAGAGTTAAATAAGCTTCAAAAAAGTTGTACAAACACGTAGGTAGGTCTGGGATTGGGGCACTAATCCTTAGTGTGTACGTGAGAATAGAATGCACATATAATGAGGGAGTTGCTCTCCCCAAGAAAATGAATCCATTACATTTATTTTTAGGAATCATGTAGAGTTAGCAGTCCCAATTTTATTTTTGGTTATCATTTTTTTGGTATTTTTCAATGCAGTCATCTAACGAGCTTCCAATTACATTAACATCCTAAGTGATCAAAATCAGAGGGAGAAGGTCGGAAAAGCAATGCAAGTCAGAAATCGATGATGCATACATAGTCAGAAGACTTACAGTACTTCCCAACTCTCTCCTTGAGGGATGCATAACAAAATTGAAAACTACCCTAAATGAGATGCAAGCTGATGAAATCACCATATAATAGAATATGCTATTAGTGTGAAGCATCAAATGCTAACTATCTAGATATGAGACCTAAGTCCGATCTTCAATGCTACTCTGTGCCCGCCACAATGGGTCCTGCAAGAATTGTATGTGACCTCTCTCAGCACATGGTCTCAAGTCTAAATAGCCAACAATTATGATTTGACTAAGTCCAAAAGCGAATTTATAGGTACATGCAAATATATTAGGGCTTTGGACCTTAATCTATCGAGCAAGCACATCATAAGATAAGGCTCACACACACAAAACAAATAAAAATAAAGTCAAAAAATAAAGAAAATAAAGCGATGAAAAACACGACAAAAACCGACACCCCTAGGGAACAATCCCTTGGGCACAGGACCTCGTGAAGTAGCAGTGTCCATGAGAGTCCAAAATATTACAAATTAAGTGTTGTCTCTCTCTCTCTCACTTTAATTACAAAAGAAAATGGAAATAAAAATAAAATAATAAAAAGAGAATGCATTAAAAAAATCCTTCAGGTCTTCGTTTGGTGCTCTCTCCTGTCGGCTAAGTCAGAAAGCCAGCTATGCCTTTCTTGGGTGCATAGGTCCTCCTAAGAAGTCCTCCCTTGTGTAGCGGTCCCTCACAACAAATTCAAACAAGGAGGAGTGTTAGGCAGTTCGTAACTAATATCAAATAATCATGAAAATAAATAGCATATATAGACAAGAGTAAAGAGACAAATAAAAGAATCCAATCCATGCGGCGTTGCTCCCCAGTAATGACACCATTTGTTGAATGAGAAATCTCCTTGCAGGTATAAAAGAATGATCCTCACTATAAGAATAGTGAAGACAAATGTGTCGCTGAGGTGACCCACAAGAAAATCCTTCACTAAAACAATAGTTAACCCACAATATGTATAAAGTAATGAAAAGTAATAATGCGAAGCTAAAATTTATTATAACTCTACAACAAAAGTGTATAGCGTGCAAGTATGTGTAGAGGTCGAACACATGGAGCAAACGGTAGATTGGGAAATAATGCTCAAAATTTGCCCCTTTCTCTTTTCCATTTATTATCTTTTTGTGTGTGTTTTTAATTTTTATATGGATTTTATTTTTTTATTTTTTAACTTTTATTTTCTTTTTATATTTTTAGTTTTTATATTTTCATTTTTAATACATTATATAAGAGTATGTTTTTATATATGATATAAGCTAATATAATTATAAACAACAATACAAAAAATAAAAATTCAGAAAATAAAATGTTTTAGGTTTTGTATACTTTTCTAATGTTTTTGCGATTTTTCTATAATTTTTAAATCAATTTATAGTTAATATTATAAAGAAAATTCAGAAACAAAAATAAATATTTTTTTTTGGGTATTTTATATTTTTTTACTGGACTTTGGAGCTTTTAATTTTTTTGGTCTTTCTTTTTCTATTTTTAGGGATTTTTGGTCTGGAGATATAATATACTAAAATAAATAACATATATTTTTTTTAGAATTTATCAAAAGTTTTTATATTTTTTGGTAATTTTGAAGTTAAACATGCATAACAACTTGCTCATTTGAATTTTAATAATAAGTTAAAATGCCTAAAATGACAAAATAATAATGATACGTAAAGTACATGCTAGCAGATATCTAACCCTATTTTTGCATAGTTTTTGGAGCACAAATTCTATCTTAAATAAATGAAAATCAAGCACCAAAAAATACATGAACTAGGAAGGGCGTATTTGTAGTTAAGATTAAAGTTCAGGGCATGTTTGCAATTTTCTCAGAAATATACAACGCATATTTAAATCTATTTAACTAAACATAAATACAAAAACCCACGTGGGTATACATGCTATTTACGCAGCTCACATGGGAAGACATGCGAGTTGGGAAAGATTGGACCCATTTGCAATATCAATAAAATCCAGGGGTCACTTTGCAATTATTACAAAAATATTGAACTAATTTAAATATTTACTAGACTATATAAAAAGGTAGCAAAAGTGTCAGGGAAGATATGCAAATTACCCCCTTAAAGCAACGATCGGACGACGACGGACGATCCACTTCCCATGCATCAGGCGTAGAACGTGTGTTACCCCTTTGGCCATGGATATTTAAGATTAGGTCTTCGAAGCGAGATCTACGGTCGATGTGCGGAAGATCAAACGACTGGTGATTGATCTGGAGCTTCTCCCCATATCAGACGGTGACCGCTCGTCATGAAGAACAAGGACGAACTGGTCTTCCCTGAACTTCATCCTTCGAATCCTCATGCCCTCTAGCGGCTTCTTCGATGTTGCAATGTCCCACAAGCTTCGGGAGGTTGTCCGTAGGCAAGGGTACCTTCTTAATGCCCTGAGTCAATGTGATGGCGGATTTGGGGATCGATGAAGCACAATGGAAACTGGACTGGTTCTCTGGATTAGATGGGGTTCAGACACGCCATTCAATTCCTGCAAGTTAAATAAAAACAATGTTGAGGCTGCAGTGAAGGCCTTGGTCTTTATTTGGTGGAGATAGGCAATGGAAAGACGAAAGAAAGACGAGGTCCGATGAAGTGGCAGAGGAGGACCTTGGGTCACAGATCTGGAGCAGATTGGGTTGGATAGTAAAGGGGAATGCGTAGAGAAATGGATAGGAAAAAGGATGAGGTGGTTTGTAGGTTGAGGCACAATCGGTGTGCAGTGGAGATGTTTGCCGGAGCTAACCTCTAGTGAACTACGATCTATGTGGTTATGCTAAGTCAACAGACAAAAATCAAAACTTAATGCAGGAAACAAACTAGAAACTAAAAGCTGCCTAGAAATCGTAGATGCATATATTATACCTTCTCAGAGGACCAGGGAGAAGGGCAACCAAAGGTCCACCGTAGGTGCACCTCCCTCCTCCTTTATCTACTCCAGATGCTCCAGGGGTTCGCCAGTTATCACCCAGTGACACGCTTGATCGGAGATAGGGGTCTTAGGGCTTGGAAAAGTGACCGATTTTGAAAAAGAAGAAGAGAGGTTTAATTTATGAACATGACGAGAACCCTTATTGACCATCGATTTAGGAAGAAACGAGGCTATGTATATAGGATATGGTGAAGGATATGGGGAAATCCTTAAGTGCATCATAGAAGCATGAGAATCACATCATATACGATCGAGAGCGACTCGTCGAACTAGTTGCTCAGTGTAGAAGAATTTAACAAATTTAATCGATGAAACCACATGATCCAAGAACACTTCTTGGATCGTTTTATCTAAACCATATACTAGATAAAGGAATACCTCTTGTAGTGTTGTTGTTACCGAGTCTCTAAGAGAAGAGACCTCATGTCTCAAGTCCGATCTGTCAGAGGAGATTCTTGCGAGCACGGAGATGAATCGTGTGTTTCTCACAATCCCAGTAGTTGATCTAAGCAAAATAACTCCTGATCTCATCACATGGGATAAAATGCCTTCTTCGTGAGCTAAGCGCACTAAAGAAGATGGAGAACCAAGGGCAATCGAGGTGACAACACAAAGACGATGCGATGACGGCGACGTCTTCTCTCTAGGGTTTGAGTGGACGGCCACTCAAAGAGAGAGAGAGAGAGAGAAAGAGAGTGTGAGAATGGGAGAGAGAGAGATAGAGAGCTTGATGTTGCAAAAGTTGTTGTAACTTTGAAGAGAAAGGGTGCTCTTATTATATAGGGTTTTGGGAGTCCATGGAACACAATCCATGGACTACACAAAATCAATGGATGAGATTGATTTGTGCTTCTTTCAATGGCCAAGATTTTGTTGTAAAAACACAACAACAATTAATTTAATTTAGATTAAATATATATTGACAAATCAATATAAATTAATCCCAATTTAAATCCATCATGCATTGAAGATTACAGAATGGAGATTGCCTCCTTCCACGAGAGAAGAGTGGACGACCATCGTGGGTCGTTGTCCACCCTCCCATTAAGGAAGGATGCAATCTCATGTAAATTCATTAGATTACATTATTCCATGGAAATATCCAAGATTTACAGCAACACTTGTTGTAAATTATTCTACAAAAATAATTCATAATTCTTTTTGTGAATATTACAATCTTGCAATTGGAAAATTGTGAATCACATTCACAACACAAAATAAAATGTGATTTACATTTTCAATTAATTATCCAACGTGAATCCCAATTCACATCAATAATTAATCAACAAATATAAATCATAAAAGGCTCTCTCTAATACATTATAAATCACATTTATAATATATTATGAATAATTTGGATAATGCTATCCACATTATAGTTATCCATAATAATTAAATCACATTTAATTATATTGGATCATCATTCTCATTCATCAAAATAATATGAATCAAATTCACGTTATTCATGATAATTAAATAAAAGTTAATTATCCATTTCTCAATGCTTAGATATAACTCACCTATGAAATTATTCTTGAACTCTTTCAAGAATAATGTGCTTTCTCCTTAGATACATGGAGATAAGGACAGGGTAATTGTACGTTCCACGTATAATGACTTGGATATTGAGATCAGATCTCAAATCAAGATCTCATGGACCTCTCATTGATGCTTGATTAAACCAAGGATGTAAATCTAATGTTCTCATTGCATCCGAATCTTATTCAGATCAATGTCCAACAATTGGACCAAGATCAGATTACTTCTCTACTGAGAGGAGTCAGTAAAATCCAGATCTATTTCATCACTCCCTCGGAATGGGAGCATCATGGTTATACAATCATTTATAACCTGAATATATAGAAGACCTATGATAAACCTGTACATACTCCTCAAGTATTCCTAATATCTGTACATCCTGAATACTTGAAGACCTATAATAAACCTGAAGATATAGATCAATTTCACACTGTCATCTTTAGGGTTTCATCATCAAGTTTCTCATTCTTTGTCTCTGGGAGTTGGTATTGATTATATGCTTTCCAAATTCATATACCGTGCCTATAAATTCTTGTCATGCTTCCAAAGCACGATGACCATGCATGGAATTTGATCGGTCCCAATACCTCGCGAGTGAGCTCACGTCCTCCGATTCACAAGTGAAGCTGCACTATCTCTTTGAGTGATCATATTACTCATATGCCCTCATATATGTACAGAAGCTCGTCGGTGTATAGACCTTGGTTAGGTCATCAACCTATTGGTCTGCCAAATGTACATAATTAGACATATAGTAACATATCTATCTTTGGTCGGAGGATGTGTGCCTATATCGTGATAGTATACGACATAGAACTTTGGTTATATTGATCTCGTTAAGTAACTCTTTGACCTAACTAATTTGACACCTCTAAATCTCTATTCCCGTGCATAGGACCTGCATCAAAGAGGTCGGTCAGATATCACCCTAATGAGAAAGGATTGCCATCTCCTACTCAGGCTGGAGATCACCTCTAAACAATCAGTTGACGGTGCTTGATGAGTCCTCAATCTAACTCCTTAGATATTCATCCAAGCACCAGCCTCTATGATTCAACTATTGAATCAACAGTTGTATGATCATTAAGATGTCCATAGTACATAACCCTAATTGTACAGAGGGGCTTATAGTGCATTCATTCATTTAATCTCAGATAGGGAGTCAAAAAAATTAATAACTTTTATTGATAAATCAAATATTGCAATAACATTTATTATAGGAATGGTTCGCCTCGGGCTCACATGGCTAACATCTGGAGCATGGGTGTTGATGATCGATGATTGGAGTTGATTGTGGCATGAAGAATCGACGAAAATGCTTGATGGAATGCCCAAGAAAAATGGTGGAAAAGTGGGGAAGCACCACTTGGATCAAGTCAAGAGATGCCATGATGTAGTTGACCAGGGGTCAACTATCCTCGGGCTGTGATTGGTCCATACAGGATCAAGTCACGATAAAACATTATTTTTTTTTTCAAAAACAAATGAATTGAAAATAGTAAATTATTTTATTAAATTTTGAGCATAAAATAAAAAATGTTTATTATTTTATTTAGTATTTTAATATGATTTTTATTTATTTTTATGAGTTTATTTATTACTAGCTAAGGTTTAAGAGTATATTTATAATTGTATTCACCTATGTATTGTACATTTTATTTTTATTTTGTATTTTATTATTTTATTATTTAGTTTATCAATTTATATATTTATAACTTATTTTTATATACATAAATATATATTTGTTTTATTTTTCTAATGCAATATGTACACTTAAATAAATAGGGTATATATTATATAAGTATAAGTATAGATATTTCATCTATGTATTTATAGAGGTTATTTTATTTTTATATATTCTTTATGGTTTTATTATATTTTAAATATGTACATATACTATATATTATATTTATAAAATTATAAAAATATAGAATTATAAAAATAATAAGGAATAAATAAAATGAACATTTTATTCAAGTATATGGTACAATCGGGATCCAAAACCTAACTTTCAGACCTTAGCTCCAAAAAATATGAAACAACCTTCATTAAATAGCTTATTAAAACTTATATAGATTTTGATACATTTTGAGTTTTTATTTAGGAGATATGGGACTGGGAAGTTGGGATTTTGGCAATTTTATTCTAAGCATAAAATGTGCATTGTATATTTTATTTGTATGAAACCAATTTTGTATTTTTCTATACATTATTGTCTACAACTTTCATGTACAAATTTCTTTATTTGAGATATAAATAACAAAGAATAAAATAGGTTTCAAAAATGATTTATTGGAGAATAAATAAATAGGTTGTTTGTAGTATTTTTGGACCTTATCTCCCACTACTTTATTCCTTGACCAAATCAATTCTTGACTTGGTCTTGAGGTTTAAGGTCATAAAATACCTTCGATAGTTTATTCATTTTTTTCTCTTTCCTTTATTCAATAATTTTGGCATTCAAAATTGTATTTTATACACAGATAATTGGAGAACTAATTAATGTTAATTTTTATAAAATAATGATATTTACATGCATTAGCTAGGGTTTTAAGGCCAAAATTATAGAATAAAGGTGATGAATTGGAGATTCATCACCCACTCCCTCTTCTCCATGTGCCTAGTTCTTCGTTGTTCATCTCCTCTTGACGGGTTCCATCCTGGTTGTACACCCCCGCTTTGCTCTCTACTATTTAATATGATCTTATGATCAGATCTGGAGCGCCTACAACCACCGTCATTTTCGACCATTAGATCTCCAGAAACAAAGGTCACCGACCCTTCTTCCTCTCCATAACGCCCCCTCTCCCTACATAATGCCTCATCGCACGCCTCTCTTCTTCCCATTTTCTCCACCACCTCAGACCTAATTTCCACTCTCTAACCTCACTCCCACATAACCCTAACTGCCCTCCTACTCACCCAGCCATCATTACCCCATGACCTAAACCCTAGGGACGATGCATGACCATTACAAACCTCGCCTTCCGCCCTCTTGTAACCAAAGGTCCACCTCCATCAAAGCCTCCTCCGTCGCCCATATCCCTTATGAACCATTTCAGGCGTGAAGACCTAGCAATTCTCCTTCTGTTTTGACATGGGAGGAGGGAGTTGATATGCTACTATGGACTCTGTCATCAGTGTTGACACTTGGCCGTCAGGCCAAGCCACGATCCTCGTCCGAATGATGAGATTCTCCTCGTAGACTGTAGGAGTCCAACGACGATTCGAGGACCCCAGGTCCTCGATCCCAAGCCCCACTCCACCACATCATTCTTCCACCTCCAGGTAACTCCTCCTCCTTGAATTATGTCTATTTTTTTGCTAATTACATTTGCACACACCTTACCCCGTTCGATTCAGTGCACCTCCACCTTCACCGAGCCTCCCTCACCTTTGCGGGATGCTCAGGTCAACCTATTCCTTCCTCTGCAACCTCCCCCACTCCAGGCCTTCTTCTCAAGCGGATCCAGAGAAGAACCCACTTTGGGCACCACCTACGACGCTCTGACGCCCTCCATATCATTACTCCACGCTTTGGCTATCCTCGATTAATCTTCCGAAGGTTTAAATCCTCAATGGTTGGAGCCGACCTCGCTGCTCTATTATAGATACTCCATGCCGATGAGGGATCATCGTGTTACCGCTTCAACCATCTCTACTGCTCCCTCTCTCTTCAAGGGTCTTTTCAAGCCTCCTCTAGTTCTTCTCCAATCTTCAATGCTTGAGGAAGATGACAGAGGAGCTTCAAGTGGCTCATCGGACCACCATCATCGCTGCATTGAGGAGGGCGATGACGGAGCTCCATGCTACTGATACCATCCGATCATCTTGATCGGGTGACACGGAACCAACTCCATACCCTGTGCCAGTCTATTAGGTTTGGTGGAACCGAAGCGGTAACGAAGCATGGACAAGCCACATAGCTTCCGAACCTGCATCAGACTAAGCCTCGCCTCGATCCTGGCATGCGTGCGTTCCAAGCATGTGCGTGATGGGTAAATTTCATTCAAGCATGTAACATCTTCGATGTTGCATATAGGTCCTCCTAAGTTATGCATGCTTCACGTGTCGCGCTTAAGCAAATTACAAAGGGACCTGGCCATCTTATGGAAATTACAAATATGACCCTCCCATGAGCTTTTTTATATAGTTTTGCATTTATTTTTCATGTTTTCTCTACGTTTATGCCCCTAGACTCTTTATTTGATATGTTGAGCATAAGATCTCCTTTTTCAACAATAATAACAAATCCTTTTCCCACAATTAAGTAGGGTCGGCTACATGGATTCTTCGCCTCCATTCAGATCTATCTTGGGTCAATCTCAGGCTTATACCCAAAAAACTAAGATCCCTTCATATTATCTCCTTCCAACACTTCTTGGGTCATCCTCACCCTCTCTTAGCCGTCTCAAGATCCCAACAATCACATCTCCTAACTGGTGCATCCGTTGATCTTCTTTGCAAATGACGAAACCATCTTAAGCGGTCTTCTCGCATCTTATCCTCGATCATAGCTACACCATATTTCTTTCTGATTGCATCATTTCGAATCCAATCTTTACGTGTGTGTGTCCACACATCCACCTTAGCAATTTCAATTCTGCTACAACCATTCTCTGTACAAGTCTATGGTTCACATGCCAACATTCAGATCCACAGAGCACAGCAGGTCTCATAGCTGCTTTGTAAAAATTTCCTTTAATTTTTGAAGGAAATTTCTTATCACAGAGAATAGCGGAGGCTCCTCTCCACATTATTCAACCTGCATTTATTCTATTAGTAACATCTCCATCAATTTCCCCATTCTTTGCAAAATAGATCCCATATATCTAAAAGAATCTCTCTTTTGAATGTAATTGTCACCAATCTTCACCTCAATTCCTTTACCATTGTTTCCATCAAAGGTGCACTCCAAATATTCTATCTTATCCCTACTTATACGAAATCCTTCAGACTTCAATGCATGTCTCCATACCTCAAGCTTCTCATTTACTCCATCTCTAGTCTCGTCAATCAACACAATATCATAAGCAAATAACATACACCAAGGTAACTCATCCTGAATGTGACTTGTCAACTCGTCCATAATAAAAGTAAAAAGAAATGGAATCAAAGCTGAACCTTGATGTAAACCAATGTTGATGTCAAAATAGTCAGTCTTCCCAGACATGGTCCTTACACAAGATAAATCCCTATCATACATGTCCATTATGGGGTTAATGTATAGGACAGGTACTTGTCTCTTCTCTAAAACTCTCCACAATATCTCTCACGGGACAAAATCATAAGCCTTCTCCAAATAAATAAAGTTCATATGGAGGTTCTTCCTTTTAGCTCTATAAATCTCCATTGTTCTCCTCCACAAATGGATGGCTTCAATAATTGAGCGATCAGGCATGAATTCGAATTGATTTTCTTTTACGTTGGAAAAATTCGTCAGCCTTTTTTCTATCGCACGTTCCCAAATTTTCATAGTGTGACTCATCAGCTTGATACCTCTGTAATTTGAACAATTTTGAATGTCTCTTTTATTCTTATAAAGAGGCACAACGATACTCCACCTCCAATCTTCAGGTTATGATCTCCTTTTTCATTCATTTAAATTTCATCGTGATGCATATTTAATGTTATATCCGATGAATCTATTTATTTATTGATTTGAAACTTAAACTAGTAAGCCAAATTTTAAATATTTATGTGTTAATCACTCTTTAATTAAAGGCTATGAATTGAACTTTGGCTCATTTTTGTGCATCAATTAATAGTGAAATCGATTCCTTCTCTTAATGCTTAATGATTTGATTAGTATAGGTATGCACTTGTATATTTCATGGCATAACATACTGTGGCATCTTTATTTGAATAAAAACCAAATAAAAATAAGTGCTTTCTTCTCATCATTTTTTATCATGCGTCATTGTTATGCATCACATGCATTGCATCTCTCTGTGCATTTTGTGCATCTGTCTGCCTGTAGACCTAGGTAGAAAATTAACAACTTAATTTAAGAATCTGCTTTGATTAATCATCGAAGAGCCTCTTGTCCCTGTGTTTTACATTGGTGTGCTTACCAAATTTAAATCTTCCACATATTCAAAAATATGGTATTTCGGATGGATCAATTTTCACCTCCTATGATGCGATAATTCGACACTATTAAAGAGGTGAAAATTCAGTTTATCAGATGGTACCGTTGCCAGGGACACATCTCATCCTTGTTGATTTCTGGGATTATAATGTTTTATATTCAACACTTAGGTCGCCATGTTGTGTTTATTTTAGCATTATTTTGGTTATCAACGAAATTTCTTGATATATATTTAATAAATTTCTTTCGTGGTTAAATCCATGGAGACTGGGGACGCTTAGGAAATATGGAGGTGTGGAGTTAGGTGCTCTTGTTGCAAGGAGCCACAAAAGAAATTCTGAAGACATCGAGGAATTTAATTAGTAATTTGTTCATTTCATTTTTGTATATTATTTTTCATAATTGCATTTCTAGTTGTCCTCATGCGAGGGCTCACATATGTAGCATGGACCTGGACATTGCGTGTGGTGTGTTGAGCCCGTTTCACCCCAGTTTGGGTGGGGATCCACTTGGATGTTTGAACCTAGGTTAGGCACACGACTCTCTGAGCTTCTTTCATTTATATCACATGTTCTTCATCGTATGTTAGGACACACTAATAAGAATATCTGAGATCCACTTCATCTCATATGATTCAATGAGATGTACGTGAACATCGACTGACTTACCCAAAATTAACTCAATTCTTCTCGCTAATAATATCTTGCTAAGGTGTGGTTTGCTCGACATGCACTATAAAATCTAAATTTAGTCTTGCACATGCATGGAGATGCTAGAGGCACTATAAGTTTTTCTCTTGAGCATGTATCATGATTCTCGTTTGCATCAACTTTTATCGATCACCCTCTTGATTTATCACATAGGATATATATAGAACTGGGAATGACCGTTAGATGATGAATGCTTGATTTGTGCTCTCAATTAATTCAGTGATAAGCTAAAGCATAAAATTTGAGCTGTTAATGCAAGTCAATCTTAAAAAAATGGAGTAAAAATCACCTTGGATTATGGGAGAGTAATACCCGCATTGTACACATGATGTGTTGCATGTTGAAAGGTGAGGACATATAGCTACCATAGTACCCAAAACCTGTCATTAAGTCTTTCATAATGAACTCTAATCTCAAATGATAAAAAATAAAATTTACAAGATAGATAAGCAACATCAGTTGGTCTTCATGTGTAAAGTTGGTGAAATCAAAGATATTTTTGCTTGATTAGTTGAGCCTTGCATATGTATGCTGCCCTACCCTCCCGTAGACCTAACTATTCCATCTTCTATGTTAATAGATTCATTCATCTCCGCAGATTCAGCCATCTCTGTAAACTTATTTTCATTGTAGCCCTAACTATTACATGACCCCAACCTTAGTTCCAGATCCACATACTTAGGCTACTCTTCAGCCTAATTATATGGGAACCATGTACCTCTTTAATTGTTCACCTAGGGCACCTCCATCTTCATTTCATATCTCTATCCTTAGGCTCATCTCAGCTTAAGATAGGGGGTAATCGAGCCCCTGTCACCTTCTCTTCTCCACTCATTTGATCCCTTCCTTCAGTCCTCTTCTTATTCTTATGTTATTCTTAACCTATGTTTAGGGGGATCTCCTGAGCCAGTTCCCATATGCTCTTCTATATTTTGGCATGAGCTATGGCTTCATATCACTTTGTGCTATGAGGACATAACAAAAGTTAAATATGGGGAGGATGTACCATGTATATTTCATATATACTTTACCCATAGCTCATATCTTGAAAAATTTTCAAACTTTTGGGGCAAGAGTATAGTAGATTGTGAATTGATTTGTGTACAAATGTTTGCAAAAAAATTGAAAAAAATCTAACTACGTGATACTAGTTTGAAAAATGTTTGACATCAGTTTGAAGAATGGAATTTACTTGTCTTGAAAAGCCATTTTAAAAATATTTTGAAAATCTTTAATATTATGTGACATGTTTTAGAAAATGATTTCAAAATTCTTTCAAAAATGAGGGATTAATTTAGGCTAACTTGTGTTTGTAATTACTCATCACCTTATTCAAAAACCCATAAAAATATGAAAAATTTTTAAAAAAAATATTTAGTAATAATTCTGACTGTTGAGCTTAAAAATAATCAACTACTTTTAAGTGAGGGAACTACGGTCTCCCTTACCAGAGTGGGTGGTTAAAAGACAATTCATATGGCACCATCTTGAAGTAATATTGATAGTCGTATGACGATCCGTACTTACATTCATACTGGCTGGAAGTAGATGCAAATAGTCATATAAGTTTAGGATAGTCATTATTTCTCTAAACAAGCCAAAAAAATAAATAAAAATAAAAATAATCCATAAAAATTAAAAAATTCAATAACATTTACAAAACATGAACTTTTGAGTTGGTGCATCCCTGACACAATAAATATTAATAAAGACCTAAGCAACTGAGAACACTTGGTTTTGAGGCCTTGAAAGTCTGAGTTAACCAACCTTAGTAGTTAGGGATTGAAATTTAATAATCCTCACTTCCCTAGCTAGAAAGATATGAGTGCTATAATGCACTCTTAATCTCTACCGTTTAAGAATATGATCATCACATCATTTGCACAACTGCATGAGATGAGTTGAGATTTCACTTGAGGGATTGGGATTTGAGTCTAGACCTGATTTGATGATGCTTGAGGATGGGATACAGTCGATGAAAGCTTCAAGAAACTTGAGTGTAAGCAAACCCTAGCAAGTATGAGAACAAGTTCCTATGCTATCTTTTGATACAGACCTATGTGTTAGGGTATGATAAAATTTAAATAATTTGTTGATCAGTTTGTGCCAACATGGTAAAAGCAGTGGAGCTTTCCTCAAGTAAAAAAAGGAAAAAATGTTGACTGAAAAAGCTCTCATTACAAAAGTCAATTTCAAAGAGCTTCTGCCAAAGGAGAACACTCCCAAACATTTGGACCATAGCTATTAGATCCATGAGTCAGGCTAGCAACCAAAAATATCTTTGCATTATATAGTTATACAAGTCTGGGTGTCGAAGGTATCTTAGATACTCAAAAGAGACACTCCTCGGTGTACTCCCAGGACAACACTTGTAGACAACTCTACGATCTCCTGACACTAACGTTGATCAAGAAATAAAAATATGTGTTGATAATAAGGCACTCGAGAGGACCCTTGTTCCAATGTGATGAAGAGAAGAAATGACACAATCTTATGCCCTCCATCTGTTGGCCTTCTATCGACACTTTAAAGTTTGAAAAACTACTGAGACGGTGGATTGAATGTAGGAATTGACTTATTCGTTAGTGTTGAGGATTGGGCCTTGAGGAGATTCTCCTATACTGTGACATTGGGTGACATCTCGACTCGACTCTCATGATTGTAGTACACTAAATGTCATATCATTATATTATATGAACATACAGAGAGTCTGCTAATTAGAGAAGTTGGATTCCTTTTGACTAGAGCTTGGCTGATTTTAGAATCACTCAAGTCATGGGTCCTTGATGAATTAAGCCTTGAAAATTGACATGCACTATAAGGGATTGATCCAACTCTTTCATTTCTATGATGCTTGAGGATGCACATGGTTTAAGTATGGTGGGGGAGGGGTAATGAATCTCTGATTTACCATAACAATATTCTTTTATTATCCAACTAGCTTAAACAAATAAATAAAATTCATGGATAATTCATCTTAATTATCAATTAACCCTTTGTTATTTACTAACCCTAATTACTATATAGAAATAACACTCTTTTATTTTCTGTTTATAAAAATTCCAAAAAAACAGATTATTAGTTTATATATTTATTCTAGCATTAAAAAAGAAACTAAAAATATAAAAAAGAGCAAAATAATTAAAGCAAGTGTTTTTATTAATTAAAATTGCATAAAAAATTTTACTTTGCTCATATGACCTCTTTTGGCTTTTTGTCCAACATGAAACTTGTAGATTTCATCGAAATCTACAACTTTCACATTTTGACTTTTTCGGATTCAACTTTATTTTATTTTTTTATTTTCTCTTTATTTTATATTTTAGTAATTTCATTAGGCCACGTGGTGCCCTTTAGGCCGCACATGGCCCGCTCCCTCTTCTCTACAAACTCTCTTCTCCGTCGTTTATCTCCTCTTGACGAGTACAATCTTTGCCGCAAACCGTGCTTCACTCCCGACTATTTCATATGATCATATGATCAAATCTGGACCGCCTACACATGACAAATGAATCTCAGATTCATCACTCTGAATGTGACTATTTAAGCTCAGATCCCCAAAATTCATTGGCATTTCTTCATTTATATTGCATAATCAACATTCATGCACGTATACATAATAATTGCATTTTATCATACATTATTGCATAAAATAAGAAGCCAAAAATCTCAGTCCATTTTAACTTGTAAAACAAGCTAACTTGCTTGATTTTTAACTAATTCATGCTAAATCTAAATGATTTGAAACCACTCCATTGTGTACATATTACTAACAAGAATAAAAAAATACAAAAAAAATCACTAACATAAATAAGCGGACTAGAAACCCAAACCCTAATTTCAGGATGATCAGACTAAAATGATGATATCTTCCTCATACAGTGTCTGATTTGATCCTTCTCAATTCGAACTAATGTACATTCAAATATCTTCATAATAAGACCAAATTCAAGTGAATCGGAGGTCATATATGAAAGTAGGATTTTGGGCCTTTTTTGTAAATTTTGTATGTATATAATTAACTCATTTTATTTTATTTATTTTTCATTTATTTTCTTTGATAAAAGTTTTATTAAAAAGCATAAAAATTCAAATCTAAAGTAAGACCGAAATAAAAGAAACTAACTGAGTATGTGTATTCATTGACAGTCTGTACAAAAGTCCCTTTCTCATTGTCTATTTTATTTTCTTCATTTATCTTTAATTTTATCATATTTATTTTCCAGATTTTTATCTTATTTAAAAATGACAAAAAATGACAAAATCCAGAAATCAAGATTTTCTATATACATAGAATATCTCAAAAAAATCATTTTGCGCAAATAATCAATTTTTGTTATAATCTCTTCATGATAGTTGTAGATATCATCTAGACGAGCAACTTTTGTGAAGAATGTTTTACGATCCAAGGTCGTTTGCTATATATTTCTGAATTTTCTTTGTCCTTTTGTTTATGAATTTTCTGGAGCTGACACGTGGTAGCTCCGGGAGCCTCCACGTGTCACCCAATTTTGAATGTATTATTATTTTTTTATTAAAAAATCTAAATAAGTAAACAAATATTAGAAAAAAAGACCCCGCACGTGCCTCCTATGCATGTGCTCCTCCTCCCCCTTTCCCTTTCCATCTGTGGCCCATCCCATCGTCGCCTTCCACTTCGAGCACCGCCGCCTGCCCATCGTCTCTGATCCACCTTCCCCATTAAGCCCTTGCCCCTTTGCATATTTATCATCGATAAAATCAATCGCTGCACTATTCTCCTGATCGCAACCTCCAATCATGATCCCAATTTCATCTGCCACCTTCCTTCCCCATCTGTCGTTGCCGCCTTGCTCAATCGACCGTCATATCTCTTCAGATCTCCAATCAAAGCCCCTTCCCGATTTAGTCTCTGCTGACCCTCCTTGTCCCTATAAAATTTGCTGTCACGCCCCTCCTTGAGAGCCATCTGCCGGTTTGCATCTTAAAACAAGCATCGGGGTGTTCTTCGACGATGAGATCTGAGGTCCTAGGCCTTGTTGCAGAAGCATCACCTATGCTTCTTGTGCTCCGACCCCACGGTTGTCGAGCTTGTACCACCTAGTACCCACGGCGTCTCCATCTATCCCCATACCCACAAGATCCATCTACAACCAAATCACGAGGAGGAGTCATTGCTGACAACGCTACTCCTCCCCCTGACGTAGGCAAGATCCAAGGGTTAATCTCTTGCTGCAGTCCAAGCTCCCATCACATGGGCTACTTCGCTCTGGTCATCGACCGTCGAGCCCACTTCATCAACTCACCTCCGCCTTCGCGCTTTTTTGACCACCGACCAAGCTGGTCTAGGAAGCTACTTGCCCTTCATCTTCCAGCATCGCCCCTGCAGGCCACGCCATTGATCACCACCGCTCGAGGGGTAACTCCTCCTCCATCTACGTAGACAACATCTTCGTCTCCTCTTCTAGCCTGAAACTCCAGGAGAATATCTACATCTCCATCACCTCCTCCCGCATCTCCACCGTAACCCTGCTCCGACTCAGACAAGCCACCATTAGTTGCTACTCTGCCCTCGCTTCAAGCGTCTCCTCTCTCCGCTCTCCGACATCAGTCGGAGGAGCAGCACCCGCTACCACAATCATAGCCGCACCCCTCCGTCGTTCCACCTCTAAGGCTGGACTCGCTACCCGATCCCTCACATACGTGTGAGGTATGTGTGTTGGGGAACATTTGCAGCCAGGACCCTAGACCTCCACCAAATCACCACAGTGCCCTGCCATCCAAGGGCACCTGCTTTGCACGTGCCCCTTGGGAAATATGTAGTAACCCCTTCCGAGATTTAGGTAATTACTTCTAGGACACTCTCTCTGCATTTTCTATTTTATTGAATTATTGTAAAATTTGCAAACATACCTCGATATTTCTTCTATTTTGAACCTTATTTTTACATCATTAAATTATTCAAAGAATAGAATTTTTTTCATCAATTAATTTCTCACGCTGTGGCACTTGATTCATATTTTTATGCTTTGTGGTTAATTAATAATTAATATCTTTGTGAAAAATTACAAACTTTGACCATTCTGTGCTTAGAAATTCATATTAAACTAACCAAAGCTGCAAAAAATGGCAAAAATTCACAAATCACATAATTAATTGTATTTAACATCAAGCCCAACAAGAATTGCATCGGCATGCATGTTTTGCTATATAAAATTGTTTTATGTATCATTAATTAATATTTAATAAGCATTAAATTCAACACGTTTAGAGTATCGGATTTTTCTGAGATATATTATCTAGTGATATATCTGAGACAATTTTATTTCCTTAAAATAAGTAGATTTAATATTTAATATAATTAATTATTGAAAAGCACATTGTTTGCATTCATAAATTCATTATTTATTCATCTTGCATATACAAATTAAAAAAAATTACAATTCATTTATTTCATCATTATTAAGATCTCGGCTAAGTTTCGTAATTTTTGGACTATAATTTGATTGATATTTATTTTCTAGTCCTTAAAATCGGTTGCATTTGGATTCCAAAATTGTATTAAAAATACCAAATATATTCCGCCTCGAAAATCGCAGATGAAATTTCAATAGACATAATTCTAGGTTGTTCTTTTGCCTCCTTGAGTTCGACCTTGGGAGTTACCCAAGTAAAATAAAAACAAAATCACTTGAACTAATTGGATTAAATTTCTAAGTGATTATTTCTTGATTGATTCTGGTTACCCGTCTACAACGAAATCACAAACACCATTAGATTTAACACGATAATTCACACAAACTAAGTACGGTAATCTGCAAACCATCTAATGGCACCGTTGTCGAGGAGGTAGATGACTTAGGAATTTTTGTTTAGTAAATTTAAGTGATCGATTTTCCTTATTCAGGTTGTCTGTCCCTGAATCTTCACTGTAAATTTTTCATTTTTTCCTTTTTTTGCATTTATTTTATTTTATTTATTAGCATTTATTTTATTATATATTATATTTGTGTCACTTCCTTACACACACTCTCTCTCTTATTTTTTTGTGCGAGGTACCCGACGTACATGGAGTAATTTCTCCCAATAGATAGTCCACATAAAGTTAAGATCGAGTCGAGCCGTGAGAGAGCGTAGAGTCTAGGACTTTAGTTTCTGCAATTTTATTTTTTTTGTAATTAATGGCTCATTTATAACGGTGTCCTTTTGTACTCTCTCACATGTAAACAAGACTTGAACTCCTTCTCTCTGGTGTGCTGGGCATGTTTCACGCTCCGATGAGGGTGGGGCCCAACTTGAGTGGCTCGTAGGTTAGACCTGCACATATGGTGATTAGAGCATCTAGGATTTTTTTGTACTTGTATAACCTAGGACCATACTACACATTAATCGAGACGCACATTAGATCATTTGACTTAGTAAAAATTCAAATCAATTCTTCAGGGCTAATAGAACTTTCTTCTAAGTGTGGTTTTATCAGTTTGCATTCATATAGAATAATTTTCAATTCTTGTATTCCATCCCACAAGGAGAATGCGAGGAATAACTATAAGTCTTCTAACTGAGCATACATCATCATTTTCTGCATCCATCGGCTTTGCCCAAAATTCCTCACTCTTGTTTTGTCACTTATGATTTAAAGAAAATTAGGACTGGGTGGTAGACGTGTATTTGTGCTCCCCTAATCTTTCAGCGATCACCTAATTAAAATTGGGACTGCTAAACAAGGCCGACTAAACTAAACTAAAATCAAGATTTTTTGTGGGAGAGCAACCCCTTCCTTGGATTCATTTATCTCTCTGAGTGAGCGAGAGATGATACTTAAGGCTAGAGCCAAGCTCTAGAATCTTTGATCAGACTATTGATTCTATAAAAATGATTAGCTACTTCTTAGTGAGGAAATACAGGTAGCCAGTGAACGGTTCGTACTTAGTAGAGTGGGTGGTTTAAAGGACATTGTATAAGGCTCCATACTTATGTAACAGTAGCCGTTTTACGATCCGTACTTACACCCGTATTCGCTTAAAGTAGGTTCAACTAGTCGTAAGAATTCGGGCCAGGTTTTAAGAAAATTTCCGGTACCTAATAGCTCACTAATTATTTTAAAGATTGAATTTATCATCAACTAAAATTGAAAAGATAATTGGTCCAATTTTTGCGGATTTCTTTATGTGAGTTGGTAAACTTGGGGTTTGAATTGTGTTTGCATTGGTGTACGTGAACTGACTCGAATATCAAAATCCGCACACTTCTTCCATCACCCATCTTGATTTAAAAATTAGGATTTCTTATATTGAGTATCATGCGCACTTAAACATCTTCAACCAAGATCCATTATGACAACTCATCCACCTCCTTTAAAAATGACAGGACATTGGTCCGAGTACCTGTCAGATATGTACTATGAAAATGTATTTGTCTCGATCAGACCAAAATCCTCAAAACCCCCTTCGTCCAGACATACTCCAACTTTTGCTGGAGACCCTCTCCCACAAATAAATCTGATCCACTCTACAAATCCGATCTACTCCATGAAAGACAATGCTTTATATTCGGATCATACAGATATTCAACTGACCGAGGTCACCACTTCTTCATATGACAATCCTTTATTCAATCATCTGACTGAAGTCTCCACTTCTTCATATTGGCCACCTCTCTAGCCCCATTCTACACATGATAAGATTTCATCCTGGACTAATCCATCGTATTCCCGAGTTCTCGTGAAACCATTTGAAGATCGAACCATTTTTGAGACCAATGACAGGTCGAGACAATAATTCCACCCGACTACATTCTCACCTCATCACAATATTTGAATAGGTCTACACTTCATAGATGCATATCCAGACCGGACCTTAGGGAGTAACACAGTGGACCGATCAAACCAAATGAAGAGATCTGCACATCATGATCTTACATACTGGATTGACCCTAATGATCTTACTCTTTATGACAATCCCGCATATCATTCCTTCAAACATGACACTCATACATGAGACTAGATTGATGATATCAACACAAAAGAACCATTTAGACAACTTCACTATATGAGGGACCAATCAACTATCACAAAAATAGGTTCTACTCAAACCAACTATACATACCTGAGTCACACCATGTTGAGTATGATACCTATGGGTTTCGCTCCGATCGAGCAGACTCATTCCATGATTTTTAAGGAGAAATTTTAAGAAGATAACTATCATATAATGTATATTCCTAGAGAATCTTCTACCAGCTCATACATGAAAATGGAATATGAAATTATTGGATCTCAAGTAGAAAAATGAGAGAACACTCAGGAATCCTCACAAACTGTTCCCATGATCGATCATGCAATTTTTTTGGAGGATGGCATTTAAGGATAATTAAGAGATATGAATTAATCGAGGATAAATTTAGAAACTCCATCGACTGACTAATTTCATTTTATGGTAGCTCGGGTATGTAAGTGAAAGATAAAATATTGGATCTCAAGTTGAAAACCCTAAGAATACTCAGAAACCCGTAAACTTTGTTCACCCTAGGGATGACTCTGATAGCAACACCTCTGCATACTACTCCCTTAGGTATGATTATGACTCGGCATATCTAAGATGCTCCTCATCTGTGAAACACAACTCATCTACACACAATGCAAGAAAGACCAAAAAATTGAAAAATTAGGAAAACACCCATTTAAAAAATTAGAAAAAACCATAAAAATTGAAAGTGGAGATGATTTGAAAATTTTGGATCCTACTCTGAGGGAAGCACATTATAAAAGATCGATTTTTGAACTTCCCTAAAATCAGGCCATTGAATACTTCAACGACTTGGAAAGATTTATAAAGAGTAAACTAATGCTGAAAAAAGTCGGGCAATAAGAGAACAAAGACTGAAAGATATATATTGTCAATGTCCAACTCTTTGATAATAAGAAGAAAGACCAAGAATTGTAGAGTAAAGCGGTTTCCAAGATTTGATTGTGGAATAAAAAACACAACATTTACCCATGCTCGAATCGATGATGACACACCAATCAATATCCTCCCGACCTTTGTATTTGACAAGCTCAAACTCAGACCTATCAGGAAGATAAGAGAGATAGTTCAACTGGTTGATCAATCTATAAAATGAGCAAGAGTAACCATTTCAGTCATCCTTACATTCCTTGGAGCTCCGCTCAAGGTAGACTTTACGATCATTGATATTGAGCATCAAGGAGAATTCATCCTGTCTCCAATCATTCTTGTAAAGCCATTCTTAGCCTTAGATAAGGCAATTATAAAGTGCGAGACCCGAGAAATCAATTTTACAACATTGGGAGCACGTCGATCTCATCCAGTCTTTGGGAGTGCGTAAACAGTTGTAACCACTAAGCGGTAGAAGAGCCCTACCACACGCTACACCTGAGATAGCGGTTATTGAACTGATCATAGTTTCAAAGACTCTCCCCACTCTTCCATTTCCTACTGCTATGACAGAACCTATAGAGGAACACATAATACATGACTTCTTATACGGTTATCATGAAACATATGCATGGGCTTACCCTGAGTTGGACAAGACCTTCTCTGACCATCTTGATCAACTCAATCTGACATTGGAACTCACCAATGACATGCCAACTGAGATCAAATATGATGTATGTGTGCTGACTAGGGAGGTATATTTTAATGGTTATTCATCTAAAGACCCTATTGTCAGCACCTCACTCCAAGGACCTGCACCTTCACAGACAATATATACCAAAATGCCCATTCCGACCGCTCCTTAATCTAATCAAGTATTTGGTAAACCGACTAAGAAAGACGCTTTCAACATGTCAGAAAAGGAATCTTCTGATGATTCCTCATCAAGTATGGATAAAATAATACTTATGAGTGAGGCTAGTTTAGTGGCTCTGAAGCCTTATCTGAGAAATCAACTGAATATCAACCCCCGTTGGACGACTCCTGCCCCTCACTATTATTAGTCCAGAGCTGATTCTCCCAGTCTCATCAGATATACCAGAATTATTTCTTACATGCATACTGAGACGGGTGCTTCAGAATATTCATCCGAGAACGAATCGCTTGACCCCAAGACTAAGAGCAACTTGATAAGGTATCTTAAGAATAAGAATATCTGGAGTGCTTCCACATTCAAGTATTATTCTTATAATGATAACTCTGGCATTGGTTGGGTATCGCCTGATTCATACGCTCCATCCACTCTCTAGCATGATTTTTCTGAGGATGACAATGATGATAGTCGGGACTCATCTACTTCACCTTCTCTCAATCATTATCACCTCCGACCACATGCTCACAAAAAGATCTGTCGAAAACCAACTTAGTCATCGGCAACCCTCCCTTCCTCCCTACCCCATCGGTCCCCTTGTACATCTTATTCCTCTACTTAGGGCGGGGCCTAAGTATAGGGGGAGGCGATGCCATCAGTATATACCAATTTCCTCACCCAATCCCTCTCTCGATCGCCCAATTTCCACCCTTCTTCTATACTTAGACTACTAGAGCCTAAGTATAGGGGACCCGATGCCGACTATATATACTCTCTTCATTCAAATTCCACATTCTTGCCCACCTCATTTTTCGCCCTTCTTCTATACTTAGTCTGTTGACAACCTAAGTATGGGGGCAGGACAATCTCTATTTTTCATTTTCTTTTTTCACTCTCTTACTCCGAGCATGAGCTATGTCTTCTCCACTCTTCTTGTGCTCTGACGACATAGCACTCACTAAGTATAGGGGGTGTGTATATTGTGTATATATTTTAGCCATAGCTTGTACTTTCGCATAAGTCTATATGTATTTACGGGGTGTGCAACTTACTTGTAAAAACTAACAGAAAACAAAAAAAAAGAAATAAGCTTTGCAACAAACACTGATTGTGTCGAACCATTTTTTTTAAAATGGCTTCTTATTTATTTTTTACAAAAAAAGAATAAAATATTTTCTTGCATTAAAAAATAAAAAAGTTCACAAAATTCATAAAAAAATGTCTGCATTTCCCGTATTTGCACTTCATTAAGCATTACATGCATCTGCATTGATGAAAATTGACTTGGGTTATTAGCCGAGTTATGAGCAAGAACAAAGAGTGGTCTGGACTTGACCTTAATCCACCTAATTTTCAGAGGAACTTCACCGAGAAATAGGATTTTAGAAGCTTCGGGTATTTGACTTAATTCTTCGAGTTCCGCATGACTATGTACAAGATTTTGACTCTTAGTATCTGATAACACGCGATTATTCTACAAGGGTCACCATGAATGATGTAAAAAGTGTCGCTAAGGCGACCGCTTGCAGAACACCCGGTTAACCAGCAATTAACCCATAATAAAAGAATAAAACAATTAAGCTCAAAAAGAAATGTGAATTAATCTTTATTACTCTACCATAAATTGTATAGTGAACAAGCATGTAGAGGTCGAACCACAGAGAGCAATACAAAATACCATAGCCTACATGTATCTCAGAGTCATCCTTGTGTGAAGTGGGTTTTTGAATTTTTTTAATTTTTTTTATTTTTTTATTTTATTATATATATATTATTTTTTTGTTTTTAATAATATAATTAGGTAATATATATATATATATAATATAAATTTAAAAATATATGTATACCCATAGAGGATTAGTATATAGCTTGTAGTACATACAATATATATAGGTGTATATAAGTATGATAAAAATTTTTTACTTTTTTTTGTATATTAGGGTAATAAATAGATATATAAATACATATAAATAGTTAGATATATTTATATATATATATATATTTCTCTTTTTTTTATGAAATACATATATATACATAAAGGGGTACTATAATATTTATTAAAATACTCAAAAATATTCAAAAATTCAGGAATAAAGTCTTTTTGGAATTTTCATGACTTTTTACTATTTTTGTGATTTTTTTGCTTTTTGAAAACATTTTTAGTATTTTTAAATAGCAAAATAAGAGCAAACAGTGGAATAGGGTCTGACTGTCAGAAAAATTGGCATTAAAAATAGCTAACAGCCTCAAAAATATTCCACACTATTTTATTTTAATAAAGATAATAAAATATAGCAGAAATAGGGACTGAGTTCATATTTTTCTGATTTTTCTATGATTTCATACATTTTTTTAAAGTTTTTGGGTACTTTTTAATTTTTAAGGTTTTCCTTTTGAGTTTTTTATGGATTTTTGGACTGACACTGAAATAGGTCATAATACACCATAGCTAATTTTTTTTGGGATTCTTCGAGGTTTTTTACTATTTTTTGGGTATTTTATAAGTTAGACAGTGAATAAAAGACATGTTTTTGATTTTTAATAAATGCAAAAATGCAACAAAATTGAAAACTAAAAATATGGCGTGTAGAAGAAGCTAACAGGGGCTTAAATCCATTTTTGCAAAATTTTTCGATTTAATATGAGGCACAAAATAAATGGACAAAGCACACAAAAATAAATGGCCTGGCAGGGGTATTTTTGCAAATAAAATAATTGACAGGGGCATACATGCAAAAATCACAACAAAAATAAACTTGAACTTTTATTTTCAGGACCATTTTACAATTAATAAAACACGGCAGGGTTCACATGCAAATTTCACGCGCCTCACGTGGTTGTTGCACGTGAGGCGCGGAGGGACTAAAATGTAAATCTAAAAACCTTAAGGGTCCTTCTGCAATTTCTACAACTTATTTACAACTTAACCTTTTATTTTTGGTATTAAACAATAAATACAAAAAGCGGGGGGGGGGGGGGGGGGGGCTAGATGTGAAATTTACCCCCTAAAGGCGCATCATCTTGTTGCGGCGCTGGATGCACCACTTATCCATGCGTCGCCCATCGGACGGCGGATGCCGGTTCGTCGATGAAGGGTCCTAATTAGAAGCTCCTGGCTGATTTGATGGTGGACGCATGCCTTCATCGAGCGCGCATCATTCAATCTGGGCCTCGCCTCCCGATCCAACGGCGCTGAAGGTGACTGGAAGAACGGGGAAGAAGCTCGCCCCTGGCGAGCTTTGATCGAGCAGCTCAGGCTCCTCCGGGCAACTCCCGCGCATCTGAAGTGCTCTGGACGTAGCTGGGAAGCTTCCGCGTCATCTGATGGTGTTCGCATGGCTCCTGGAGGTCCGAGTCGTTCGGTCGAGGTCGGTGAAGAAGGGGACCCCCAGGAACCTCTTCCTGGATCGATTCGAACCCAGATGGGCTCTATCCTTCGTGGTACCTGCATAGAAAGAACCGAGAGTGAGAGAGCTACCTCCTCGACCCGGGGTTTTGAAGCTTGGCAGCGAGATGAAGTGGGGCGGAGGGGCTCCGGCGTACGGCGGAGGTGGAGCCCCGATTCGCCAAGACCGAAGGTCCTGGGTTGGACCAAGGTGTGCGTTCGATGGAGAATGCGACGAGGAACGAAATGGGATGCAAATGGCGGGCGGACACAGTCGGTTTCACGGTGAAGAAGTCGCCGGAGCGGAGCTCCGGCGAACTTCGAATTTGGATTTTTACGCTAAGGGAATTAACTAAAGCCTAATCTAATAACTGGAATGGAAAGCTAGCATTAAAAACTAACTAAAAAGCATAAAAGGGACAACTCTTATACCTGGGGGCCTCCAGGGAGTAGGGCGGACGCCGGAGCTCCGCCGCGACAAAATTTTCCTCCCTCCGGCCGATTCGAGGCACCAGCACACCCCCCTGTCACGAGGAATGTCCCAGGACTGGAATCAAGGCTTAAGGTTGGATTAAAAGTGGCCAAATTCGAGGAAGGAGGCGGAGCTACTTATTTATACACATTGGCAAGGGGCCTTATTAACCGGCGATTATTGACTGATCCAATGAGTATATGATTGATCTAAGATTTTGGCGGGCATCATGGATGATCAAAGGGCAATTCTTATGAAGGAAGCGAGCTTGAACGATGGAAGGGATGGCCGCAAAAATTGGAGGAAAATCGGGAAGTTGACAGTTCAGAGGCGCCAGACAAGGGATGGGACAGTTGTCCAGGGGGTCAACGAAGGCCGGCTCCCCATTGGTCCACGTCAGCCGCTAGACGCCAAAATAGGAGATCTGATTAGAAATTGATTTATTTGACATAGCAAACGATTTTATTATTTTTTTCTTATAAAATAAAAAATGTATATTATTTCATCTAGTATTTATTTATGATTTTTATTGAATTTTTCGAAGCAATTTATTATGGTTTTAATTTAATAATGTGTATATGTATGTATTTACATGTATTTTTGGGTATTTTAATTTTAATTTGTTTATTTCCTTTTATTATTTTATTGGCTTATTTTATAAATTTATAATTTATTTTTGTGAGTATAAAGATATTTTTATTTAATTTTTAGGAGTTTATTTACATTTTTAAATAAATAGGTATAGGTATATGTAGGTATCCTTATAGGTATTTTACCTATGTGTTTTGTATTCTTAATTTATTTAATGTATTTTTTTGATTTTTATTTTGGATTTACATTTTTAATGAGTTATGTATAATGTATACATTATTATAAAAATATAAAAGAATAAAAGAACCAAGGAATAAAATCCTTTTTATTTATATATTGATATATAGCATAGGTATTTTGTCTATGAATTTGTAGACTTATTTTATTTTACAAATTATTTTTGGTTTTCTTTTACTTCTAATATGTGTATGCATTATCTAAATTATCTACAAAATTCTAAAAATATGAATTTATAAAAATAATGAATATTGAATAAAAAGAATATTTTAATCAATCCTATATACAAGGAGGGCCAAAAACCTAACTTCTGTATATGGACACCAAAAATTATGAAACCAATTTTATTAAATCGTTCTTGGAATGTTATATACAATTAAAGGTGAGTTTGGTTGATTTGGAGTTTTTATTTGCAAGATATGGGTCTGTGAAGTTGAGATTTTTGCTTTCTATTTTGTGTATAAAATGTACACTGAGTATTATTTTTACACAAACTCAATTTTGTAATTTTATTTACATTATTATCTACAACTTTTATGAACAAAGTTTCTTTATTTGATGAATAAATAATTATGTACAAAATAGGTGTCAAAAATGCATAAATAAATGAGGTATTTATTGTACACTGGCCCTTATCTCCCCCTACTTTATTCCTGGTCGACCAATACCATGCTGGCCTTGGTCTCAGGGTTTGGGTCATAAAATATCTTCAATATTTTATTCCTTTTTCTTTTATTTTCTTTATTCTATAATTTTGGCATTAAACAAAGTATTTAATGTATAATTAATACAATGAATCATGAATGCTATTATGTATAATTTGATGCTATTTAGATGCATTTGCTGGTGTTTTTGAGGCCAAAATGATAGAATAAAGGTGATGAAATGGAGATTCATCACCCCCTATACTTGCCTTTGCTAGTCCCTAGCAAACACTTATGCAATAAGTACAAAAAGAATAAAGAAAAGAAAAAGGAGAATGAAAGAAAGATAGAGTGAATAGGGGTGCTTTCAGTGCAATGCATGTCTTTACAAAATCTTACTTTGGAGCTCCTGTCAGACCTTGGGTGTGAATGTGTGTGGAATTAGTCGGGAACCAGCTCTAAAATACAACAGCCTTCGATAGTCACAGAACTCGGTTCAACCCACCTCAATAGCCGGGTCAGAACTAGTCTACATCATACGCAAACCCTTATAACTATGAAGCTGACTTGTACAGTATAAGTGATAGTGGCTCTCCCCAACTGAAATGATAAAAGAACTGACTTCTCCAGAATGACAATCCAATGATTCCCCAATCCAAATGCTCTTTCCTCGAGGAGCAGGGTATTCCCTTCTAAGTTCAAGTGGCAACTAGCTCAAGAGGAGGGGGTGAAGAGAAGAATGGACGGTAGCCAGTGTAGCTACCTATCCTGGGATGCAAGACAAGTGTAGTCAAGTCATCCAGCTGCAGGCTCACATATTTGTCTTTAGAACTCAAGCTTGCTTATTGACTTTGTACAAACTTTGCAGGCATTTTTATTTTTGTACAGGCCTGACATTTTTTTTTTCAACATACTATTAACAACAGCATTTACATAAGGAGTTTTTCCTCTTGAGCCAGTAGACTATCCCTCTTTTGAAGCTTTATCGCAACCCACAATCTCCTGTCTTTAGACCTCATGGATATTGGACCAGGTTGGGGTGCACTTCCCTCCCTAGACGAGGATGAATGTTTCCACCCGTGTGCGTCTCAGACTGGCAAATCCAACCCCCTCACCACTCCAACTGAATTGAGCCAAGTGAAAAGTGCAAGTGTCCAAGTTAGGTCACGGTCGGCAAGAGTCGTACGTGTGTCTCGAAAAGTTCTAGTTAGTCCACTGAGGTGACTTGAACCCAGCCCTGATTTCTCAAAGAATTGAGTCTGCATAGAACTGAAGTACCTTAGACCTGGTTCCCATAAGGTTCCAGTGCAATTAGGTGCGGTAAGATCCAACCAAGCTCCAATTTAAGACTTTATTAGACTGATTCAATCATCAAGGTCACTCAAAAAGAATATGAATGGTATGCTTATGCTATGCACAATGAATGATGCAATTTTTCACAAAGAGTTTGAAAGAATCAAAGAATGTTTTTACACAATGAATTTTTGCAAATAAACTAAGAACTGGACACATACAAAAAGTATATACAATTATTTACACGGGCGTGCCGCTTTATTTACAAAATGTATGCATTTCTAAGAAAAAAAACTTTACAGGTTTGAATGAAGTAGTTTATTTAGAATTGTACAGCAAGAATTGTATGTGTCTTATGTACAAGTATTTGTAATGGTGCTCTTATTAGTTTTTGAAAATAATTTTGCAAACTTTAGTACACGATAATTTTTATAATTATTTACACACATTTGAAAACTATTTTTGCAAAGATTTTTCACACTATATATACAATTTTCACAATAGTTTTGGCAAGCATTTTTCAAAATATGTGCACATAGGTTTTTCAAATCCTTTCTTCCACACAAAGAAAAAGTTTTTCAATCAAAACATTTTCACACATTTGAAATCATTTCACATCAATATTTTCAAAACTGGTCACACTATTTTTTCAAATCATCCTGTATAGGTATCTGATTTATTAATCAGTATGTACAAAAGAAGAGAAACTGTTATTAGATTTACAATATGGTTTTATAAGTTTTTATTTCTGATTATTCCTTATTTACAAATGAGAGATTTCTGTGCGGACTCCTCAGACTTATTCAAGAATCCTTTCCAAAAGATTTTTGAGAACTCTAGTCCAAAATAATTTTGCAAACCTGTACACCCATTTGAAAATCCTTTTACAAAGGTTTTACACAACATAGATAGATTTTTCAAAACCATTTTGACAATCAAATTTTTACAATCATTTGCACACTAATTTTCACACATTTTAGTTTCACTCAAAGAAAATAATTTTTTCATACAAAACTGATTTTTCAAAGGTTGAATATTTGTACACACTATTTTAAAACTATTTTCACAAGATTTTTCAAAGAAAACTTTTTGCACAAAACGCTTTTCTGACTTAATAATCAGTATAATTACAAAGAGTCTGAGGAACTCACAGTCATCTTTCATTATTATAGAGCTATTTTTACACTGTATTTTATATTGAGGTATAAGTTATTTTTCAGTATGAGTTATGGCTTATAGTATATATATGGTATATACGACCCCCCTATACTAAGCTTGAGCTATGTCCTCATAGATCGAAAGAAAAAAGCAAAGACATAACTCGTAATGAGTATAGAAAGATCTAAAAAATAAATATGAATGAAATGAATGAATGAGAAGTTGACCGTCCCCCCTATACTTAGGATCAAATAATCCTAAGTATAGCAGACAGTACAAAAAGCAGGGAGGGTCAAGGGTGGAAATATACAGATCGTACTCAGATTGTCTCCCCCTATACTTAGGGTAAGATACTCCTAAGTATAGACAAGAAGAGGAGACAATGGAGAGGATCGGAAAGAAATGAAAAACTCTGGGTGCACATCCCCCCTATACTTAGGACCAAGTACGTCCTAAGTATAGAAAACTGTCTACAAGGGCGGCACCTTTTAGATACAAAGAGAAAATAGAAAAGGAAAAGAAGAAAAGAAGAAAAGAAGAAAATCAGATAAACAGTTGTTGGATTGCATAGTCTGAATCTTTCGATGCCGCAGGTGCTGAGGAGATGTCATCATGGTGCATTAGCTGAACGGAGTCAACAACGGCCAGGAATGTGTCTGGTTCGAGGTACGGCTTCAGGAGTTGACCGTTGACCACGAATGGTTGTGCGTCAGGGGACAATTCTGATATAGCAATGCTTAGATTTGTCACGCACTTCACAAACTCGAAATGGCCCTGTCCACTTACTCTTTAATTTGCCTGGGAATATCCGCAAATTTGCATCAAATAGCCACACTTTCTGTCCAACGTCAAAGGTCTTTCGTCTGATGTGCCGGTCGTGCCAGCGTTTCACCTTCTCCTTGTACATCAAGGTGTTATCGTATGCATAGTCTTGGAATTCCAAAAGCATGTTCAGATCATCTTTTCTCTTCTGACCACTTCTGCGTGAGTCCAAATTACAACTGTTGATTGCCCATAAAGACTTGTGAATTAATTCTACGGGCAGATGGCACGGCTTTCCATATACAAGACGATAGGGTGACATGCCCAAGGGAGACTTGTAGGCTGTTCGGTAAGCCCATAGGACCGAGTCCAAGAGTTGAGACCAGTCCTTTCTGTTGGGCCTAACAAGTTTCTGCAGTATAGTCTTGATTTCTCTGTTTGATAGTTCCGCCATGCCATTGGTATGACGATGATAAGGAGATGTGACACGATGGTCGATGCCGTACTCCTTCGTTAACTTCTTGACCTCTTTGTTGATGAAGTGGCTACCCCCGTCTGATATTAGAATCTTCGGTATCCCAAACCGCGAAATGATGTTCTTTTTCAGAAACTGGCAAACTGTTTTGCTATCAGTGGCTCGGGCGGGGATCGCTTCAACCCAACGACTCACGTAATCGACGGCAAGACGAATGTGCTCAAAACCTTGACTGTTAGGGAAAGGTCCCATGAAGTCAATGCCCCATGCATCGAAAACGTCTGCTATCTGAATGATTTTCAGAGGCATTGAATCTTTGGCAGTTAGTGTTCCTTTCAGTCTCTGACAGTCAATGCATCTTTTGACAAACTCAGCTGCATCCTTAAATAAAGTGGGCCACCAGAAGCCACATTGAAGAATTTTTGCTGCCGTACGATCTCCAGAGTGATGTCCACCAGATTCGAGCGAGTGACAATGCTCGAGGACACTTGATTGCTCCGTCTGAGGGATGCACCTGCGCCAGATACAATCTGCTCCTTCTCTGAAAAAAAGCGGATCTTCCCATTGGTAAAAGCGTATGGTCGACATGAATTTGTTCTTTTGGTTCTTCGTCCAATCTGAAGGCATTACCCCAGAGGCAAGGTAATTGACTGTATCAGCATACCAAGGAAGAGAATCCACTGCTAAGATGGCTTCGTCAGGGAAGGTTTCTGTGATAGGTGCATTGCTCAGAGGGGGTTCATGCTGCACTATTCTGGAGAGATGATCTGCTACCACATTCTGAACTCCAGGCTTGTCTATTATTTCCAAATCGAATTCCTGGAGGAGAAGGATCCTACGAATCAGTCTTGGCTTTGCATCCTTCTTCTGCTGTAAGTACCGGATAGCAGAGTGGTCTGTAAAGATGGTGACTTTTGATCCTAACAAATAGGATCTGAACTTCTCCAAGGCGAAAACCACAGCCAGCAATTCTTTCTCTGTCACTGTATAATTCCTCTGTGCTTCATCTAATGTTCTGCTGGCATAGTGAATGGCATAGGGCGCTTTGTCTTTTCTCTGCCCAAGAACAGCTCCTACTGCAAAATCTGACGCATCGGTCATTATCTCAAAGGGAAGAGTCCAGTCAGGAAGCTGTAAGATTGGAGCCTGAGTGATGAGCTCCTTCAACTGATTGAAAGCAAGGAGAACCGGCTGATCAACAATGAACTCAGTCTCCTTACACAAGAGTTCTGTCAGAGGTCGGGCAATGCAACTGAAATCCTTGATGAATTGCTTGTAGAATCCCACATGCCCTAGGAATGACCTCACATTTTTCACTGACTGAGGTGGCTGAAGATTTGAAATAACATCCACCTTTGCCGGGTCAACTTCCTTGCCACGTTTGGAAACGACATGGCCCAGCACAATACCTTCAGTGACCATATAATGGCTTTTCTCCCATGAAAGCACTAAATTGACATCTCGGCACTTCTGAAGTACTCTGTCTAGGTGCTCAAGACAAGCATCGAAACTATCACCATAGACAGAGAAATCGTCCATGAACACCTCAAGAAAACTGCCTACCATCTCGGCGAAGACTTCTAACATGCATCTTTGGAAGGTTGCAGGTGCATTGCACAAACCAAAGGGCATTCTCTTGAAGGCGTAGGTGCCGAACGGGGAAGTGAAGGTAGTCTTCTCTTGATCCTCAGGAGCAATTGCCACTTGGTTGTACCCGGAGTACCCATCCAGAAAGCAGAAGAACTCCTTGCCTGCTAATCTTTCCAGAACTTGATCTATGAATGGCAAGGGAAAGTGGTCCTTCTTCGTTGCTGCAATGAGACGGCGGTAGTCAACACACACCCGCCAGGATGTTGGTACCTGAGTTGAAATTTCCTCTCCTTTGTCATTTGTAACCACGGTAAGCCCTGATTTCTTGGGAACTACATGCAGTGGGCTTACCCATTTCGAGTCGGAGATGGGATAGATGAAGCCTGCATCACACCATTTCGTGATTTCTTTCATGACGACGTCCCGAAGGTTAGGGTTCAGCCTTCTCTGAAATTCGCGGGACGGCTTGGCATCTTCTTCTAGATAGATATGGTGTGAACACAAGGCTGCATTTATCTCACGGAGGTCTGATACGCTCCAACAAAGTGCCTTGCGGTTCTTTTCTAGAACGTCGAGAAGACAAGATTCCTGATCCGGCGTCAGCCTGCTGCTGATGATGACCGGATACATTTGTTCTTCACCCGCAAGGAAAGCATACTTCAGGCCTGCCGGATGTGGCTTGAGTTCTGGTTTAGACCTGTCCACTTTATCTGTCACTTCATATACCATGCTGGTGGTCGGATGTATTTCCTAGCGATACTTACCATCCTCATCATCCAGTTGAGATCCCGGTGATGCACCGAACGGTTCTGCGCTACGCTGATCATGTTCGGTCTGGAGTGAATGCTCAAGAAGATGCGCCTGCATCTGAGAATCTGTCTCCCAAGAATCATCGGAGCATATGCTGACTGCGCTTTCCAAGTCCTCCTCAAGAGTGAGGATTTCTCGGGTCCATGAATCATCCAATGATAAAGCTGAGTCTCTGATCTCTGCAATAAAATCACAGTCTGCTTCTGATGTTGCCCGGCTCTCATCAGTTGTGGCATTCTGCTCTTTGTTCATGTTTATCGTGATTTGTTGGGTGTTCGAGCTGAAAGTGATCTTCCCAGACCCGTAATCGACCACGGCACATGAAGTACGGAGGAATGGTCTGCCAAGGATGATAGGGGTCTGGAGCAGGGGTGCAGGCGAGTCCATATCAAGGACTACAAAGTCAGCTGGGAATTTCATTTCCTGCACCTTAACTACCACGTCTTCCAACAGACCTCGGGGCCGCTTGACGGATCGGTCAGCGAACTGAAGGATCATGCGTGTCTGCTTGAGCGGTCCCAGCCCGAATTCTTGCATTATGGATGAGGGCAGAAGGTTGATGGAAGATTCGTTATCCAAGAGAGTGCGCTCGAAGACCTGGTCAAAAATCTCACAACTGATCAGAGGCGCTCCTGTGTCTTGCTTTTTCTGGGGGAGATTGCTGATAGCTGCTACCGTGGCCAAGGTGAGGACATGCCTCTCGACTTGCTGGTGTCTATTTTCTTGCGCTGGGCGATGCCTGTTAGTACATGCCTCCTTCAGTCCTTTCTTTAGGGTTGGCATGTATTCCACGGCCTTCAACAGGGGAATCTCAACAGTCAATTTATCCAAAATATCCACAACACCTGGATCAGACAATGCCTTTTTTCGTTTTGCAATTTTTTTGGATTTTTGTATTGCATGAGGAAAAGGAATATGTACACTACTAGCAGGAAAATCAGAGTTCTTATTTACATCAAAATCATTGCCCACAGAATGTTGTACATCCGAACTACAAAAAGGAGTACAAGCTGGATCTTGGCATGTTGGTGTTGTTAGGCGATCAAAAAAAGTAGCGTCTGCTCCATCGACTGGCGAGGGATCGGCTGCTGCTGGCGGCTCCTCCAATGCTGGCGCGGCTTCGCTTCTGCTACGAGCTTCTTTTTGTTGTTTTTGTTTTTGCTGATTTTTTTGTATTTTTGGCTGAGGTTGCTGCTGACATGGCATGACGACCTGACTGGCTTCTCCTTCTTCTTCCTCCTCACCCACCCCTGGAGATGGCACGACTGATGCGGAAGATGACGATCCACCTGTTTCTTTATTCACCCCACATCTCCTGAGAGTAACAGCATTAGAATAAACAGTAATATCATTACCAGACTCGGACAGGACATCACAATCTACCTGCTCTTTCTTTTTGAAATTATTGGGGTTGGCTTCGACCTGCGCCGCAATGGTAGTTCTGGTGGCGGTCAGATCGTTGAGCCTCTTTGTCATATCCGCTAGCCCCTTAACAAGCTGGGCCAGACAATCCATGGCGGGATTCACAGAGGGTGATTCAATAGGTTCAGCGTGCAGACCACACTGCTGATGGTTGGATGGGTGTAGAGGTTGTGGCTGGTGGTTCTGAGGTGGTGCAGGAAGTTGAAGTTGTTGGTAGGATGGAGGAGGATACTGCTGATATTGCTGAGAGGGGCCAGCCGCGTACTGGTGATACGGCTGTGGGTGGCGGTACTGTGGCTGCTGCTGGTAGGGAAAATTCTACCTCCACTGCTGTGCAAACTGGGGAGGCTGCTGGTACTGCTGGTGCTGCTGAGAGGATTGACCAAAACGACCACCCTGAGGTTGGTGGTACTGCCGATTGGCAAATTGCTGACCTTGGGGTTGTCCCTGAGGACGGGTCGGCTGTGCATCATGAGCCCATACCCCGTTCACTTCCTGAATTAGGGGTGGTGGTGGGAAGACTGGATCAGGTACTGAGAGGAACTCTGGCTGGTACACAACCATCTGCTGCTGCGGCTGGCCCTGGTCGGGCGCCTGCACGTAGTACACGTGCTGGACTGCCGGTGGCTGCTGGCTCGGCTGAGGCTGATGCTGCGGTTGCTGCTCGTCCTTCTTCTCAGCGGGAGCTTCCGATGGTGTAGCCGACTGGACAGAGTTGATAGTGTCGACCAACAGTTCAAGGTACTTGTTGATCTGATCTAGCTTGTCCAAGTTCTGGGTCTTCTTCTCGATCGCAGCGAGTTTCTCAAGGTCCTGTGATCGCTTCTCAACGATATCTACCTTAGAGAGATGGCCCCCGATGATGCTGAGGTTGGAGCTTTCATCTCTCTCTTCTTCCTTGGATGCAGCCATGTAACTTGCTTCTGGAGGATCTGGGGCTGCTTCTGATACGCCTTGGATGAAGAGAGGGTGGCCTCTCCTTCGGCCATTTCTTCAAAGATCTGCCAAACTACATCTTCATCCTTATTAAAATGGGAACCCCCACAAGCTGCATCCACAAGCAGTTGGCTTTCAATATTCAGTCCCCCAAAGAAATGCTGGACCAAGCTGGTCTTCGGGATATCATGATGGGGACACTTCTCCTGCAGGTCAGTGAATCTCTCCCAAGCTTCATGTATCGACTCGTGGGGTCCTTGGGTTAAATTACTGATACGGGCTCGCATCTGGTTGAGCCGACCGAGAGGGTAATATTTGTGCAGGAAGGCGGATTTCAACTCCTCTTAGGTCGTCACGACCTTTCCCAAATGATTGACCCAATAAAGGGCCTTGTCCTGTAAGCTGAATGGGAATGCCATCATCTTTACAATTTCCATAGGGACATTGGGATAGTTTGTAGTACGGCAAATGCGGGAGAATTGCTGCAGGTGAATGTACGGCTCCTCGCTTGTGTTTCCATGAAATGCTGGGAGAAGGGCAATAAACTGGGGCTTCAGCTCAAAGTGAGCGTGTACCGGTGGAATGAGAATCCACTCGGTCATCTGGCTGTCTCCCGGATTGTATGTTTCTTTGAGTGTCAGCTTTGGTGGTGGTAATTCAAGGTCATCATCAGGAGGACCACCACCTCCACCTCCACCTCCTCCTCCCCTGCCTCCTCTGCCTCTGCCTCCTCCTCCATTGTCACGGTTCATCATGTCATTCAACATATCTTGAAATGCGGTCTGTGTGAGGGCCTGCTCGGTCAACTGCTGCTGAATAGCCTAGATAGACGCCAGTAGTTGTGCGTTGACTTGGTTCTGATCTGGCACCTGTCCCTCTGGTATGGGTGGCTGCTGACCCTTACCCTTTCCTCCTGGAGCCATGTCAGGGTCTGAGTCAGACGAGAAGAACTCTGGAGTAGTCTCCAGGGCTCGCAGTGTCTTCTATCTGCATAATGAGATGGTCCGAATCAGATCACTTGCAATTAACGTTCAGCTGCCGTGATGAAGCTGGGATTCAGGTCAACCCCAGCATGTTGTGAATGGAAAAGGATGTAGACTGTAATCGACTCCTATTCACAACGGCAGAAGTGGGACAAAAGTGATCCCAGTTTATTGGGTGGCCAAGAGAATGGTAGAAAACGAGGAGTCTAGAGATCGATCCACAAAGTCCGGATCAGGTTCTCGGGAATCGCCTCGAATTTATTGGCGGAGTTGAATTCATGGAATCGATGTGGGTGTCGGTATGGTCCCGACGGAAACCATCCATGGATCAACTTCGCGGAGTACAAGAGAAGATCGGATGTTGGATGAAAGATACGATGGTCAACGAGGAATAAAAGGAGTGTAAAACAGTAGAGAGGCTCGGTTGAGCGGGGTGGTCAAAGGGAGAAACAACAAAATGTGTACAAATGCGCGGGACATGATCTTTGAACCTTAATCTAGATCCATACAAACACAATACAAAATCGGGTTCACCAACTCATGCCATGTGAAGCCGTGAAAGCTCGGCTATTTATTATCTTTTTATTTTTAGCGTTGTGATTTTCAGGCATATCTTATAACAAGTCCTTAGTACGCTACCCTATAGGAGAGAGAGTACTGCCGGAAGAGTATCCCGTACTTGTCCTCCTCCTGTGTAACCTGTAGTCTGTACTTTTTGGAGTCCTTGTAACCCTTCCTGGATCCCTACTCAGCCAAAGAAAAGAGAGAGGAAGCCGATAGGCGAAACCAATACTTCGGTTCTCGCTCGCAACGTAATCACTCGTGAGCGTGCCAGAACCTACTCGGACGCAGGACAATGAGTCAGACACCCCCGTGAAGGCGTGGCCTATGCTCAATACTTCGGACAAGGTCGATGCTCTCACAATAGAGAGTCACCATTGGTGACCAAGTCCTACTCGCCTACGTACGATAGAAGCGCCATTACTTCGGAAATCCAGGCGATACACAAGGCAGTTGCAGACTGGGTTTTGGGCTTTAATCCTTAGGGGTCGCACTCGCTCAAGGGAGTAGGGTTTTGGTCCCCCTCCAAGGTACCTGAAAACAATGAGGGCTTTATGAACCCGGTACAATGATAGTCCATTACAGATTTTAATTAAGGTCAAAGTTTATGTAGCAGTCCCCTTGTTTTATTTTTGGGTTTTCACTTTTTTTGAGTCTGTTTTCATACCAACGCCTAATGTTTTTGTAGATTTTCATTTAAGTCCTAGGTGCTCAAAATCATAGGGAGATAGCGGAAAAGCCGTGCAAGTGGTTCCATGATGGAAATCTCACCATTGAACCGAATGATGCATGCTGAGTTAGAAGACTTACAGTGCATCCCAGCTCTCTCCATGTGGTATGCAAAACAGAATTTTTAAACCTATCTACATGTCGGTATGCAAGACACAAAATCGCCCTAAACATAAGCTGCTATTAGCCTGAAGAACCATAAGTCGCTCATTTATCTCTAGCCCAAGAGGGTCCGGTCTTGGCTCACCCCTCCTCGGCTCAACACATTGAGGGTAGGAGAAAGCACTTTACAGGGCTCGCTACAGCACAGAGGGCTAAGAGATAACTGAACGGCTTGTTTAAGTTTGACTAGATCCAAGCGAAGTATACTATAGGAACATGCATTCTTATTAATGTTAGTACCTAGCTACCGAGTCAAGCAACCTATATCTAGGGGCCCCAAGCACACAAAACAAAGTAAAAGAAAGGCGGAAAGCTCAAAACTTCAGAAAACAAAGAAAATAAAGCGATGAAAACTCGAAAAGCTGCGATGAGGCCCCCAGGTGAACAATCACCCGGGCACTGGACCTCATTGTGAAGAGTAGAGTCCTGTTTAATTACATGCCAAAATAGTCTCTCTCTCATCATAAATTACAAAATGAATAATCCTAAGTATTCTAATCATATCTAATCCCTCTCTTTTTGCTTCCTTGGTGCTCTCTCTAGATGGTCGTGAGAAGAAGACCATCCTCCTCCAAGCTTGGCTGCATTGGCCTCCTAAGAAGCCATCCTCGCGTGGCGGGCCCTCGCATCAAAGTCACAAAAAGAATGCATTAGTAGAGCTCAATCAATCAAATGGAGCAGATAAAATAATCACAATAAATGAATAAGTGAAGCATGGTGATTAATAGCAATAAAAATAGCTGCTCACAAAAATGAATGATGAATCAAGAATTTTTTTATACAAGAATGACAAAATAAATTAGGCTATGCTCATTGCTCCCCGGCATCGGCGCCATCTGATAACACGAGATTATTCTACAAGGGTCACCATGAATGATGTAAAAAGTTTCGCTGAGGCGACCGCTTGCAGAACACCCGGTTAACCAGCAATTAACCCACAATAAAAGAATAAAACAATTAAGCTCAAAAAGAAATGTGAATTAATCTTTATTACTCTACCATAAATTGTATAGTGAAGAAGCATGTAGAGGTCGAACCACAGAGAGCAATACAAAATACCATAGCCTACATGTATCTCAGAGTCATCCTTGTGTGAAGTGGGTTTTTGAATTTTAGAATTTTTTTATTTTTTATTTATTTTTATTTATTTTTATTTTATTATATATATTATTTTTTTGTTTTTAATAATATAATTAGGTAATATATATATAATATAAATTTATAAATATATGTATACCCATAGAGGGTTAGTATATAGCTTGTAGTACATACAATATATATAGGTGTATATAACTATGATAAAATATTTTTTTTCTTTTTTTTTTGTATAATAGGGTTGATAAATAGATATATAAATACATATAAATAGTTAGATATATATATTTTTCTCTTTTTTTTTGGAAATACATATATATACATAAAGGGGTACTATAATATTTATAAAAATACTCAAAAATATTCAAAAATTCAGGAATAAAGTCTTTTTGGAATTTTCAAAACTTTTTTCTATTTTTGTGATTTTTGGGCCTTTTTGAAAACATTTTTAGTATTTTTAAATAGCAAAATAAGAGCAAACAGTGGAATAGGGTCTGGCTGTCAAAAAATAGGCATTAAAAATATCTAACAGCCTCAAAAATTTTCCACACTATTTTTCTAATAAAGATAATAAAATATAGCAGAAATAGAGACTGAGTTCATATTTTTCTGATTTTTCTTGATTTTATACATTTTTTATAGTTTTTGGGTATTTTTGAATTTTTAAGGTTTTCCTTTTGAGTTTTTTATGGATTTTTGGACTGACATTGATATAGGTCAAAATACACCATAGCTAATTTTTTTGGGATTTTTCGAGGTGTTTTACTATTTTTTTGGAATTTTATAAGTTAGACAGAGAATAAAAGACATGTTTTTTATTTTTAGTAAATGCAAAAATGCAACAAAATTGAAAACTAAAAATATGGCATGTAGAAGCAAGCTAACAGGGGGTTAAATCCATTTTTGTAAAATTTTTCGATTTAATATGAGGCACAAAATAAATGGACAAAGCACACAAAAATAAATGGCCTGACAGAGGTATTTTTGCAAATAAAATAATTGACAGGGGCATACATGCAAAAATCACAATAAAAATAAACGTGAACTTTTATTTTCAAGACCATTTTACAATTAAAAAAACACGGCAGGGTTCACATGCAAATTTCACGTGCCTCACGTGGTTGCTGCACGTGAGGCGCGGAGGGACTAAAATGAAAATCTAAAAACCTTAAGGGTCCTTCTGCAATTTTCTACAACTTATTTACAACTTAACCTTTTATTTTTGGTATTAAACAATAAATACAAAAAGCAGGGGGGCTAGATGTAAAATTTACCCCCTAAAGGCGCATCATCATGCGGCGCTGGATGCGCCACTTATCCACGTGTCGCCCATCGGACGGCGGATGCCGGTTCGTCGATGAAGGGTCCTGATTAGAAGCTCCTGGCTGATCTGACGATGGATGCATGTCTTCATCGAACGGTCGTCGTTCAATCTGGGCCTCGCCTCCTGATCCAACGGCGATGAAGGTGACTGGAAGAACGGGGAAGAAGCTCGCCCCCGACGAGCCTTGATCGAGCAGCTCAGGCTCCTCCGGGCACCTCCCGCGCATCTGAAGTGCTCTGGACGTAGCTGGGAAGCTTCCGCGTCATCTGATGGTGTTCGCATGGCTCCTGGAGGTCCGAGTCGTTCGGTCGAGGTCGGTGAAGAAGGGGACCCCCAGGAACCTCTTCCTGGATCGATTCGAGCCCAGATGGGCTCTATCCTTCGTGGTACCTGCATAGGAAGAACCAGGGGCGAGAGAGCTACCTCCTCGACCCGGGGTTTTGAAGCTTGGCAGCGAGATGAAGTGGGGCGGAGGGGCTCCGGCGTACGGCGGAGGTGGAGCCCCGATTCGCCAAGACCGAAGGTCCTGGGTTGGACCAAGGTGTGCGTTCGATGGAGAATGCGACGAGGAACGAAATGGGATGCAAATGGCGGGTGGACACAGTCGGTTTCACGGTGAAGAAGTCGCCGGAGCGGAGCTCCGGCGAACTTCGAATTTGGATTTTTACGCTAAGGGAATTAACTAAAGCCTAATCTAATAACTGGAATGGAAAGCTAGCATTAAAAACTAACTAAAAAGTATAAAAAGGGACATCTCTTATACCAGGAGGCCTCCAGGGAGCAGGGCGGACGCCGGAGCTCCGTCGCGAGAAAATCTTCCTCCCTCCGGCCGATTCGAGGCACCAGCACACCCCCCCTGTCACGAGGAATGTCCCAGGACTGGAATCAAGGCTTAAGGTTGGATTAGAAGTGGCCAAATTCGAGGAAGGAGGCGGAGCTACTTATTTATACACATTATCAAGGGGCCTTATTAACCAGCTATTATTGACTGATCCAATGAGTATCTGATTGATCTAAGATTTTGGCGGGCATCATGGATGATCAGAGGGCAATTCTTGTGAAGGAAGCGAGCTTGAACGATGGAAGGGATGGCTGCAAAAATTGGAGGAAAATCGAGGAGTTGACAGTTCAGAGGCGCCAGACAAGGGATGGGACAGTTGACCAGGGGGTCAACGAAGGCCGGCTCCCCATTGGTCCACGTCAGCCGCTAGACGCCAAAATAGGAGATCTGATTAGAAATTGATTTATTTGACATAGCAAACGATTTTATTATTTTTTTCTTGTAAAATAAAAAATGTGTATTTTTTCATTTAGTATTTATTTATGATTTTTATTGAATTTTTCGAAGCGATTTATTATGGTTTTAATTTAATAATGTGTATATGTATGTATTTACATGTATTTTTGGGTATTTTAATTTTAATTTGTTTATTTCCTTTTATTATTTTATTGGCTTATTTTATAAATTTATAATTTATTTTTGTGAGTATAAAGGTATTTTTATTTAATTTTTAGGATTTTATTTACATTTTTAAATAAATAGGTATAGGTATATGTAGGTATCCTTATAGGTATTTTACCTATGTGTTTTGTATTCTTAATTTATTTAATGTATTTTCTTGATTTTTATTTTGGATTTACATTTTTAATGAGTTATGTATAATGTATACATTATTATAAAAATATAAAAGAATAAAAGAACCAAGGAATAAAATCCTTTTTATTTATATATTGATATATAGCATAGGCATTTTGTCTATGAATTTGTAGACTTATTTTATTTTACAAATTATTTTTGGTTTTCTTTTACTTCTAATATGTGTATGCATTATCTACATTATCTACAAAAGTCTAAAAATATGAATTTCTAAAAATAATGAATATTGAATAAAAAGAATATTTTAATCAATCCTATATACAAGGAGGGCCAAAAACCTAACTTCTGTATATGGACTCCAAAAATTATGAAACCAATTTTATTAAATAGTTCTTGGAATGCTATATACAATTAAAGGTGAGTTTGGTTGATTTGGAGTTTTTATTTGCAAGATATGGGTCTGTGAAGTTGAGATTTTTGCTTTCTATTTTGTGTATAAAATGTACACTGAGTATTATTTTTACACAAACTCAATTTTGTAATTTTATTTACATTATTATCTACAACTTTTATGAACAAAGTTTCTTTATTTGATGAATAAATAATTATGTACAAAATAGGTGTCAATAATGCATAAATAAATGAGGTATTTATTGTACACTGGCCCTTATCTCCCCCTACTTTATTCCTGGTCGACCAATACCATGCTGGCCTTGGTCTCGGGGTTTGGGTCATAAAATATCTTCAATATTTTATTCCTTTTTCTTTTCTTTTCTTTATTCTATAATTTTGGCATTAAACACAGTATTTAATGTATAATTAATACAATGAATCATGAATGCTATTATGTATAATTTGATGCTATTTACATGCATTTGCTGGGGTTTTTGAGGCCAAAATGATAGAATAAAGGTGATGAAATGGAGATTCATCAGTGTCTAACATGGTGTCCTCATTCTGAGTATGACTCTGGAATAGGGAATTAATTTGTACTCTCGCACTATTAGCTCAACTCAGACGGGGTGTTGGAAGACTGTGCGAGTTTCTTTTCTAGTAGCATGGACATCTAAAGACTGGAGTAAGGGTTGAAATAAAGCTTTGGAAAAGGGATGGACGGTTGGGCACAATTTTTTCTAAGACCCCAAAACATGAACGGAAAAAAGATTCCACATCCGTAGGCAACAAGATCCATGTAGAGCTACCAAAAATCCAAATAAAGAGAAGCCAACAACAAAATAAATATTTTACCAAAAAAAGGTCCAAGCTTCAACAAAACCAACAGATCTTGGTGGAGACTTGGCGAAACTGGTCGGCTTCGCAAGGAGAGGTGACTGCACTGACCACCCTCCAGTTCTTTTCCCCTACTTCTAATTTCTCCCTCTTTTCGATTATGAACACAATGCAACATACCTTATTAGGAAATACCTGACTCCCTAAGGAAGAGTTATTGGAGGATAGGCTTGCATGGTAGTTCTGCATTCTGGATGGGATGTGCTAAAACCTTTCACACACATGAGTCAGTTGTTCAATGTTCATGGGGTATGCTGTGGATAACGGATTGATCTAAGACGACTTCTGAGTCAAAATTGCGACAATGATGTGTAAAACTTGGAGGTTGTTGATTTTAAAACCCTAGGTCTCACACAAGTTCCGCCAAACTTTTAATCCAAAGTATAGGTGTAGCTTCATTTTCAACTTTTGCTCATGGTCCTGGCTTGGAACCCAATCTCCTTTCACCTCATTGCATTTCTTTAGATGCTCGGGGACAAACATGGTTTAAGCATAGGGGGATGATGAATCTCAGATTCATCACTCCAAAAGTGACTAATTAAGCTCAGATCTCCAAAATTCATTGGTATTTCTTCATTTATATTGCATAATTAGCATACATGCATGTATAAATAATAACTGTATTTTATAATACATTATTGCACAAAATAAGAAGCCAAAAATCTAAGACCATTTAACCTGTAAAACAATTTAACTTCCTCGATTTTTGACTAATTCATGCTAACTCCAAATGACATGAAACCACTCCATTGTGTACATATTACTAACAAGAATAAATATAAAGTACAAAAAAATCACTAACATAAATAAGCGGACCATAAACCCAAACCCTAATTTCAGGATGATCGCACTAAAACACTGGTATCTTCCTCATACAGTGTCTGATTTGATCCTACTCATTTTTTAACAAATTTACATTCAAATTTCTACAAAACAAAACGTTCAAGTGAATTGGAGCTCATATGTGAAAGTTGGGTTTTGGGCCTCTTTTGTACATTTGTATTTTAGTGGTTTTTGACCTATTATTTTATGTACAAAATCAACTCATTTTATTTTATATCTTTTTCATTTATTTTCTTTAATAAAGTTTTATTAAAATGCATAAAAATCCAAATCTAAAATAAGACTGAAATAAAAGAAACTAACTAAGTCCGAGTGTTCATTAACAGTCTGTACAAAAGTCCCCTTTCTCATTTTTTTATTTTATTTCTTCATTTTCCTAATTAATAAAAATAAAAATCAGATTTATGTGTAAATATTTATCTTTGATTTTATCATATTTTTTCAGATTTTTATCTTTTTTAAAAATAACAAGAAAATTACAAAACCCAAAAATCAAGATTTTCTATATACATAGTCCCAAAACATATCATTTTCTGCAAATGATATATTTTGGTTCTGATCTCTTATGAAATTTGTAGATCTCATTGAGACAAGAAACTTTTGTGAAGAAAATTTTTCGATTCGATCTCGTTTGCTATTTATTTCGGATTTTTTATTTGTCCTTTTAATTCTTAATTTTCTAGAGCTGACACGTGGCTACTCCTGGAGCCACCACATGTCACCTAATTTTGAGTGCATTTTTATTTTGTTTTCATTCAAAAAATTATAAAAAAATTAATTAAAGAAAAGACCCCACACGTGCAACGCACGTGCTCCTGCGCATGCGCGCTGCACGTATTCCTCCTCCCCCTTTCCCTTTCCATATGTGGCCAATCCGGCCGCCACCTTCCACTTTGTGCGCCACCGCCCACCCATCGTCTATGATCCACCTTCGCCATTAAGTCCTCACCCCTTTCCATCTTTGTCGTCGATCAAATCAGTCTACACGCCATTCTCCTGACCGTGACCTCTACTCATGATCCCAATTTTATCTGCCACCTTCCTTCCCATCGGCCGCCACCGCCATGCTCAAACGACCACCATATCTCATCAGATTCTAATCATAACCACTTCCCGTTTTAGCCTCCTTCAACCCTCCTCATCCCTATAAAAGTCACCGTCGCGCCCCTCCTCGAGAGACATGCATCGGTTGGCATCTTAAAACAAACACCGGGGTGACAGCCCGGTGTCTTCTTCGACAGTGAGATCAGAGGTCCTAGGCCTTGTTGCAGCTGCGTCTCCTACACCTACCACACTCCGACCCCACAGTTCGTCGAACTTGTACTTTACGGTACCCCCGTCATATCTATCTTCCCCCATATCCACAATATTCTCTGACAACCCAATCACGAGTGAGGAGCCAGCAGTGACAACACCACTCCTCCTAGTGAACGTAGGCGAGATCCAAGGGTTAATCTCTTGCTGCAGTCCAAGCTCCCCTCGCATGGGTTGCTCTACTCTGGCCATCGGTCGTGGAGCCCCCTTCATAAACGCACCTCTACCTCCACGCTTTTTTGACCACTGGCCAAGCTAGTCCGTGAAGCTCCTTTGCCCTTCATCTTCCAGCACTACCCTTGTGGGCCACGCCATCGACCACCACCACTTGAGGAGCAGCGCCTCCTCCATCAATGTGGACAACATCTTCATTGCCTCCTCCAACCTGCTACTCCAGGAGAATATCCACAGCTCCTTCGTCGCCTCCCACACCTTCACTGCGACCCCGCTCCGACTCCGACGAGCCACAACCAGTCGCTAATCCACCCTTACGTCAGGCATTCCCTCTCTCCGCTCTTCATCATTGGTCGGAGGAGCAGCGCTCTCTATCACCACCACAGTTGTACCCCTTTCGAGGTTTCACCTCCAAGGACGGGCTCGCTACTCGAGGCCCTCATGTACGTGCGAGGACCATGCGTTGGGAACATTTGCATCCAGGACCCTAGATCTCAACAAAATCACCACAACGCCCTGCCATCCAAAGCATGTGCCCCTTGGAAACTTTGTAGTAACCCCCTTTGGGGTTTAGGTAATTACTTCTAGGTCCATCTCTCTGCTTTTTCTGTTTTATTTAATTATTTTAAAAATTGCAAACAAACCCCTATCTTTCTTCTATTATTTAAACCTTATTTTTACATCATTTAATTAGTTAAAGAATAACATTTTGTTCACCAATTAATTTCTCACACTGAGGCACTTGATTCAATTTTTTATGCTTTGTGGTTAATTAATAATTAATATGTTTGTGAAAAATTACAGACTTTTCCCATTCTATGCCTAGAAATTCCTATTAACTTAACCAGAGCTCCAAAAAATTACAAAAAATTCATGAATCGCAAAATTAATTGTATTTAACATCGTGCCCAAAAAGAATTTCATTTGCATGCATGTTTTGCTCTATAAAAGTCATTTTATGTATCTTAATAATTAATTTTTAATAAGCATTAAATCCAACATTTTTAGGGTTTAGGATTTTTCTGAGATATATTACCGAGTGATATATCCCAGATAATTTTATTTCCTAAAAATAATTATATTTAAGTTTTATTATAATTAGTTATTGAAAAGCTCATTGTTTGCATTCATAAATTCATTATTTATTTATCTTGCATCCAAAAATTAAAAAAAATGCATTTATTTCATCATTATTAACGTCTTGGCCAAGTTTCGTAATTTTTGGACATCATTTGATTGATATTTATTTTCTAGTCCTTAAAATCAGCTACAACTGCATTTGCATTCCAAAATTGCATTACAATACCAAAAATATTTTGCCTCTAAAACCATGCACGAAATTTAATAGACATAATTCTAGGTTGTTTCTTTGCCTCCTTGAGTTCAACCTTGGGACATGCCCAAGTAAAATAAACATAAAATCACTCAAGTTAATTGGATTTAATTTCTAAGTGATTATTTCTTGATTGATTTTGATTACCTACATACAATGAAATAACAAATATCATTAAATTTAACACGATAATTCACACAAATTAAGTAGGATAATCTGTGAACTATCATCGACCCTATTTTTGACTGTTGGATCCCCAGATCCAACGGTCGCCGACCATTCCTCCTCCTGCGTAACTCCCCCTATCCCTACGTAATGCCTTGTCACACGCCTCTCTTTTTCCCATTTTCTCCACCACATTAGCCCTCATCTTCGTTGGCTAACCTCACTCCCATGTAGACCTAAATCCTCTCCTACTTGCCAACCATCAATGCCACATGCCCTAAACCCTAGGGATGATGCACGATCATTACAAATCTCTCCTAACACCCTCTTTTAACCAAACGTCCACCTCTATAAAACCTCCTCCATTGCCCGTGTCCCTTGTCTACCGTTTTAGGTGTGAATACCTACTAATCTTCCTCCTTTTATGAAAGGTGAGAAGGGAGTCGATAAGCTACGTTGGCCTCTATCACCAGTATTGAACCTTGGCCATTAGGCCAAACCGAGACCCTCATCCCGCCAATCATCCGCTCCCCATAGGCTGCAGGAGTGAAGCAACAACCTGAGGACCCTAGGTCCTCAATCCCAAGTCCCACTCCACCACATCGTTCTTTAAGCTCTAGGTAACTCATCCTCCTTATTTTTTGTCTATTTTCTCGCTTTTAATTACATTTGCACACACCATCCCTCGTACGATTTAATGCACCTCCACTTTCGTCGAGTCCCCCTCACCTTCGTGAGAGTCTCAGGTCACTCTCGTCCTTCCTTAACAACGTCTCCCACTTCAGTCCTTCTTGTCTGTTGGAGCCAGAGAAAAACCCACACTGAACACCACCTGCTATGCTCTGGCGCCCTCCATTTCATTCCCCCATGCTTTGGATATGCTCGGCTAATCATCTACAGGTCCAAATCCTTAAGGGTCAGAGCCGACCTCACTGATCCATTATAGATCCTCTACACCAGTATGGGAGCATCGTCTTACCTCTTCAACCGTCTCTACCGCTCCTTCTCTCTTCTAGGGTCATCGCCAACCTCCTATGATTCTTCTTCGGCCTTCAGAGCTCGAGGAAGATGACGGAGGAGCTTCAGGTGGCTCACTCCCACCTTCTCCACTGCATAGAGAAGGATAATGACGAAGCTCCATGCTATAGATAGCATCTGATCATCTTGATAGGATGGCCCAGAACAAACTCCAACCTTGGTGCCAATCAAAGAGGTTCGGTGGAACCGAAGCAATGATGAAGCATGGAGTCCATGCCTCGTGAATTCTGAACCTACAATCGACCAGGCCTCGCCCCAAGCCTGGCTTACGCATTTGCCAAGTGCGTATGGGCTAGTTAAATTACATTCAAGCTTGAACTTATCTGATATTGCAGATAGGTCCTCCCTAAGTGCGCATGCCTCACATGTCGTGCCTAGCAAATTACAAAGGGACCTACCGTCTTCTAGATATTAGAAACATGCCCCTCCCAAGAACTTTTTGATATAGTTTTGAATTTATTTTCCATGTTCTCTCTACGTTTATGCCCCTATAGTCTTTATTTGAAATCTTGAGCATATGATCTCTTTTTTATTGATTTTAATTTCATTGCGATGCTTACATAATGCATTATCTAATGGTTATATTTACTTACCGAGTTTGACACTTTAACTAGTAAGATGAATTTAAATCTTTAATGAGCCAATTACTCCCTAATTAAAGGCCTTTAATTGAACTCTTACTCATTTTTGTGCATCAATTTCTAATGAAATTGATTCCTTCTCTGAATGCTCAATAATCTCCTTAATCTAAGGGTATTATTATACATTGCATTGCACAACATATTCTGGATCTTTATTTGTATAAAAACAAAATAAAAATAATTACTTTCTTATCATCATTCTGTAGCATGCATCATTCTCATGCATTGCATCACTTTATGCATTTTGTGCATCTGTCTGCCTATTGACCTAGGTAGAAAATTAATCACTTCATTTAAACATTTGATTTTTTATTAATCATCGAAGAGGCTCGTGTCCCTGGGTTCAACTTTTGTGTGCTTATGAAGTTTAGATACTCTATATACTAAAAAATATGGTATTTCTGATGGATCCATTTTTACCTCCTTTACTACGATAATTCAACACTATTAAAGAGGCGAAAATGTTATTTATAAGTAGGGAGACATTCCTAAAGGATACTTGCATGTTATATTATAAACCCAAAGAATCGAGTAGAGAAACTATGACCAGTTCTATCTATCAGGACACACAAGTTTCTACAAAATGGTTTGGTCTTCCTGTTTGACCACTTAGCCATGTTGTTAGTCTGTGGGTGGTAGGGAGATGTAATACGATGTTCAATGTCCTACTCCTTTGTCTGGTCCTTGACTTCTCTGTTGATAAAGTGGCTATCCCCATAAGATATTTTAATCTTTGGAATCCTGAACCATGAGATGATGTTATCTTTATGAAATTGTCAAATAATGTGATGGTTGATGGTTTAAGCAGGGATTGCCTCCACCCATCAACTGGAGTAATCAACAACAAGCAAGAAGTACTCGAAACCCTGGTTGTTTGGAAATGGTCCCATGAAATCGATACCCCATGCATCAAATACATCTGATATTTGAATGTACTTGAGGGGCATGGTATGCCTAGAACTAATGGTGCCACCCATCTTTTGGCAGTTTGTACAACCCTTTTCAGTAGCATCTCTAAATAAATTCGAATACCAGAGGTCACAGTGAAGAACTTTTGCTATTAACTGCTTTTCAGAATGGTTTCCACTAGATTCTAACTTATGACAATGATTTAAGACACTTATATACTCCTCCTCAAATTGCATCTTCTCCAGATATAATATGCACCTCACAAAATAAATATGGATCCTCCCATTGGTAAAAATGTATATCAGACATAAACTTGTCCACTTTCAATTTCATCCAATCCTTTGGAACTTCCATGGAGACAAGGTATTTCACAATATTAGCGTACCAAGGGAGCGAGGTGACTGACAATATCACTTCATATGGGAAGGTCTCAATTATTGGAATGATATTCTGCTCAGGAGTATCTAACTCAGTAATTGGAAAGGTGATCTACCATAACATTCTTGACTCCAAGTTTATCTCATATTTCCAAATCAAACTCCCGGAGTATAAGGATCCAACAAAGTAAACGTGACTTCGCATCCTTCTTGCTTTGTAAGTACCGTATGGAAGAATGGTTAGTGTAGACAATAGATTTTGGGCCAAGCAAATGTGATCTTAATTTCTCTAGCACAAACACTAATGCTAGTCTAATTCCTCCGGGCTTCATCTAGAGTTTCTTCTAGCATAATGAGTTGTAAACAACCATCCATCTTATCGTTGTCCTACACAATCCTAATGGCATAATCAAAAGCATCTGTCATTATCTCGAATGGAAGAGACCAATTCAATGGTTGTAGGACAAGAGCATGGGTGATTATTTCTTTCAACTAATCAAAGGCATAGCGCACTCTATCATCTACAATAAACTCTACGTCCTTTCCTAGAAGCTCTGTCAACTGTCAGGCAACCTTGCTAAAATCTTTGATGTACCTTCGGTAGAAATCGACATGCCCTAAAAACGACCTAGCTTGATTCAATATGATAGATGGATTAAGTTTCGATATTACTTCCACCTTGGATGGGTCAACCTCTTTGCCTCTCTTAGAGTCGACGTGACCCAGTACAATTCCTTAAGTCACCATAAAGTGACTCTTCGCCCAATAAAGCACCAAATAGACTTTGTAACATCACTGAAGTACTCGATCTAGATAAGTCAGACATTGATCAAAGTTATCTTCGTAGACCAAAAAGTCATCCCTGAATACTCAAGAAAAATACCCATGTCAGGAAATATGACCAATATACATCTCTGAAATGTAGCCGGGGTTTTACACAATTCGAACGACATTCGTATGAAAGCGTATGTCCCAAATGGACATGTGAAGGTGGTCTTCTCTTGGTCTTCAAGGGCTATTGCAACTTGATTGTATCCAAGGTACCCATCAAAGAAACATAATTATTCCTTTACAGTACGTCTTTCGACTATTTGATCAATGATGGGCAAAGGGAAGTGATCTTCTTGGTGGCGAGGTTCAGGTGTCTGTAATCCATGCAGACATGCCAAGAATTAGGTACTCTAATTAGAATCTCCCCTCCTTTGTTGTCAATTACAATATTGATTCCTGATTTCTTAGGAACCACTGATGAATCTCCATTTCATCACCTTTACTCTATCATTTTGGCCTTAAAAACCTTAGCTAATACATGTAAATAACATTATTTTGTGCATATTAACAATTATTATTTGTTCCATTTATTGTGTATAAAATACTATTGTTAATGACAAAAATATAGAATAAAGAAAGAAAAGAAAAATAATAAAATGCAAAAGGTATTATATGACCCTAAAACCCAATACCTAGGTATCTTGATGACTGGGTCGACAAGGAATAAAGTAGGGAGAGATAAGGGCCAATAAATCCACTAAAAATCCTTTCTTTAATTCATCTATAAGTCCCTTTTAGGACCTATATTATTTTCTATTATTTATACTTCAAATCAATAAACTTGACACATGAAAGTTGTAGATAATAATATATAGAAAAAAAAACAAATTAGTTTATACAAAAATAATATACAATGTACATTTTATACTTAGAATAAAAAGCCAAAACCAAAACTTCCCAGACCCATATCTCCTAAATAGAAACCCAAATGTATCAAAATCACCTTTTAATTGTATATAACTTTTAATAAGCTATTTAATGAAGGTTGTTTCATATTTTTTTGAGCTATGATGTGAAAGTTAGGTTTTGGACCCCTAATGTATAGTACACTTGATTGAAATATTTATTTTATTTATTATTTATTATCTTTATAATTTTATATCTTTATAATTTTGTAAATAGTTTTTGTAGTATATGTACATATTTATAAGACAATAAAACTATAGAGAAACACAACATAAAATATGCATGTTTAAATACATAGACGAAATACCTATACTTATACATATATTACATATATCCCTATTTATTTAAGTATACAAAAAACATCAGAAATATAAAATAAAAATAGTTTTGTGTACATAAAAAAATTTACAAATACATAAAATAAGAGGATAAAATAATAAAATCAACTACACTACTATACCCAAAACATAGATGAATATATCTACAAATAAGACCTTTAAAATTACCTTGTAATAAATAAACCCAAAAAATAAATAAATATCATATTAAAATATTACATAATATAATACACATTTTTTTATATCCAAAAATTAATAAAATCATTTATTTAATTAATTATGTTTGAATAAAAACCCTTGTTTTGTCGCGACCTGGGCTGACGTGGCCCAATTGCATCGCAAGGGTTGACTTCTGGTCAACTCAGCCCCTGACACTTCTGACTCATCAAGCGTGTCTTTACCCCACTTGTTTGCCATTTTTCCTGCTCAATCCATCGAGCATTTTCATCGTTTATCCACTCCACGATATACTTCAATCATCATTATCTTCACTTAATCCATGGATCCCTTATACAAATTTCTTACAAACCCTAGGTCAATAAGGATCTATACTTTGCCAATAAATAAAAACCTCTTCTCCGCCTTCCCTTTTTGATATGTCTTGGAGCTTCAGATCCCATCCTTGCGTGAGTGTCGGAAAGTAGGTGACAACTAAGACCTTCCCCTTTCCTAGAGAGCATCTGAGCAAGGAGGATAGGCAATCCACAACGGTGCTCCGACCTGCCCTACTCTCTACCATCCAACAGGTATAAGAGCTCCGCCTTTATGATTCTTAGGTAGATTTAGTTTGTATCTTTCACTTTCCACATTCTATTTAGTGTTTTAGTTAGAGATTTAGCTTAAATTAACTTAGTTTCTTCGCTGGAGCTGTAAAGTTCCGGCCACTGTTTCACTGCTCGTGACACACTTCCGACCCCCCTTTCGCATCCCTATCCTTTCCCTCACATTTCTACATCTTATTTCCCCATCGAGCCAACCAGATCCATCATGAATCTGAGAATTTGATGGTCCTCCACTGCCTTTTGTCGGATCCTCTCCACTCACCTCATCCATTGTGCACTACAGCTTCATTCTAGGACGAGCACCTTCACCTCGAGCCATATAGCTTCTTCATGCAGGTTCCAGGTCGAAAGGACCCCTCCTGGGTAAAAATCGAGCCGGTCGAAGACCCTCCAGGTGTTTACATTCCATGACGTGCCAGTACCCCATCACCGGGTCTTAGAACTTCTCGAGGCCATCACCAGCTATGAACAGCCTTCCCGGTTGTTTAGAGCCAAAGAACAACATCGGAGACTGTCGGATGGAGGAGCATTCAAGGATCGAAGCTCAGGGAAGAACACCTTCTTCCCTGTTCTTTGTGATGAGTAGATACCGTCCAATCTAGAGAGACACCCCAGATCCATCTGCAATCGTTGGATCTATTGAAGCTCAGCTGTTAGATCTCAGCCCGAGATCTAATCTCAAACATCCATGGCGCAACCGTCATCCATCGTTGAGCGACATCCACATGTATAAGTGGATGGATCATAACCGCATGATGACATACCTTTTGGGGTAAATTACATATATTCCCCTACATTCTGTATTTATTTATTAGTATTGTAAATATATTATGTAGCGTAAATAGATTGGACTTTAAGCATAGAGGCCCTTGAGTTTATTGTAAATTACAAATGGGACCAGTCCAACCCAGCTAACGTATTGTCCCTCGTGATCTGGGAAAATTGCATGTAAACCCTCGTGAGTTCTTATATTTATTTTAAGTCCATTAAATTTAAATATACATTGTATATTTATGGGAAAATTGCACATAAGCCCCTGTCTTTAATTTCATTTGGAAATATGCCCTTCCTAGTATATGTATTTTTGGTACTTGAACTTTATTTATTTAAAATAGCACCCATGCTTCAAAAATTATGCAAAATTAGGGTTAGATGCCTACTAGCACGTATGTTCACGCTACATTTTTAGTTGGCATTTTATGCATTTTAACTATTTATTGAAAATTGAATGAGTATATTTGACCCTATTTAGCTAAGAAAATACAAAAATAGAAAAAGGTTTTGAAAAAATACCCAAAAAATATATGTTATTTATTTTAGTATTTAGTAACTCCATAGCAAAAATCTCTAAAAATAGAAAAAGATAAAAAAATTAAAAAGCTCCAAAATCCAACAAAAAACGTTAAAAATCACCAAAAACTCCAAAAATATTTCCTTCTATTTTATAATTTTCTTTATATTATTATCTATGTATTAAAATAGATAGAGAATTTTGGACTTTATTTGCTATTTTTCTTATTCAAATCAATTCGTCCTATTTATTAAATCCCTGATTTGGGATATTTTTTACTTTAAAAAACCATTTTAAAAATTAGCAAAAATTCTAGAAAAATAAAAAAAACATGTGAAAAATATTTAAAACCAAAATATTTTAGTCCATGTATTTTGTTTGGTTTTATGAGTATTTATATTTATATAATCGTATATTATATATAAAGCCTTATATATCCATATATTATATATTTAAAAAAAATCATAAAATATATAAAAATGGGTATTACAGTTATATATATTTTTATTTAAGACATCTATTTATATGTAAATATATGTGAATACCTTATATGTATATCTTTACCTATGTGTATATATAGGTATATATGTATTAATCTAATATATTTTATTATTATTATTATTCTTAAATATACATATATTTTTACTATTAATTCATTTGTAATTTAAAAAAAACCCACATAAAAATATAATAAAGACCAACATGTACATAATACAATTTGATTAGCAATAATCATAGGCTACCTAGTTTGCTCTCTGTGGTTTGACCTCTACATGCTACATGTTATATATTTAAAGTTGTAGAGTATAATAAATATTAACTCTACATTTTTACCATTCATTGCTTGATTAATATTGTGGGTTAATTGTTGATTAGCTAAAGGTTTGGTGAGTGGTTGCCTCAGCGAAAATTTGTCTTCACTTTTCCAGATCTCGGTTATCAAATGGCATTGTTGCCGGGGAGCAATGTGTGTAGCCTATTTTGTATCCATGTGTCTATATTCATTAATTCATTTATTGATTTGATTTTTGATTTTTTTATTTGTGTTGATTCATTTATTTGATACCTCTTACTTGTATATACCTCATTTTATATATTGATACATTATTTGATTATTTGTGCTTATACATCTCTCTTGTTGTATTTGTTATGAGGGCCTGCTATGCGAGGATGACTTCTTAGGACGTTGATGCAACCAAGCTTGGCGTAGGCTCGCCTTCATACTTTGACTAATTAGAGAGGCAAGCAAGTGGAGCAAAGAGACTATCTAGCATAGATGTAGCTTTGACTTATTTATTTGTGTGAGAGAGATTCATTCATTCATTATTTGTAATAATTAAATACTTGGACACTACTCTTCACAACGAGGTCCAATTCTGAATAATTAACATACGGTTCTTCACGTCCAATAAAAACTACTGTTTAGGGTGATTTTGTCGATTACAAAATGTCATGTAGATAGGTTTAAAAATTCTATTTGCATATCACATGGAGAAAGCTGGGAAGCACTATAAGTCCTCTAACTATGCATGCATCATTAGATTTCAATGGTGAGATTTCCATCATCGAATCGACTTGCACAACTTTTTCATTATCTCCCTCTCATTTTGAACAATTATGACCTAAATGAAAATTTACGAAATTGTTCTTTGCTTGTATGCAAAATACCCAAAACGAAGTGAAAACCAAAAAATCTAAAACCAAGGGACTACTCAATAAACTTTAACCTTGATTTAAATCTGTAATGGAATTCATTGCCTTGAGTTCATAAAGCTGTCATTATTTTCAGGTACCTTAGGAGGGGACCAAACCCCTCCCATGAGAGAGACATGACCCCGCTAAGGATTAGATCCAAAAACAGAATCTGTAACTATCTTATGTATCGCCTTGATTTCGGAAGTATTGGCACTTCAAACATACGTAACCGAGTAGGGCCCTCTCATCGATGGTGTTCCCTCTTTGTGTGGAACATAAACTTAGTATGAAGTACTGAGCTTAGGCCGTACCCTCATGGGTGTGTATGTCTCATCAGTTTGCGTCTGAGAAGGTCCATTCATGCTCACGGGTGATTCCATTGCGAGCGAGGTCTGAAGTAGTGGTTTTGCCTATCAGGTTACTCCCTCTGTTTCTCTGGCTGAGTAGGGATCCATGTAGAGTTACAAGGACCTCAAAAAGTTCAGACTACATGTTACAAATGATAAGGGACAAGTACGACATACTTTTCCACCAGTACTCTCACTCTTATAGGGTTAGCATGTTATGGACTTGTTATAAGATATTCATGAAATGACAACTCTAAAAATGAAAAGACAATAAATAGTCGATCCCTTACGTCTTCACATTTGTAGAGTGTTGGTGAACCTAATTTTGTATTGTGTTTTATTGATCTAGATTAAGGTCTAAAGATCAAGTCATGTGTATTTACGCAAATTTTGCCTATGTGTTCTTTCTTTTGACTCCCTGCTCGTTTTGAGCCTTTCTACTATTTTACAATCCTTTTTATTCCTCGTTGATCACCATATCCTTCTTCTCGCATCTATCTTCTCTTTCTTTACGATGTCAATCCATGGATGGTTTAGTCAGGACTCTACCGAAACATACATCTATTCTATGGACTCGACATTGTCAATACTTCAAAGCGATTCTCGAGAACACAGTTCGGACCTTGCGAACTGATCTCCAGACTCCTCGTTTGCTTCTGATTTTACTTTATCCCCTAATAAAGCTGGTCCACTCTTGTCCCCCTTCCGCTCGTTGCAAATGGAGATCAATTTCAGTTTATATATTTTTACTCCATTCACAACCATCTGGGATTGACCCTTACTCAGATTCATCTTGGCAGCTGATGTTTAATTTCAAGTGGTCTGATTGAGATTCTCTCATATTGCAGATTGAAATCTATCCTGGATCCCAATCCAGAACTCATTTCCTCAGACCCAGACCAAGAGATGGCTCCCCAAGGAAAAGGCAAGGGTCAGTAGCCACCCCAGCCAGAGCAGGGGCAGATGCCAGATCAGAATCAGGTGAATGCTCAATTGTTGGCTTCCATATAATCTATACAACATCAACTAATAGAGCGAGCATTAGCACATACTGCATTCCAGGACATGCTGGATGACATGAGGAATAGAGCCTTAGGAGGAGGTGGAGAAATACCCCATGAGAATCCAAACGATGAACCAACGAATGGGGAACCCAAAAACTATACTTAAGGAGACATGTAATCTTGGAGATAGCCAGATGACCGAGTGGATCTCCATCCTTCCGGTCCAAGCTCACTTTGAGCTTAATCCCTTGTTCCTTGCTCTTCTACCATCATTTCATGAGAATACATATGAGGAGTCGTACATTCACCTGCAACAGTTCTCTCGCATCTATAGGACGACCCACTACCCTATATCCCATTGGGTGTAGTGAAGAAGACCGTGTTCCCATTTAGCTTACAAGACAAGGTCTTCTAGTGGGTCAATCGTTTGGGAAAGGTCGTGATGACTTGGGAGGAACTTAAATCTGTGTTCCTTCACAAGTTTCTACCCTCTCGGTTGGCTCAACTAGATATGAGCCAGGATAACAACTTCTCCCAAGCCACTGATGAACGCAAAATCTGCCTCTTTAAGAATAGATAATTATAGTATAGGAGGCGAAAATCGGTCAATCAAAAACCACAATCTTTGAATGTTGTGGAGTATTTTTACTTGGCAAGTCTACCAAGGTCGAACACTAGGAACGGTGATTTTTAGTTGCTTGGTTTTATATTAAATTATTTAATTAATTAATGCTTGATTAATTTCTACGTTGGAAGAAAATGCAATGCAAATGCGAAGAAATGCAATGACAAGGAAATAAACAGAGACAATAATTAGGCTCAGGATATGTGATTTTTCATGATTTAAATCCTCAATTAATATAGTCAATTAATCCTTAAATTTGATCACAACTCAAAGAATGTCCATAAGATGAGTTTTCAATCAATTTGAAGTTATAGGCCAAGAGATTAATCAATGAATAATCCCGTCGAAAATTCAATGTAAATTGCTCCTCAAAATAGATCGTCGATCAAACAAATAGAGAGTTAAATAAATTGATCCTAGATCTAATCCCTGCAATGATTAAATTATTGAGAACAATGATTACAAGGAGTTAATCAAATGAAAATCCTCAACTGAAGTCCTCCAAAAGATATCATTAATTTCTCAATGAAAATGTAGCACAAATATGTCAAAATTAGCCTTCATATGCCAACAGAGATACTCAAATAATAATTATCAATATATAACCTCAGATCTTTCCACAAATTATGTTAAGTGATAGAGCATGAAATGAGCTTCAAAATGACATATTATGCGCTAAAATTGGAGTTCAGATGCAAAAATTATGATAAGATGAATTTGTAGGGACTAAAGTGTAAATAAAATAAAGTTTTCTTTAAGTTAGGTCCTTTGAGGGGCTTATATGCATATTCAAGAGTTGGAGAGGCCCCTTTGTAATTTACCCCTAACGGGGGTATATCTGCAATTTCTGAAACTGGTGAGGGCATTGTTGCAATTTTTACCCCAAGTGCATATGCATCGTACGTGCGCCTGGAGGATCGGATGTCAGACCTCAGGCTCGGGCAGCCTCGGGATACGAAGCTCATGCTCAGAACACCGAACCAGAGGCTCGGTCGATGGGTTGTGGCTCGGTGGGGAAGCTAAGGCTTGGGAGATCTGGGGCAGGGGCTTGGAGGCCGAGGCAGAGGTGCGGTCCTGAGCTTCCACGTGGCAGCTTCTGAGGACTCTGGATTCCCGAGCCTCATGGCATGTATCGAGGCTCGGTTGGGGCACCTGGCACGACACAAACCATTGGATCCCCCGATCTAACAATAATGAAGGCGGTGGGAGGGTGGCAGAGCTGGTTGAGTGGTGCGGCGTGGCATTAACTCGTTTGTGCGGAAGTCAGAGCGATCGACAGCAGTTGCAGTGGTCGAAGGTCCCCTTGCTCGTCGACACATGACTGAGGAAGGGAGGAGACATGTCTCAGAGCTATTGGGTGCAAGCGAGGTGCTCCGGTGGGGTGCGTCGCTCAAGGCAGAAGTGAAGCGGAGCCACACAGCGGTCTTCAGCGAAGCGCGACGGTGAGGGCTCGGTTGTGAACGACGTGGACGATCGTGGTCGGGTGGAGGGAGATGGAAGACCTGGTGAAGGCAGAGTGTGGTAGGTTGTCGACGGTCAAGGGTTGATGGCCAACCTCGGAGTTGCATGGCCAGGCGATGGTCGAAGTGCTCGGTGGTGAAGATGCAGCCGAGCTTAATTAGGCGGAGGAAGGTGCGCGACGGCGGTGGGGTGAGCGTAGCGATGATCGGTCGATGGTGGAGCCAGGGGCCGGTGCTGGTAGGTGGCGTCGGTGCTTAGGAAGTGCTGGGGAGTATGGTGGTGGTCGGAGATGGAGTTGTTGAGTGTCTCATGGGTATGGGGAAGCAGATCTCCTGGTCATTGCCGTAGAGGAATGGCGGAGCTCCTCAAAGCTTGGATTCGCTGGGAATGAAGTAGCACGCCCATGTGTGGTCGTAGATCATGCCTAAGGTCCTCACTCGTGACCTTGCTGTCACCAAGGTCGATCGGGGGCATCCTCCTGATTACAGATTGGGATGAGGGTTGTGGAGTGATGAGGCTTTATAGGAGGAAGGGTAATGGCTGGGAAGGGGAAGGGGTACGTGGATGTCGTAGCAGTTGGTGAGGTGGCGATGGTGGCGTCGGCCATTCACGCAGGGTGGGGGGATGGAAATGATTGGAGGAAGGGGAGGGGGGTCACGTGCTAAGCACGTGACCCGGGGAAGGAGAGAGGCAATAGTGAAATGGGGGTGCCACGTGGCACACCCAAGGGATGCCACGTGTCACCCAAAAAAATTTCAAAATTAAAAAGGGAAAGAAAATAGAAAAGAAATAGGAGAGACCTCGAATCAAAAAACTTCCTTCAAAAAAGTTGTTCGTTTTCGACGAGATCTACGACTTTCATGAAGGACCCGAGAGCAAAAGAGGTCATTTGTGTGAAGTGGTATTTTTGGTGGTTCTCCATGTGTATAGAAAACCAGCTTTTTGGGGTTTTGTATGTTTTTTGGTGGTTTTAAAATATGATAAAAAATCTTGAACAAATATGATAAAATACAATAAAATTAATTATACACTAATCTATTTTTTATTTTTAATATATAAGAAAATAGGAAAATAAAATAGAAGTGTGAAATACGGATTTTTTGTACAGACTAAAAACGGATGCTTGGACACGATCAGTTTCTTTAATTTCAGTTTCAATCTAGATTTGGATTTTTGTGTCGCTTTATAATGCTTTCATCAAAGAATACAAATGAAGAAGAAATAAAATTAAAAGGGTTAATTATGTACATAAAAACTTTGGTCAAAATTAGCAAAAAGTTAAAATGTGCAAAAGAGGCTCAAAACCCAACTTTCACATATGAGCTCCGAATTTTAAGAAATTGGTCTTATTTTGAAGGTATTTGAAAATAGAGTATTTTAATAGTGAGTAGAGGAAAATCGGGCATTGTATGAGGGGGATATGCTCATTTTAGTCCGTTAGATGTGAAATTAGACTTTGGATTTTTTGACATTTATTTGAGTTAGTAATTATTTTATATTTTTTATTTAATCCTGTTAGTAATAATTACAAAATGGAGGTGGTTTGGGGTCAATTGAAGTTGAGATGAATTAATTAAAATCTGCGGAAGTTAGATGCTTTTTGGGCCAATTTTCACTAAGGATTTCTAATGCAATTATGCATGATGAAATGCAAATATTATTTACACATATATGAATGCTAATGATGATCTATTAGTTATTAAATGCAAATGATTTGTGGGGAATAGAGCCTAATAAATCTATTTTAGCATGATGAATACGAGATTCATCATACCGCTTATACTTAAACCATGCTCGTCCCCGAGCATCAATGAATGAGTGACTTAGTTGAATACATCCCTGACCGCGCATGTGTATTTTCAAGGCTCAATTTGTAGAAGACCCTTACTTTGAGTTATCCTCAAATTCTGGGCTCAACCATGCTTTAACCGAAAGGAATCCAACTTCTCTAATTATCCGACTCCCTTTTTTGTACATATAATATAAGGATATGAACTTAAGTGTACTGCATTCCATGAGAGTCGAGTCGAGGCATCACTCGAAGTTCCAATCCAAGAGACTCTCCTCTAGACCTAATCCTCAACACTAGGGAATAAGTCTATTCTTGCTTTAGTCAACCGTCTCATTAGTTTCTCATACTTGAAATGCAGATGGATGGCCAGATGATGGAGGGTATAGGATTGTATATATTTTTCTCTCCCTCACACTGGAACAAGGAGCCTCTCGAGTGCCTTTTTACTCAACCAAAGTAGATTTTTAGCTTGTTAATCAATGTTTTCGTCAAGAGAGTTTGGAGTCATTTGCACTTGTTTTTCTTGGAGTACACCGGGGTGTGTCTCTTTTGAGTATCTAAGATACCTTCAACACCTACACTTGTATCGCTTACGATGCAGAGCCTTTTTATGGTGTCAGCTCGATTCATTGGTCCTAATTAGCACTTGGTCCAAGTGGACACTTTGAAAATGTTTGGGAGCACTCACCATTGGTGGAAGCTCTTTTTGCAATTTGACTTTGGATGCTAGAGATTTTCTTTGACATTTTTTTTCTTTTTTTGTTCGCTAGCTCCACCACTTTTACAAAAAGTTGGCGCATACTGATCAACAATTTTCTTTAAGTTTCATCACACCCAGGCACATAGGTATATATCAAAGAGATAACATATGAACTTGTTCACATACTGGATAGTGTTTTGCAGACACTCAGGTTTTCTGAAGCCTTCATTAACTATTTTCCCATCCTCGAATATCATTAGATCGGGTCTAAACTCAAATCTATATTCCAAGTTCTCTAAGGTGATATCTCAGCTCATCTCATCAATCATGCAGTTGTGAGTGTGATTGTACTTATCATATTCTTTTGAAGGTAGAGATGAAGAGTGCATTATAGCACTCAAATCGTTCAAACAAGGGAAGTGTGGATAATGAAGTTTAAAAATTCATTGACTAAGGCATATTAACTCTGCCGCTCAAGATCACAAAAATCCAGTGTCCTCAAAATCATCAAGCCTTAGGTGATAGTGAATGTGTCAGGAATAATCCAACCAAGGAATGCATGAGATGCCTGATGAAATGCAAGACCATGAGTGAATTTTTTCTTTGTTTTCTCCTTATTTTATGTAATTTTTTGTGTGGTTTTTTTTTTGAAAAATTGGAATTATTTACAGAAAGCATTTACTATTATATACATAATATACACTACTTGTACCCATCCCTTATGTTAGATAAAAATGATTAAAGTACGAGCTATGTATAAAGTAGAATATATACAAATAGACCCCCCTATACTTAGCTTGTGGTATGTCCTCATGGCACAAAGTGAAATGTAGACATAGCTCGTACTAAGTATAGATGGGATAAAAAAAAAGAAGAGAAGTGATGTATAAACATTTGTACCGGTCCCAACATACTTAGGCTCAGGTCAACCTAAATATAATCGGATAATTACACATGGGGAACCGGGTAGATTTACGAATGTATAGGTCAAGGAGGTTTGCGATGGACCTTCTTGCAAGAGTGTGGCGGAAGATAGTATGGAGATGTAGAGGGCGATGAAGAGGAGGAAGATGAAGAAGACCAGCCATCATCGGAGTCATCCTCAGGAGAATAGTTGTCATATGTAGAGGATCTCCAACTATTGTCGATCAGAGGTAAGTGCCCTTGGATCAGAGCTGTAACTATTGTACTTACTTGACGAACCACTTCAGGACCGAATGAGGACTCCTTAGAAATCACCAGGTATATAAGGTCAAAGGTGACCTTCTTGTTCGGTTTGTTTCCTTGAGAAGTATTAGGAGGAAGTTGGACAATCTTGATCTCCCTTTCTTAAGTAACGGGTGTGTCATTCATGAGTTCCTCATCGGAGGAATCCCCGTAAAAGTCTACCAATTCTTGGAGGGTCATACGTGGCTTCGAGCAAGGAAGATTGTTCCTGGTGGTTTTATGAGTTATGGCTGGGTTTGTTGATGTCACTTCTAAATAATCATGATTTTTGGTGACATCGGATGTTTCCAGAGTCGGTTCTTGCACGGTTCAAGTATCTCATGAATTACCGTTGACTCGAAAATTGAACCACTTAAATAATCGTGACGTTTCTTAGAAATTTGGTGCAAATATTTATAAGCTTCAAAATCTTGATTTATCCTAGGAGCATTGATATAGTGGTGAGAATCCGAGGTTTGCCCATCAGTCAGTCTTTCAGGTGACTATCCTAGGGTTTGTATCTGTGTGCCATGAGGAGATGTCAGATAATGTGAAGAGTATCTCCTGATCACAACTATCAGTCTCAAGTTGGTTTTCCTCAAAGCAGGTCGTGCCATTAAGGGTTTGTTCTTTGCGGTCCGGGAACTTGATTTCTTGAGTCTCACAATCAACGATTGCCTTAGCGGAGGCTAAGAACAGTTTTCCGAAAATGATATCGTTAATTTCTCAATGAAAATGTAGCACAAATATGTCAAAATTAGCCTGCATATGTCAACAAAGATACTCAAATATTAATTATCAATAGACAACCTCAGATATATCCACAAATTATGTTAAGTGATAGAGCATGAAAAGATCTTCAAAATGACATATTATGCGCTAAAATTGGAGTTCAGATGCAAAAGTTATGATAAGAGAATTTGCAGGGACTAAAGTGTAAATAAAATAAAGTTTTCTTTCCAGTAAGGTCCTTTAAGGGGCTTATATGCAATTTCAAGAAGTTGGAGAGGCCCTCTGTACTTTACCCATGGCGGGGGTATATCAATAATTTCTGAAACTGTGAGGGTATTGCTGAAATTTACCCCAAGCGTATGTGTGTCGCATATGCGCCTGGAGGCTCAGATGTCGGACCTCCGGCTCGGGCAACCTCAGGCTATGAAGCTCAGGCTCGGAACCCCGAACCAAAGGCTCGGTCGACGGGGCAGTGGCTCGGTGGGAAGCTGAGGCTCGGAAGATCTGGGGCAGAGGCTCGGAGGCCAAGGCAGAGGTGCGGTCCCGAGCTTCTCCGTGGCAGCTTCTAAGGACTCTGGTGTCCCGAGCCTCGTGGCTTGTATCGGGACTCAGTTGGGGGACGTGGCACGACCACGAACCGTTGGGTCCCTTGATCCCACGGTGGTGAAGGCGACGGTAGGGTGGCGGAGCTGGTCGAGTGGGGCGGCATGGCGTCGACGAAGGCACAATAGTCGGCCGCGCGGAAGTTGGAGTAGCCGGAAGTGGCCACGATGGTCGGTGGTCCCCTTGCTCATCGACACACGACTGAGCAAGGGAAGTGATGTGTCTCGAAGCTATTGGGTGCAAGTGAGGTGCTCCGGTGGGGTGCATCGCACAAGGCAGAAGCAAAGCGGAGCCGCGCAACGGTCGTTGGCGAAGCACGGTGGTGAGGGCTCGGTTGTGAACGGGGTGCACGATCGTGGTCCGGCGGAGGGAGATGGAAGACCTTGCGAAGGCGAAGTGCGGTGGGTTGTCGACGGTCAAGGGTAGATGGCAGTATCTCGAAGCAGTAGGGGCAGGCGGTGGTAGAAGTGCTCGGTGGTGAAGATGTGACCAAGCTTGGTTAGGTGGAGGAAGGCAGCGCGACGGCGGTGGGGTGAGCGATGCGATGATCGACCGGTGGCTGAGCTAGTGGCTGGTGCTGGTATGTGATGTCCGCGCTTAGGAGGTGCTGGGGTATATGTTGATGGTCGGAGATGGAGTTGTTGAGTGTCACCTGGGGTATGGGGAAGCAGAAGCTTCTCCCGGTCGTTGCCTCAGAGGAATGGCGAAGCTCCTCGAAGCTTGGCTTCGCTGGGAAGGAAGTAGCACGATCGTGTGTGGCCGTGGATTCACGCCTAAGGTCCTCACTTGTGACCTTGTTGTTACCAAGGTCGATTGGGATCTTCCTCCTTATGGCGGATGGGATAGAGGGTTGCGGAGTGACGAGGCTTTATAGGAGAAGGGTAACGGTTGGGAAGGGTACATCAACGCCGTAACAACTAGTGAGGAGGCGAGGGTGGCGTCGACCGTTCACGCGGGTTGTAGGGGGGGTGTTGGTAACGCTGGAGGAAGGGGAAGGGGGTCACGTGCTAAGCACGTGACCCGGGGGAAGGACAGAGGCAATAGTGAAACAGGGGTGCCACGTGGCACCCCAAACAAAATTCAAAATTAAAAAGGGAAAGAAAATAGAAAAGAAATAGGAGGATACCTCGAATCAAAAAATTTTCCTTCACAAAAGTTGTTCGTTTCGACGAGGTTTACAACTTTCATAAAGGATCCGAGAGAAAAAGAGGTCATTTGTGTGAAGTGGTATTTTTAGTGGTTCTCCATGTCCATAGAAAACCGACTTTTTGGTTTTTCGTTATTTTTTTGGTGTTTTAAAGAGGATAAAAATCTATAAAAAATACGATAAACTAAAAGAAAATTTATTATACACAAATCTATTTTTTTTGAATTTTTAATAAAATAAGAAATAGGAAAATAAAATAGAATTGTGAAATACAAAATTTTTGCTACAGACTCCCAACGGGACACTTAGACACGGTTCAATTGATTTTAGTTTTAATCTAGATTTGGATTTTTGTGTTGCTTAATAAAACTTTTATCAAAGAACACAAAATAAGAAGAAATAAAATTAAAAAGGTTAATTATATACATAAAAACTTCGGTCAAAATTAGCAAAAAGTTAAAATGCGCAAAAGAGGCCCAAAATCCAACTTTCACATATGAGTTCGAATTTTATGAAATTGGTCTTGTTTTGATGGCATTTGAAATAGTGTACTTTAAAAGTGAGAAGACCAAAATAGGGCACTGTATGAGGGAGATATGCTCATTTTAGTCCGTCAGATGTGAAATTTGCTTTGGGATTATTTGACATTTATTTGAGTTAGTATTTTTATATTTTTTATTTAATCATGTTAGTAATACTTACAAAATGGAGGTAGTTTGGGGTCAGTTGAAGTTAGGATGAATTAATTAAAAACTGCGGAAGTTACCTACTTTTTGGCCAATTTTCACTTTCGATTTATAATGCAATTATGCATGATGAAAGGCAAATATTATTTACATATGTATGAATGCTCATGATGCTCTATTAACTATTAAGTGCAAATGATTTGTGGGGAATAGAGCCTAATAAATCAATTTTAGCATGATGAATACGAGATTCATCATACCCCTATACTTAAACCATGCTCGTCCCCGAGCATCAATGAATGAGTGACTTAGTTGAATACATCCTTGACTGCGCATGTGTATTTTCAAGGCTCAATTTGTAAAAGACCCTTAATTTGAGTGATCCTCAAATTTTGGACTCAACCATGCTTTAATCGTAAGGAATCCAACTTCTCTAATTATCCGACTCTCTTTTTGTACATATAATATAAGGATATGAAATTAAGTGTACTGCATTCCATGAGAGTCGATTCGAGGCATCACTCGAAGTTCCAATCCAAGAGACTCTCCTTTAGACCTAATCCTCAACACTAGGGGAAAAGTCTATTATTGCTTCAGTCAACCGTCTCATTAGTTTGTCAGACTTGAAATGCAGATGTACGACCAGATGATGGAGGGTATAGGATTGTATCTATTTTTCTCTCCCTCACACTGGAACAAGAAGCCTCTCGAGTGCCTTTTTACTCAACCCATGTAGATTTTTAGCTTGTTAATCAATGTGTCCGTCAAGAGATTTCGGAGTCGTCTGCACTTGTTTTTCTGAGAGTACACCGGGGTGTGTCTCTTTTGAGTATCTAAGATACCTTCGACACCTACACTTGTATCGCATACGATGCATAGCCTTTTTATGGTGTCATCCCAACTCCTTGGTCCTAATTAGCGCTTGGTCCAAGTGGACACTTTGAAAATATTTGGGAGCGCTCGCCATTGGTGGAAGCTCTTTTTGTAATTTTAGTTTGGATGCTAGAGATTTTCTTTGACATGGAGGCGCTCCACTACTTTTACAAAAAGGTGGCGCACATTGATCAACAATTTTCTTTAGGTTTCATCACACCCAGACACATAGGTAGATATCAAAGAGATAGCATATGAACTTGTTCACATAATGGCTAGGGTTTTGCTGACTCTCAGGTTTTCTGAAGCCTTCAATAACTTTTTTCCCATCCTCTAATATCATTAGATCGGGTCTAAACTCAAATCTCTAGTCCTAGTTCCACAAGTGATATCTCAACTCATCTCATCAATCATGCAGTTGTGAGAGTGATTGTGTTGATCATATTCTTTTGAAGGTAGAGATGAAGAGTGCAATATAGCACTCAAATCTTTCAAACGAGGGAAGTGTGGATAATTAAGTTTAAAAACCCTAATGACTAAGGCATGTTAACTCTGACTCTCAAGATCACAAAAATCCAGTGTCCTCAAAATCCTAAGCCTTGGGTGATAGTGATTGTGTCAGGAATACTCCAACAAAGGAATGCATGAGATGCCTGATGAAATGCAAGACCATGAGTAATTTTTTATTTGTTTTCTCCTTTTTTATGCATTTTTTTTGGTTTTTTTGAAAAATAGGTATTATTTAGAGCATTTAGTATTATATACATAATATACACTACTTGTACCCATCCCTGATGTTAGATAAAAATAATTAAAGTACGAGCTATGTATAAAGTAGAATATGTACAGACACACCCCTCTATACTTAGCTTGTGCTAGGTCCTCATGGCACAAAGTGAAATGTAGACATAGCTCGTACTAAGTATTGGGTTAAAAACAAAAGAAGAGAAGTGATGTATAAATAATGGTACCGGTCCTCCTATACTTAGGCTCAGGTAAGCCTAAGTATAATAGGATAGTTATACGTGGGGAACCGAGTAGATTTACGAATGTACATGTTAAGGAGGTTTGAAACGGACCTTCTTGCGAGAGTGTGGCAGAAGATAGTATGGAGATGTGGAGGGCAATGAAGAGGGGGCAGATGAAGAAGACTAGCCATCGTCAGAGTCATCCTCAGGAGAATAGTAGTCATATGCATAGGATCTCCAACTATTGTCGATCAAAGGTAAGTGCCCATGGATAAGAGTAGTACCTATTGCACTTACTTGATGAAACACTTCAGGACCGGACGAGGACTCTTCAGAAGTCACCGGGTGTATAAGTCAAAGGTGACTTTCTTGTTCGGTTTGTTTCCTTAAGAAGTATTGGGAGGAAGTTGGATAGTATTCATCTCCCTTTCTTGAGAAACCGGTGTGTCATTCATGGGTTCCTCATCGGATGAATCCCCATAAAAGTCTGCCAATTCTTGGAGGGTCATACGTGGCTTCGGGCGAGGAAGATTGTTCCTGGTGGTTTTATGAGTTATGGCTGGGGATGTTGATGTCACCTCTAGATAATCATGATTTTTGGTGACATCGGATGTTTCCAGAGTCAGTTCTTTGCACGATTCAACTATCTCTTGAAATACCGCTGACTCGAAAATTGAACCACTTAAATAATCATGGCGTTCCTCAGAAATATGGTCCAATTCTTCATAAGCTCCAAAATCTTCATTTCTCCTAGGAACAGTGATATGGTGACCCATCAGTCAGACTATCAGGTGACTATCCTAGGGCTTGTATCTGTGTGCCATGAGGAGATGTGTGATAATGTGAACGATTTGTCTCCAGATCACAATCGTCAGTCTCAAGTTGGTTTTCCTCAGAGCAGGTCATGTCATTGAGGGTTTGTTCATCGTTGTCCGTGTTCGGGAACTTGATTTCCTGAGTCTCACAATCAATGATTGCCTTAGCGGAGGCTAAGAACGGTTTTCCTAAATTGATAGTGGACTCAGAGAATCCCCCGTGATGCTCGATGTCAAGGACAATAAAGTCCACTTTGTAGTTGTCACCTCAAAAGTTTACGACGAGCAAAACAATCCCCCATGGTCTTTTGGTGGATCGATCCGGCAATTGAACGATCACCCTAGTCTTTTTGAGTTGTCTGAGTTTGAGTTGGTCAAAAACAGACTTGGGGATGATGTTTAATGTCGAGTCGTTTTCTAACCGAACATGAGTGAATAAGGTATCCTCAATTTCACATTTTATCCAAGTCAACCGCTTGACTTTACGGCTCTTTGTTTTTCGATTCATCACCAAGGAGCCGACCATAGATAAGACATGATATTCAATCCTATATCGTTTCTTGCCCGACTTTTTAGGATTAAGTCGACTCTTCACAAATTGCTTAAGATCGGGCTATGGCCTTGATCAGTTGAAGTTCTAAGATCAGACTCTTGTAAAATGCTTCCATTTTAAGATTGTCCAATTCTTTTGAATTTTCAATTTTTTTCATTTTCTTATTTTCTTTGATATGGTCAAAAGGGGTCAGAATTCAACGGTGGTTGTGCCTGATTGTGAGTCACATGATGATTCAGTGGTTCGTATGACAATGGCCTTACTTCTTATGAATTCTGCATAGAATGGATGAGATCGTATATTTTCTCAATCAAAGTGTCTGCTCTATGATTGATCTGAGAAATCTCATCCTCAAACATCTCATGACTTGTGATTGAATAATCATTCTCCATATGTCTTGATTCTATCATGTAACCTCGAGTAGAGTATTGATTATTCATAGTCATTATGGTTTGGTCTTGAGTTATATTTCCTTGACTCTATTTTTCTCATGGATTGTCCAAGGAAAATTGATTGTACTCAAGAGGATAGTCACCCTGAGTAGGGGATGGTTCAAGAGGATGTGAGATCATAGTAATAGAAAATCGTGTTCCTCTGTCAATATCGGCTACTCTATTGTTCAACCTCAATTCGTCTCGCTCTCTCATGTCCATAAATATTTCAGAATGTGGGAGAGGTCTATTGCATAAAGAAGTGTGGTCATAGAATGGGATGTAAGGGAGGGAAGAGAATGATGTCTAAGGGAAACCTGATTTGAAGAGCAGGTTACCCTGAGAAGTGTGAGAGGAAGGATATCGGGACATGGTCGTGGAGATCGGGAAAGAAGTCCATTGTACTGATATCTTCTCAAGAAATGGATGGAATGATCTGCGAACAACAATTTGCTTGCGACTGCAAGGTCTTTGACGCACACAAATCAAACTTAAGACAAACATGTAGATTCACCTACTCAACACTGGTGAAGGCACGTTAGGGTTCGACCGCTTATCATTTCAATTTTAATTTAATGACAAACAATCTTGAAAATTAAGCGGAGCTATTAGGTGCCGAAATATTTCACAAAGACTGTCCCGAGTTCATACAACTAGTTGTACCTACTTTCAACCAGTATAGATGTAAGTATGGACCGTTTAAACAGCTACCCATGTTACATAAGGATAGAGCCTTCAGTAGTGTCCTCTAAACCACCCACTCTGGTAAGGGAAGTCGTACCGTAAAATGGCTACCATAGACCCTCTCTGAAAAGTAGCTAATTATTTTTAAAATCAGTAGTCTAAATGAAATTTTTCAATTTTTGGCTCTGTCCTAAGTGTGCGATCTTGTCTTTAAAAACAATGAGTAGGTTTCTCTCCACCAGACACGGGGTTAATTTTATGTTAATTATATTTACAGTCACCTTGATTAGCAGACCCAATTTTAGATTAAGGTTATCACTGAAGTTTATGTGAGCACAGAAATCCATGCCTAACGAGCACTCCCAATTCCTTTAATTCCTAAGTTGTAAAACATGAGGAGGGAGAATCGAAAAAGCCAATGCAAATGTAAATCAATGATGCATGCTTAAGAAGAAGACTTACAGTGACTAATCACGTTCTTCATTTGGGATGCAATACAAGGAATTTTAAAATTTACACTAAATGATATGCACAGATGAAATCACCCTAAGCAGATAGTTCTATTAGCGAGAAAGAATTGATTTAAAAATTTGGCTAAGTTCAATGATCTACTAGTGCATATAGTTAATGTAGAAGTGTGACCTAAAAATGACGAACACAATCAATGATAGAAATCTAAGCTATCTTACATGCTTCTAAATTCTACGCGACACCATAGAGAGTCCAGTCCTGATTATTACAAATTAACAGGGTACAAAGAGAGAGGGACCTTGTAATAATGTAGAAAGTTAAATCTAGACTAAGCTCTCTATCAAAAAAATTAAAATTCAATATCTGTCCTTGTTGATCCTTGATCTAAATTCCAAAGTTTTGCTCCCAGTAGACTGTGAAGAGAGAAATTGTTGTTAGTATCAGAAGTAAGAGAGAAATGCAAAATAAAATGCAAAAGGAAAAAAATGACACAAAAATTAATTTCACAAAAAATTAATTACAAAAAATGATTTAAAACCCAAAAAATTCACTATTCCTTGGCAACGACACCATTTGATGAACGTGAAATCCGCCTCTTTAATAATAGATAATTGTAGTATAGGAGGCGAAAATCAGTCAATCAAAAACCACAATCTTTGAATGTTGTGGAGTATTTTTACTTGGCAAGTCTACTAAGGTCGAACACATGGAACGATGATTTTTAGTTGCGCTGTTTTAAATTAAATTAAATAAATAAATAATTGCTCGATTAATTTATGCGTTGGAAGAAAATGCAATGCAGATGTGAAGACATGCAATGACAAGGAAATAAACAGAGACACTAATTAGGCTCAGGATCTGTGCTTTTTCACGATTTAAATCCTCAATTAATATAGTCAATAAATCCTCAAATTTGATCCCAACTCAAGGATGTCCATAAGATGAGTTTTTAATCAATTTCAAGTTACAGGCCAAGAGATTAATCAATGAATAATCCGGTTAAAATATCCATGTAAATTGCTCCTCAAAATTGATCGTCGATTAGACAAATAGAGAGTTAAATAATTGATCCTCTACCTAACCCCTGCAAAGATTAAATTATTGAGAACAATGATCACAAGGAGTTAATCAAATGAAAATCCTCTACTGAACTCCTGCAAAAGATATCGTTAATTTCTCAATGAAAATGTTGCACAAATATGTCAAAATTAGCCTGCATATGTGAATAGAGATCCTCAAATAATAATTATCAATAGACAACCTCATCCACAAATTATGTTAAGTGATAGAGCATGAAAAGAGCTTCAAAATGACATATTATGCACTTAAATTGGAGTTCAGATGCAAAAGTTATGATAAGAAGAATTTGCAAGGACTAAAGTGTAAATAAAATAATGTTTTTCTTTCAGTAAGGTCCCTAGAGGGGCTTATCTACAATTTCGAGAAGTTGGAGGGACCTCTATGTAATTTACCCCTTGCAGGGGTATATCTACAATTTCTGAAACAGGTGAGGGCGTTGTTGCAATTTACTCCAAGCGCATGTGCGTCGTTGCTTGGATCAAGGCTTAGTTGGGGGGCGTGACGCAGCACGAACCGTTGGATCCCTTGATCCAACGGTGATGAAGGCGGTGGGCGGGATGCAGAGATGGTCGAACGGGGCGCCATGGCAACGGCGAAGGCGTGGTGGTCTGCCGTGCAGGAGTTGGAGCGGCCGACAGCGGCCGCAATGGTCGGAGGTCCCCTTGCTTGTCAACACACGACTGAGCAAGGGAGGTGACGTGTCTCAGAGCTATTGGGTGGACGATCGTAGTCGGGCGAAGGGAGATGGAAGAACTGGCAAAGGCGGAGTGCAGTGGGCTGTCGGCGGTTAAGGGTTGACAGGGTAGCTCAGAGCTGCAGGGCTAGGAGGTGGTAGAAGTGCTCAGTGGTTAAGATGCGGCCGAGCTTGATAAGGCGGAGGAAGGTGACGCAGCGGCGGTGGGGTGAGCGAAGCGATGATCGGTCAGTGGCAGAGCCAGGGGCTGGTGCGGGTAGGTGATGTCAGTGCTAAGGAGGTGCTGGGGTGTATGGTGATGGTCAGAGATGGAGTTGTTGAGTATCTCCTGGGGTATGTGGAAGCAAAAGCTTCTCTTGGTTGTTGCCTCAGAGGAACGACAGAGCTCCTCGAAGCTTGTCTTTGTTTGGAATGAAGTAGCACGACCGTCTGTGGCCATGGATCGCGCATAAGGTCCTCACTCGTGACCTTGCTGTCACCAAGGTCGATTGGGGGCTTCCTTCTGATGGCAGATGAGGCTGAGGGGTGCGGAGTGAGGAGGCTTTATAGGAGGAAGGGTAACCGCTGGGAAGGGAAAGGGGTACATGGACGTCGTAACGACTGGTGAGGAGGTGATGGCGGCGTCGATCGTTCACACGGGGTGTGGGGGATGTTGTTAACGACTGGAGGGAAGGGGAAGGGGGTCACGTGCTAAGCACGTGACCTGGGGAAGGAGAGAGGCAATACCCAGGGGCTGCCACATGTCACCCCCAAAAAATTAAAAATTTAAAAGGGAATGAAAATAGAAAAGAAATAGGAGGAGACCTCGGATCAAAAAAAATTCCTTCACAAAAGTTGTTCGTTTCGACGAGACTGCAACTTTCATGAAGGATTCAGGAGAAAAAGAGGTCATTTGTGTGAAGTGGTATTTGTGGTGGTTCACCATGTGTATAGAAAACCAGCTTTTGGGATTTTTGTAATTTTTTTTGATGGTTTTAAAGAAGATAAAAATATAGAAAAAATGTTATTAAATACAAGAAAATTAATTATACATTAATATATTTTTTGGGATTTTTAATAAATAAGAAAATTGGAAAATAAAATAGAAGTGTTAAATACGGAATTTTTGTACAGACTCCCAACGAACACTTGGACACGGTCAATTTCTTTGATTTCAGTTTTAATCTAGATTTCGATTTTTGTATCGCTTAATAAAACTTCCATCAAAGAACACAAATGAAGAAGAGATAAAATTAAAAGGGTTGATTATGTACATAAAAACTTCGGTCAAAATTAGAAAAAAGTTAAAATGAGAAAAACAGGTCAAAAACCCAATTTTTACATATGAACTCTGAATTTTACAAAATTGGTCTTGTTTTGAAGGTATTTGAAAATAGAGTACTTTAAAAGTGAGTAGACCAAATCGGGCACTGTATGAGGTAGATATGCTCATTTTAGTACATGAGATGAGAAATTAGACTTTGGGATTATTTGACACTTATTTGAGTTAGTAATTTTTTGTATTTTTTATTTAATCTTGTTAGTAATACTTACAAAATGGAGGTTGTTTTGGGTCAATTGAAGTTAGGATGAATTAGTTAAAAACTGATGAAGTTAGTTGCTTTTTAGGCCACTTTTCACTTAGGATTTATAATGCAATTATGCATGATGAAATGCAAATATTATTTACACATGTATGAATGCTAATTATGCTCTATTAATTATTAAATGCAAATGATTTGTGTGGAACAAAGCCTAATAAATAAATTTTAGCATGATGAATACGAGATTCATCAGGCACCCACGAGTCTATCCATGAAGCTGGGAGTGATTTACAAACCCGCAGGAGAAGTGCCCCCACCATGATATACCGAGGACCAACCTGGTCCAGCACTTTTTCGGGGGCCTGAATGTAGAGAGCTAGAAACTAGTGGATGCTGCATGCGGAGGATCCCATTTTAATAAGGATGAAGATGTGGTATGGTAGATTCTAGAAGAAATGACCGAAGGAGAGGTTGCCATATCTTCATCATGCGCTTATCAGAGACAGCCCCAGGTCCTCTAGAAGCCAGTTCACATGGAATCATCCGAGAGGCAGGGGTAGATGAGAGATCCAACCTCAGCATCATTGGGGGCCATCTCTCAAAGGTTAATATCATCGAGAAGTGGTCACAAGATCTTGAAAAGCTCACAGTGATGGAAAAATGAGCACAACATTTGGACAAGCTCGACCAAATCTCCAAGCAGTTGGAGCTGCTGGTGAGCACCATCAGTTCGTGTCAGTTGGCAACCCCAGCATGAGAGACTCCTGTTGAAAAAAAGGAGGAGCCCTCACCGCCACAGTAGCCTCAGCCGAGTTTGCAGCAGATAGTGATCCATCACGTGTACTACGTTTAGGCACCCGAGCAGGCCCTGCCACAATAATAGATGGTGGTCTACCATCCAGACTACCTCCGATCTTCTGATCCAGCATTTCCACCACCACCACTATTCCAAGAAGTCAATAGTGTATGGAGTAACTATGCACTGCTGACCCATGCTGAAGTATAACACCAGGGTCGGCCACCAGCCAACTCACCTTACCACCAACCTCAGGGTGGTCATTTTATACTGTCCTTTTAGCCTTAGAATCTGTACCAACATCACCCATCTCTACAGTACCAAGGCAACTGGAGATAGTCTCAATAGTACCCACAAGTGCAGTACCATCATCCACAACCATACCATCAGTACGTGACTAGACAACAAAAGTACCCCCTCCTCCATACCAACAATATAAGCTTCCTCCTCATCGGAAATCACATCAGCAGTCCTATCATTAGTCTCCCAACTAGCAATCACAATGTGGTTTGCATGCTGAAACTTCTGAGGCAGTTCCAATGAACCGCAACTTGGATTGCTTGGCCCAACTCATGAAGTGTCTAGTGGAGACTAAAAAGAAGCTAGATGAATTGATGGCCACAAAAACTCCTATCCCAGCCCAGGTCGAAGCAAATCCCAATAACTTCAAGAGGAAAGAGAAGGAACAATATATGTCACGTATGTGCTTGCAGAGTCATATGATTGTAATATTTCTTTATATAATGTTGCCACTCTCAGGAGCAGTAGGATTTTGCCTCCATCTGCTGCAAGCAAAGGGAATAATAAAGCTTTGACAGGTGAATTGTCGTCTTCTGCATCAACCATGCTAGCTACAAGTTCAGGTGCGTAAGAAGAAGGAGGAAGAGTCATGTCAGCTGTCACCCATCACCATCTCCACCAACAAAAAAATCTGAAAAATAAAAAATACGAAAAAGATGATCGTAGTCAATGTAAATCCGTGTAGGCCATGGAGGAGCCAACACCAGCAACCTATCCAATGCCAACCAATGGTGCAGAGACCACACTATTTGCTTGTCCACTAGCAACAACACTTTCACCTCCAGCATGTACACCTTTTTGTGATCTGGATGTATAGAATATTGTGGACAAGAATTTTGTTGTAAATAAGAACAATGATTTTGATTTCATTACTGTAAATTTTTATTTGATTTTTAAGAGTTAATTTGTTAGGTTATTTAAATAGGTATAGAAGCATTATATACATGGTGATACATATACAATATATACAAGATTTTATTTTTGTTGATTTTTTATTTTTTAATTTTTATTTGTATTTTATATGAGTTAAGTACAATGTTTACAAGCAATTTAAAATACAATATTCTCAAATACTTACAAAGAAGTAATTAATTAATTAATATATATAGTTTACATAGGTATATAAGACAATAACACCCCAATTGGCCACATTTCATATCTTAACTCGGAATTCTATGAAATCATCATCATTTTAGAGATAATTTAATTTGGAGTACAATGAAAGTGAGTTTTATGAATTTGGAGTGTTGGTGGAGTAGATATTGATCTTGGAAGTTTGTACTTTGCGTCTTTTGGAGAATGATGTTATTTCTATAATATATACAAGTTTTTAGTGAAATTATTTTTATTATTTTCAGGAGAATTTTATTCATAAATCTCAAGAAGAAACAACTGTTATTTACAACGAATTTAGTGATGAATAAAATAATGGAAGAATTGTGTATTATAAACAATAATGTACAAGTGATGAATAATTACAAGGGACCAATGTATTTTCTGGTAAATAGGCCTTATCTCCCCCTACTTTCTTCCTTGTCGATCAAGTCAAGTCTTGATATTTCTCAAGGTCTGATTCAACATGTATCTATTACATATATACAATCCTTTATTTTCTTTATTTTTCCTTCATTTTTTTTATTTATTTTATGTTAAAACAATGAAAAATACAATATTTACACAATAATTAGAGTTAATAAAAGAATGACCTTAGTGATATTTACATGTGTTTTATAAGGAATTTTAAGCTAAAATAATGAATAAAGATGATGAAATGCAGATTTATCAGCCCCCTATGTTTTACCTTTGCTAGTCCCTTAGTATACACTTATTTGAAAGAATATGTGAATAAAAGAAAAAGAAAAGAATAAAGGAAAAATAAAGAACTTAGAAACAATATTGAGTATTAAACTTATCTTCATAAAATTGTAGTATGGAGCTCGGTCAAACCTTTGGATTATTAGTGTGGTGGAACCTTAATGGTAAATAGATGTAAAACCTAACAACACTCAAGTTCCTCAAGACTCCTATTCAAGTTGCCTCAACAGACATGTCAAAACAAGTCTACATACACAAATTCTTATGACTATGAATCTTTACGTGTATGTAGCTCTTCATCTCAAAAGTGACAAAGAAAGAGCCACCTAAACAAGGTAACTATAGTTCCTCGGTCTAACAACTCTTTCCTCGAACAGCGGGGATATTCCCTTCTAAGGTCAAGTGCAACCAGCTCAAGAAGAGGAGATGAAGAAAAGAATGGACGGTAGTCAGTGTTGCTACATATGCTTCGATGCATTACTAGTGTAGCTAAGTCATCCAGCCGCAAGCACCCAAAAATCTGAATTTGAAGCTCTTATTTGCTATTTGACTATACATGTATATACACTCCGACATGCATTTTACTTTTCAACTAGGCCAGTCCACTTTTGGACGTTATGGATTTTTTTGAATATAAACATGTGTGCAACATGTACATAAGGGTTTTTTTCTCTCTTGAGCTAGTAGACTATCCCTCATTTGAAGCATTATTGAAACCCCCCAACATCCTATCTTTAGACAACAATGCCACAAGACCATGTTGAGATGCACTACCCTCCCTAGAGGAAGATAGATGTTCCCACTAGTTTGTTACACATCCATGTGCTACCCCAAGCAAAAGGATACTGCCCCTGACCACCTCATCCATGAAGAGCTACGTGTAGAGTGTTTGTCCAAGTTAAGTCATGGTCTAGAAGAATCATGCGTGTGTTGTTAAATATTCTACATAGACTCATCAAGATGACATGTGACCATAGTCTTGTGGACTCGAAGAATTAAGTCGCTAGGACCTGAAAAAGCTCAACTCTAGTTCTTATAAGGTTCCTCTAAAATTAAGTGGATTAAGGTCATAACAAGCTCCATTCTTAAATTTAATTCCAAACCAGTTTAAATGTCAATGCTATTATGAAAATAGCACATGCATATACAAAAAGTAAATAGAAAACATTCTTTTGAAAGAAAGAAAAATCTTTTTGAAAAAAATCAAAGGGTTTTGCAGATTTTTATGGATTTTAAGCATTTTTTCAAGGGTTAGTAAATATATATACATGTATCCCAAGGATTATACATATTTTATTCAAGATTTTTCATGTTTTTATAAAAGAATTTTTTATACAAGATTTATAAAAGAATAAAGAATTTTACAAGAGGGAAAATAATCAAAGTTTTTATACACATGTGGATTTTAAGAATATACATATCTCGTAATTTATGTCCCTCTAAAATTACTTTTACAATAGTATACAACATAATTTTTATAACCATTTTAATTAATAAAAGTACGAGTTATGGATAAAGTATATATACAATAATACACAACCCCCCCTATACTTAGCTTGAACTATGTCCTTATAGTGATCAAAGAGCTACAAAGGAAGACATAACTCGTGCTAAGTTTAGAAAAGTAAAAGAATACTATACAAGAACGACTCAAATAATAGATGAAAGGAATAGAAGTCGGTGATCCCCCCTATACATTGAATAAAATAATCCTAAGTATAGAAGACTGTACAAATGGGGAAAATCGAGGAAAAGAATGAACAACTCAATGACTTGACTTGTCCTCCCTATAGCTACGGTAAAAGATCCCTAAGCATAGAAAAAGAATACTAACAAGTTGAAGGACAAACGAGAGATCTGAAGAAGAGTAAAGAAAATAAAAACACGAAAAGATAGTATGAACAACATCACTCCCCCTATACTTAGGGTAATTGATCCTTAAGTATAGACAACAACAAGAGTGATGAAACATGACCAATATGAACAACTCAAATCATTCACCTCCCATATACTTAGGATAGAGTACATCCTAGGTATAACACAAGTACACACACGAAAAAGTGGTGACGATAAAACAAAAGAAGATAGAATAAAATAAAAGGATATATACAAGAGAAAATTAGCACATGTATAAGATGAAGAAGATGTCAAGAAGTCGGTTTGAAACCATAGATATAGAATAAACCACAGACAGGAATGTATCATGATCTAGATTTAGCTTCAGCAACTGTCCATTCACAACAAGTGGTTGTCCGTCAGATGACAACCCAGATATGACAATACTTCCATTGTCATGCACAACTCTCACAATGAACGGTCTTGACCGTTTGTTTTTCACTTTGCTTGGAAATAACTTCAACTTGGCATCAAACAACCATACTTTCTAATCAAGGGAGAATAACTTTCTTTTAATGTGTCTATCATGTCAACGCTTGAGTTTCTCCTTTACATGAGTGAGTTATCATATGTAAAATCTCGGAATTCCAATAATCTATTCATATCCAATTTCCTCCTGCTTTCTCATAATCAAGATTGCATACATGGAGTGCCCATAAAAACTTGTGTATTAATTCCACTAGTAGGCGGCAAGGCTTTCCATACACCAATATGAAGGGAGACATACCAAATGGTGACTCGTATGCCGTCCGATATGCCCAAAGCATCTGAGACCATTTCTTCCTATCTAGACGTAGAAGTATTTGCACTATAATCTTGATCTCCCTATATGAAATCTCAGCCAAGTCATTAGTCTGTAGCTGTTAAGGGACACAACTTTGTGCTCAATGGCATACTCCTTCACAAGCTTCTTGCCTTCTTTATTAATAAAATGACTTCCCCCATCTGAAATAAGTATCTTGAGAATCCCGAACCAAGCAATAATATGGTCCTTGAGAAATGAACACAACGTATGACTATCAGCAGCTCAGGTGGGGATAGCCTCCACCCAGCGACTAACATAATCCACATCAAGAAGGATGTACTGATATACCTCTCTGATAGGAAATGGGCCCATGAAATCTATGCCCCAAGCATAAAAAACATCTGAAATATATATATATATATATATATATATATATATCAGGGGCATGGTATGTATGGAACCAATGGTTCCTCCCATCTTTTAGTAGTCAGTACAACCCCAAATATAATCTGTAGCATCCTTAAATAATGTTGGCCACCATAGGCTGCCATGAAAAATCTTTACTGCCATGTGTTTCCCCGAATGATGCCCAGTATATTCTAATTTGTGACAGTGTTCAAGTACACTTGTATATTCCTCCTGAGAAATGCACCTTCTCCAGATACAATCCGCGCCCTCACAAAATAGGTATAGATCCTCCCATTAGTAAAAATATATCTCAGATAGAAATCTGTCTACCTTGTGCTTCGGCCAATCTTGTGGAACTTTCTTGGAGACAATATAGTTCAAAATATCACATAATATGGGAGAGAGTCCAGAGACAAAATGGTCTCATAGAGAAAGGTCTCAGAAATGGAGATCATCTTCTACTCAGAAGTATCTGCATCTATAATGCGGGAAAGGTGATTCGCCACAACATTTTTCACTTTAGGTTTATCTCTCATCTCTAAATTAAATTCCTAGAGAAGAAGGATCCATCTGATAAGGCATGGTTTGGCATCCTTCTTTGCATATAAGTATAGTATGCTAGTGTAATTCACGTACACAATAACATGGGATCCAATGAGGTAAGATCTGAACTTCTCTAATCCAAACACAACTGCTAACATCTCCTTCATTGTGACTATGTAGTTCCATTATGCCTTGTCCAGAGTATTGTGAGCATATTGTGTAACATATCCCATCCCTTCTGCGCCCTAAAATAGCTCCAACTACAAAATCTGATGCTTTTGTCATGATCTCAAAGGGGAGAGACCAATCAAGTGGCTGTACGACATGCACACTAGTAACCGTGCCTTTCATCTTATGGAATGCAAGGAGGATTTTCTCATCAACAACAAATTCATTGTCCTTGCATAAAACCTCAGTCAAAGGTCTTTCGATCTTGCTGAAGTACTTAATGAATCACCTATAGAATCCTACGTGTCCCAGAAATGACCTCAACTGCTTAAAATTTTGTGGTGGCTCAAGCTTGGATATCACATTGACCTTAGCTTGGTCATCCTCCCTACCATGTTTCGAGATGATGTGGACCAATACAATCCCATTAGTCATCATAAAGTGATTCTTCTCCCATGAGAGTACTAGGTTTAACTCACAATAATATTGAAGGACTCGGTCTAAATGAGCAAGACATGTGGCAGAACTATCCCTGTAGACCGAGAAATCGTCCATGAAGACCTCATGGAAACTACCCACCATGTCGACAAAAATGGCAACCATACACCTTTGGAATGTAGCAAGGGCGTTACACAATCTAAAGGGCATCAGTCTAAAGGCATAGGTTCCAAACGAACAAGTAAAAATAGTTTTCTCCTGATCCATAGGAGCGATAGCAACCTGGTTATACCCTGAGTACCCATCCAAGATATAAAAGAACTCTTTCCCTACCAACCTCTCAATAATCCGATCAATAAGGGCATCGGAAAGTGATCTTGCTTAGTAGCTAACTTCAGGCATCGGGAATCTACACAGACACGCCATGAAGTAGGTACACGGGTCGGAATCTACTTACCACGGTCATTCTTCATGATAGTAATCCCAGATTTTTTCAGGACCACACGCAAAGGACTGACACAGTTGGAATACGAGATGGGATAAATAAAGCCAGATTCACACCATTTCTTGATTTCTTTCATGACAACCTCCCTCAGGTTCAGACTGAGAAGGTACTGACACTCACGAGATGGTTTACAGTCATCCTCAAAGTAGATATGATGCGAGCAAAAAGATGGACTAGTCCCACAGAGATCCGAAATATTCCATCCAATGGCCTTGTGGTTTCTCTCAAGAACCTCTAGCACGCGAGATTCTTGTTCGTCGGTCAGATGCATGCTGAGGATGACCAGAAACATTTCGAGGGGACCCATAAGGAAGGCATACTTCAACATTGATGGTAAAGCCTTGAGCTCAGGTGGGGTCTGAATCGGCTCGGTAACGACCTCTGTAACTGCACTGGTAGAAGGTATATGATCTGTACTTTGTGTACTATCCATAATTGCTACTGTCAGCTTCTGAGCGATCCGAGCGACACGGGTTAGGGAACCAGTAATAAAAGGGTCGTTTCGACCCAGATCACAAGGCCAATGCCCAACAAGGAAAAAGATAGAGAACCACACAGACAATATCAAACAGATAAATTAATCAAAGCACAAAAGCATGTAAGCGATCTATGCTATTTATTTTAACCTGGTATAGCAACCGGGGTCGAACTCAAGGAGCACGAGAAATACGACGAAGTAGTAAACATTCAGAAACTAAAATGCATTTTTTATGGATTTTAATTTCACAAAATTTGATATATTTTTAAATTAGAAGACAAAATCAAACAAAAAGGAAATAAGGCTCTCAATCAAAATTTTTGAATTTTTATTTATGACTAAAAATGCTCAAAAATCAAGATAAAAATATTTTTGGGTTTTAAAATAGTAAATTAATTTTGGTAATTTTTTGGGGTTTTTCTAATTTTTATGTGATTCTATAAAAATCAAATTAAGAGCTACAATTGCAAACAGTGCACCTCTAGGACAATATTGCAAAATAGAAATAATCAGAACACCCTAATCTCCTGGGGAGCAATTTTAAATAAACTATATAGAAAGAGCTACAAATAGAAACTAAAATTGTATTTTTCTGATTTTTCTAGAATTTTTTATGATTTCTAGAAGTTTTTGAGTCTTTTGTGATTTTTAGGGTTTTTATAAGGGGTTTCAAGCAAAAATGCTATAATAAGTAAATCATACCAAAACATAAACTAATGGATTTTTTTTGGAATTTTTAAAGAGATTTTTCTAATTTTTATGTATTTTCTAAAACAGATAGTAAAGTTTTTATGAGTTTTTTATTTTTAGAAAATGAAATACGATACTAGATTAATCCAAAAAATTACATTAAATATTACGTGTTAGCAGGAGCTAATAGTAATTTTTATAGAATTTTTGGACTTATGTTGATATTTATTTAATTAAATACAAGAGAAGCAGGTTGTGGGACCTACTTGTAATTAAAATAAAGTTTGAGGGTCAAATAATAACATGCGTGAAAACCCTAGGGCCTAAGATGTAAAAAGCCTAGTGAATAAACACACGTGCTCAGTAAACCACACACATGATATAAGTAAAAATATCAGAGAGCCGCCATTCAAATCATAACATATATAAAATCCAGGGCAGAACATGTAAATACACCAGACAAGCATGTGGGACTAAAATGTGATTACAAAAAATAACAAAGGTCCAACTGCAAAATGTCCAAGAACTTTTAAACTATGACAAATATTTACAAGAGTGAATAATAAAGGAAAAATAGAGAGGGGCCTAAGAAAATTTACCCCTTTTTAAACGTGGTCCAATGGCCGATGGCGCTCCACTTATGGATGGACGACCAAGATGCACGGATATCTCTTCGGCGATGGATGGCAGAGATGAGATCCTCAGATGGATCCTACTGTTAGGGGCCTCCCAATGATGAACGACTGCGATTAGATCTGGGAGGATGCCTGGTCAAATGACGGAGAAGAGGCCGGGATGAACGGGGAAGAAGTTGCCAGAGGCGAGATTCAATCGGAGATTGTGTGCTAGTCTGACGTCCTTGCGAGCTGCTGGGATATGGGAAATGGCGTTGGCGACGATCTGTAGCTGCCGGATGTCTTAGAAAGGCCGAAGACCAAGAGAGGAGTCATGGGGAGTCATGGTGTTTATGGAGTTTCCTGGGACTATCCAAGACTCCCAGATGAGGTTTGGTCGCGCTTCTACCCTGTAGGAGAAAGGATTTGCTCGGAGATGATGCTCCGGCCAATGTTAGAGTGCACCGTTATCAAAAACAGAGGCGGAGGGTGGATGTGCCAGGTCGTGTGCTAGATGAGGGAATCAACCTGTAAGGGACTCCAACCCGATGGCTGGAGTTAGATGGGGGTCACGGAGCGTGATGAAGAAGCGAGGGGAGGTCGATGCGAGGTGGAGTTTGGTCGAGACACGATGAAACAAAGTAAGAGTAGGTTGTCGTCGGAGGTGCTCTGTTTCTGGAAGAACTGATAGATTCAATGGGAAATAGGAGATAAAGTAAGTACATGAGCATGGAAGAAAAACATCTGTGAGTGTGGACAATGATCCACGGGGTAGTGTACTCGATAGCCGGCGATTGCTAGAGGCTTAGCTCCTCACAGTGGAGCTGAGGGGTTTCCTCGCCAGACCTGGGGGCTTCACGCTCCAAAAGGGTGCCCTCACTCTCTCACATTGTCACTCTGGAAAAGGGAGGTCAGGTAGGCAGGAGCTTGTGGCCTAGCGAATGGTGAAGGAAAAGGACGAGGGTGGTGCAGGATACATAGGCTTGTAGGTCCGACAAGGAGGAGGCGTGGCCCGTGAACCGAGGCATGGATCAAGAGGAAAATTAGCGAGTGAAGATTAGGGATCTGCGCTCTCGATTGAGAGAAAAAGTTCAGGTGAAATGGCGGTCGGATCAAGTTGGAAGAGTTTGGTGAAATTAGTGTGAAACCCGATTTTGCGAAAAATGTGGAAGGGGGAATAGTTGACCTCGGTTAACAAATCGGGGTGGACCAATCAGAGGCCGTCGGGGATGAGGACAAAGTAGACTATAGATTAAAATAGAGAAGAAAATAAAGAAAATTAAAAATAATAAATGAATTTAAATTTAAAATTCTAATAAAATAAAAAAATGCTTATTATTTTTTCAAAGATTTTTTCTATGATTTTTAATTATTTTTATGAAAAATAAATTAGTGTATATGTAGTATATAGTATTATATTCTTATATAATATACCTATGTATTATGTACAAATATTTTTAATTTTGTTATTTTTACATAAATACCTCAATTTTGTATTTTATTTATTTTCAACATATTTTTAGGAGCATAAAATAATTTTATTTTATTTTTATGAGTTATTTACATGTATAGAATACCTAGTGAATGTGATGCATATACAGGTGTCTTGTACATTGAAAGGGAGAAATTTATTTTCAATTTTTATTTTATTTTTATTTTATTTCTAGAAATATATACAAGATAGTGAAAATAATAATTTAGTTGTATTTCATTGAAAATAATTATATACAAATATAGGTAGTATATACAACACAAAGCAGACCCTATCTATCTCTACTTATTTTGTCTTGCGATCAGGCCAAGGCTTGACCTTCTCTTGGGATTCGTATCACTCTGTATTTATTCTAAATACCACCTTCCTTTTTCTTTTCCTTTATTCTTTTATTTTTGCATAAAAATGCTAAAAATGCAATACTGACAAATGCATGCTAAATGCTAAGTTATTGTATTTACACATATTTACATGATACTTTGCAAAGATAAAATGCTAAAAGAAAAGAATAAAGGGTGAGAATCAAGGATTCATCTCCCCCCTATACTTTACCTTTGCTAGTCCCTTAGCAAACACTTATTTGAAAAAGAAGTGAAACGATAAGAAAAAGAAGAAGAATCAAGGTTGATTGTTAAACTTTTCTTCATTAAATTGAAGTATGGAGCTTAGTCAGACCATTGGATTATTAGTTTGTCAAAACCTTATAGGGATCTAGGTTTAAGACTCAACAACCTCTAAGTTCCACCATTCTATGGTCACGACTCCTCAATAATCCAGACCAGAAGAAGTCTACATACGCATACTCTAATGACTATGCATCTTTCCTTATACTGTGTAAGTGATATGTAGCTCCCCACCTTAGAAATGACAAAGAAACAACCTCCCTCAACAAGGTAACTCTAATTCCTCAGTCTAGTAGCTCTTTCCTCGAGGAGCGGGGTATTCCCTTCTAAGTTCAAGTGCAACCGGCTCAAGAAGAGGGGAAAGAAAAGAATGGACCATGGCCAGTGTAGCCATGTATCCATTGGAGTCCAACAAGTGTAGCTAAGTCTCCCGCTGCAAGCTTCATGAGATGAGAATGTGTAAACCATAAGCTTTGCTTTATTCACTATATACACTTCGACATGCATTTTATTTTCAATCAGGCATGTCCACTTTTTTGGAGTTTTTATTGATTTTTGCACATTTTTTTGATGTGAACACGTAAACATATCTACATGGTGCATCATATACATAAGGAGTTTTTCCTCTTGAGCTAGTAGATTATCCCTCCTTTGAAATGTTGTTGCAACCCACAACTCATGTCTTTAGACCTCAACACCGCCAGAACAAGTTGAGGTGCACATCCCTCCCTAAAGGAAGACGAGAGGTTCTGCCTAGATGTACTACCCTCGTATGCTACTCAAAGCCAAAGTAATCTGCCTCGTCATCACCTCATCTATGCGGAGCTATGTGTAAGGTGTCGGTCCAAGTAAAGTCATTGTCCATGAGAGTCATGCGTGCGTTGTGAAGTGGTCTACTCAGGCTCATAAAGATGACATGTGAACATAGCCTAGTGGACTCAAAGAATCAAGTCACTAATGGACCTGAAAACTCATAACCCCAAATCCTATAAGGTTCCTCTGAGAGTAAGGTGGATTAAGGTCTTAACCAAGCTCCATTTTCCAATTTAATTCTAGACTAGTTTAAATGTCAACTATGATTCAGAAGAATATATAACAATATGTACAAAGCTCTTTTTTTATGCAATTTCCAAAATATGCAAAAATTTTGAAAATGTTTGAATGCAAGTAGGAAAAAAATTTTGCAAACTATTTACAAACATTTACAAACGGGTTTTGCAAACTTTTATTTTTCAAACATTTTTCAAAAAATTTGTACTAAATACATAATTTTGAGACAAAAATATTTACAAATGTTTTTCACAAAATATTTTTACAAACATTTGTACAAAAATATTTTTACAAATAGCTATTTACAGACATTTATGTGTAAGAAAGAATTTTATGTACAAGAAAATTTTAAAAAAATTTGTGATTTTTAGGTATACGGTATTTGGCCATTTTATTTATTAACACCCTAACTCAATGTATGAGTTATGGATAAAGTATATATACAATATATATGACACCCTCCATACTTAGCTCGAAAGATGTCCTCAGGGTGATCAAAGAGCGTTGAAGAAAGACATAACTCGTGTTGAATATTAGGATGTGAAAAGAAGGGCTATACTTCAACGACAAATGAAAGAATATAATCAATAGAGGTCGGTTATACCCCTATACTTAGGATCAAATGATCCTAAGTATAGAAGTATGTACACAAAGGGAAGATCGAGGGTTAGAAAGTACAGCGTCTAACCTCCCCTATACTTAGGGTAAAATATCCCTAAGTATAGGCAGCACAACAAAGGTAAAAGGAAACATATAATCACAAGTCTGACACACCCCCTATACTTAGGGTAAAGTGCACACTAAGTATAACATAATTAGAAGATGAAGATGGGGTGTTAGACTAGAGAATGAATGGTATGGACATCTGGATCTATAAAACTACAGGAGAGAAGTGATAATAAGGCATGAGATGTAAATGACGTGAGTTGAAGACCGCATCTCATGCAAAAGGGCGATGTCAACGATCAGCGGATCATGATCTAGATACGGCTTCAGGTGTTGACCGTTAACTCGAAAGGTGGACTCAGATGACATCTCAGATATATCAATGCTGCCATTGTCATGCACCTTTCAGACCAAGTATGGTTCTTTCCACTTGCTCTGTAACTTCCCTGGATATAATCTCAACCTGACATCGAATAGCCATACTCGATGGTTCGGCTCAAACTGCTATGGCTGATATGAGAATCATGCCATATCTTCACTCGCTCCTTATACTATAGGCTACTCGAAAAGTTGTATCTCTAAGCTCCTTCGGGGTTGGCAATCCTCTGATTTCCTATAATATGTAGATCCAATAATATCTCAGTGACAACCCAAAGTGACTTGTGCTTTATCTCCATAGGTAAATGGCATGGCTTGCCATAAATGAGACAAAAGGGAGACGTACCTAAAGGTGTCTTGAAGGAAGTCTGATATGCCCACAAGACCGAGTCCAAAAGCTATGACCAATCCTTTCGGTCTGGGCAAATGACCTTCTGCAATCTCGTCTTGGTCTCCCTCTTCGATACTTCAGCAAGACCATTGGTCTGAGGGTGATATGAAGTGGTAACTCGATGGTCTATGCTGAACTCATTAGCAAGGGCCTTTACCTTGTCATTGATAAAATGAAACCCCCCATCAGATATCAAAACTATAGGCCCCCCGAACTGTAAAATGATATTCTTCCTCAATAATAGGTAAAAAGTCTTAGCATCTTACGGTTCGGGCGGGAATAGCCTCAACCCAACGACTCACATAATTAACCGCCCAACAAATTGTACTCAAATCCCCGAGTCTTAGGCAATTGACCCATGAAGTCAATGCCCCATGCATCAAAAGCTTACATAAGTTAATGGGATGCGTAGGCATCATGTCATGCTGTCCACTGATGGCACGAAAATCCGAGCGACTAAGGCAAACATGTGTATCTAAGATGGTCGTCGCGACCTCAATCACTCAGACGTGCCAATCAAGAAAAAGAAGAGACCACCAAACAAGATGAAAAATCAATCAAACACAACAGCGGTCTTGCTATTAATTTAACCTGGTATAGCGACCAGGGTCGAACACAAGGAGCACGGATTGGCCTCACGGCATACGAAGTAGTCAAAAAGAAAGGAAAAAGAATAAAAATGTATTTTTGGTGGTTTTTAATTATTTTATATTTTTTGGATTTTTAATGTATTAAGAAAATAAAGAAAACAAGAAAACAACACACTTCAACAATTTATTAAATGCAATAAAAATCAACCAAAAATTCTAACAAAAATATTTTTATGTGTTTATAATTTTTACTGTTTTGGTGAATTTTGGGATTTTTCTGATGTTTATTTAATTTTTTTAAAAATTAAACAAGGACTGAAATTGTAGGTACTATCCAGCCGAGCTAAAAGGACCAAGATAAAATATCTAGAAGCCCCAAATTAGCCGGGAGGTAATTTTGCTATATAGAGAATACAACAAGAAAAATTTAGGCACCTAGATTATTATTTTTGGATTTTTAATTTATTTACTAGAATTTTAAGGAGATTTTGAGTGTTTTTCAATTTTTAGGTGTTTTAAGAAACAAAAAATAGCCAAAATTGGCTAGAAAATCAAACAAGCATAAACAAAGAGTAAGTAATTTTTTTGTGAATTTTAGATGAATTTTAATATTTTTTTGTGATTTTTAAACTTAGACAATAACAAAAATAGATGTTTTTGGATTTTTAAAAAATATCAAATAGTGCTTAAAATGTCTCCAAAATTTACAAAAAATTTTACATCATGGCAGGAGCCATGTATCCAATTTTCATCAAATTTGGAGGTGATTTGCTATTTTTATTCGAAAATAGAAAGAGGGTATTGTGCACAGGGACCTATGTGCAAATACCCGAAGTTCTAAGGGGTCTGGTGCAAAATACCCAGGAGGTCACGCGGGTCGCGCGTGCCTGGGGCACTTAGGGACCCAAATGTAATAAAAACTATTCCCGAGGACTATATGGTAACAGGTACCAAAAGTCCAGGGGTAGTTTGCAAATAACCCACAAATTAAAGCACATGCACAAATGTTTCACGCACAGGGGTATAAATGCAAATACTCAAAAGTTTTCATTCATTCAGTAACATTCAGAACTACAGGATAGAACGTGCAATTACACCAGAAAACCACGTGACGAAGCACGTATCACATCACACACAGGGTATAACTGCAAACTAAATAAGGAGCATGGTCCTCTATGCAATTTAACCAAAAACTAAACAACTACACTAAATAATTACAGGAATAAATGCGAAATAAAATAAAAGAGGGGCCTAAGGGTAATTTACCCTTTATTAATGCGGGCCGCCGGATGGACGCCACGTGGTGCATCGGACGGTGAAGAACGGCGGGCGCTCCAAGGCTGGGGTCCTCGCAACGATCGGACGGTTGAGGGTACGCCACGTGGGGGATCGAATGGGTGAGGGCGTCAGTGGCTAAACCTCGCACATCGGGCGGTCTAGATTGCCTCGCCAACGATCTAACGGTGAAGGAACCTCCTCAGATGGACGGTCAGGATGAGAACTAGACGACCGAGGCTAATCGGACGGTCAGGGAAGATGCTGGAAGAACAGTTGGCCGGCGAGCTTCGTCGGCCCGACATACGCGCTGCGATCCTCCCCTGCTGCTTCTGAAGATTGGAGAAGCTCCGGCGTGACGCTCCGCAGCTGATGGTGTCCTCCGATGACCCAGCCGAGCTTTGGGGAGCTCCGACGAGGTCGGCGGAGGTGAAGCTCCTGGCCCGAATGACCCAAGCCCTCAGATGGGCTGGGAAGTACCTGCAAAGTAAACCAGGAGACTCGCGGGTCGAGGGCAAACTGCCTCGACCCGGTTAGGCGGGTGAAGGTGGTCGGTGGTGCGATATGGGCGAGCTCCGGCGAGGGGGGTAGACTGAGGAGCTCGAACCCCAGCTCCTGTGCGAGCTGGGTTGGATGGGGGTATGGAGAAGGTGCGCGGGAGGAAGGCGGTGGCTATGGCGAAACCCGATGGTCGGATGGTGGTCGGGTGCGATCGGAATCGACGGTGGACGGCGAAGCAGCGATTTGGGGGAAATCTAAAATAAAAGAAAAAAGAAAGAACTACAGGTCTACCTGGGTGAGGGAATGGGTTGTGGTCGAGCTTGCGCAGCTCTGGGTCCTCGCCTCAAGGAGCGCCGACGTCCGAGGCTCGAGCTCCACCTCAGGGTGGAGCAAGGCGGCGATACTGGCCGGATCGATGGGTCATTGCACCTCTCCTCGCTACGACACTTGCTGGAGCAAGCTGTCACTCTTGCCAACATAGTGGAGGTCACTGAAGGTGGAGCGAATGGGCCAAAGATGAGAATGGTGTAGGCGGAGCTCGAGCTAAATATGGGTGGAGGTCCGGCTAGAAGAGGTCGGGTAGGGCATTGGAGCGCGCGGATCCCGAGGTGGAGGCTCCAGCGAGGGTCTCGGATGTATCATGAAGGAGTCGGACCCGGGGTTTAGGTGATAGGGAGTCGGGTTTAGGCGCGGAATTATGGAGAAATCGGGTCAGGCGCCTTAGCCCGTGGGAAGTGGTCCTGGGGGGGGGGGGGTAGTTGACCGGGCGGTCAACAATCCCCAGGGCCAATGGGTAGCGGCCACGTGGCTGAAATTTGAAAATGAAATTAGGGTAGCTAATGGCCGAATTGGTAAAAAGTTAAAACATGAAATATTTTTAATTTATTTTTTTCTATTTTTTAGTGATTTTTAATTAATTTTTCAAAATAAAAATAAGGTATATACATAGTAGGGTTATATAGGCATATATACACTATATGGGATTTTAATTTTTGATTTTTAATTTATTATTTTTGTACAATTTTATTCCCATTTTATATTTTATTTATTTATATTATAAAATGAGGAATAAAAAGACATTTTTATTTTATTTTTATTAATTATATACATAGGTGAAATAAATAGGTATGCACATATATATACATGGTATATTTACAAAGTCTTTTTGGATTTTTTAGTTTTGTTATTTTTATTTTGTTTTTGTTTTAATTTATTTATTTATTTACACCCATATAATATAGAGTATTTACAAGATTTTTGGGAATTAATTTTATTTATTTGCAAAGCTAAATATATATATATATGAGTGGACTATATACATGGTGAAAATGATGTTTTTGTCTTCTTTTTGATTTTTGTATTTTTATCTTGTTTTTATATTTATAAATATATACAAATATTTACAAGCCAATTTGATTCTATTTTTGTGAGGAAAATACTTTTATTTATTTACATAAATAATTACACACATGAGCCACTATCTCCCTCTACTTTGGCTTTTATGCGGTCAGGCCCATGCTGAGCCCTCCCTTGGGATTAGGTTGCTCAATATTTATTCTAAATACTTCCCTCTTTTTCTTTTTAATCTTTATTCTTTTATTTTTGCACAAAAACATGCTAATTATAGGTTTTTACACAATGCATGCTTTTGGTAATTATTTCTATTTACAACTATATACATGCATTTGCAAAGGTTCTTGTAGCTAAAATATAACAATAAAGAGTGATGAATGAGTATTCATCACCCCCCTATACTTAACTTTGCTAGTCCCTTAGCAAACACTTATTTTAAAAAGAAGTGAAAAAGAGATAAAGAAAAAGAAAAACAGAATGTACATGGATCAAGGTTGATTATTAAACTTGCCTTCATTAAATTAAGGTATGGAGCTCGATCAGATCTTTGGATTATAAATGTGTCGGAACCTTATTTGGACTTAAGCCTAAAACTCAACAGCCTCTAAGTTCCACAAATCTATAACCAAGACTCCTCAATGCTCCAGGTCAGAACAAGTCATCAATCACAAACCCTGAAGACCATGAATCTTTTCTTGTCCTGTGAATGTGAGGTCTAAGCTCTCCACCTCAGAAATGGCAACATGACAACCCTCCCCAACAAGGTAACTCTATGACCTCAATCTGGCCACTCTTTCCTCGAGGAGCGGGGTATTCCCTTCTAAGTTCAAGTTCAACCGGCTCAAGAAGAGGAGGAAGAAGAGAATGGGTCAAGGCCAGTGTAGCCATGTACCCTTGGGAGCTTGACCAGTGTAGCCAAGTCTCCCTACTGCAAGCTACATCAGGTGGATCATGAAACCAAGCTTTGCTTATTGCACTCTATATACATACTCCGGTGGGATTATCATTTTCTATCAGACCCACCACTTTTTTGGAGTTATTTTCTTTTTGCATTTTTTTTCAAGTGCATCTATACAACATATACATGTGCAGCATATATACAAGGAGTTTTTCCTCTTGAGCCAGTAGACTATCCCTCTTTTGAAGCTTTATTGCAACCCACGACTCCCGTCGTTAGACCTCATGGCAACCAGACCAAGTTGAGACGCACTTCCTTCACTAAAAGAATAAGAGAGGTTCTGCCTAGAAGTACTACCCTCATATGCTACCCCAAGTCAAGGAAGACTGCCTCCTCACCATCTCAGCCGTAGAGAGCTCGGTGCATAGTGCTGGTGTCCAAGTAAAGCCATAATCTATATGAGTCATGTGTTGTTGTTAAGTGCTCTACTTAGGCTCATTGAGATGACATGTGATCATAGCCTAGTGGACTCAAAGAATTAAGTCACCATGGACCTGAAAAGCCTTAAAACCTAAGCCTTATAAGGTTCCTCTTAGAAGTTAAGTGGATTAAGATCTTAATCAAGCTCCATTTCTCAATTTGATTCCAGGCTAGTTTAAATGTCAACTATCATCCAGAAAAACTATATACATATGTACAAAAGATGCTATTTACACAAATTTTACAAACATGCAAAATTTTGAAAAATGTTTTGAAATCATGAATGGATGATGCATGAAGTGCAAGTTTTGCAAAAAAGGGTATTTACACACATTTACACAAAATTTTTGCAAACTTTGATTTTCAAAACATTTTGGAAAATTTTGTATTATATACATAATTTTGATAAGAAAATTTTTACACAAGCTTTATACAAAATATTTTTTGAAATCATTTTTACAAAAATAGTTTGTACACTAGCTATTTAGTGCAAATAAAAGAAGGTTATGTACATGAAAAATTTTTAATTTTTGTGATTTTTAGGGTTTTTAGCCATTTTATTTATTAACACACTCACACAAAGTACGAGTTATGGCTAAAGTATATATGAAATATATACACACCCCCCTATACTTAGCTCGAACGATGTCCTCGGAGTCAAGAGCGATGAAGAAGACATAACTCGTGCTAGGTATAGGGACGTGAAAAGAAAGGCTATATACAAAGACGAATAGATGAAATAGAAAGTCAAGAGGGTCTTGGGTCTTCCCCCTATACTTAGGATCAAGTAATCCTATGTATAGCAGGATGTATACTAAGGGAAAACCGAGTGGAGAATGTACAAGGTCTACCCCCTATACTTAGGGTGAAATATCCCTAAGTATAGGCAGCAAAACAAGGGTAGAAAGAAACAAAAGAAATACCCAAAGGTCTCACATCCTCCCTATACTTAGGGTAAAGTGCACCCTAAGTATAGCATAATCAATATATGAAGAAAGGGATGTGGGACTAAAGAATGTGGTGATATAGACATCCGGATCTATACAAGGCGGAAGATCAGTGAAACTCAGGCGTGAGATGCATTAGATGTGAGTCAAAAGACCACATCTCACGCAAAATGAATAGGAGCAAGATCAACGACCCGTGACTCATGATCTAGAAATGGCTTGAGCCGCTGACCGTTCACTCGAAAGGTACTATCAGAAGACAACTCATATATATCAAGGCTACCGGTTGTCGTGTACCTTTCTGACCAAGTAGGGTCCCTTCCACTTGCTCTGTAGCTTCCCTGGAAATAAACGAAGCCTCGCATCAAACAGCCATACTCTCTGTCCAATCTCAAAATGCTTGTGGCTGATGTGAGAATCATGCCACTCCTTCACTTTCTCCTTATACTGTAGGCTGTTTGCGAAAGCAGGTGTCTCTCAACTCCTCCAGGGCATGCTAACTCTGCCCTCCTCTGGTCTCCTACACCATCTGGATCCATAAGAATATCAGTTACTCGCCCATAGTGACCTGTGCCTCAGCTCAATAAAAATGGCACAGCTTGCCATAAACGAGGCGAAAGGGGGATGTGCCCAATGGTGTCTTGAAAGACATCCTATATGCCCATAAGACTGTGTCCAAAAGCTGTGACCAATCCTTTCGGTCAGGGTGGATGACTTTCTACAATATAGTCTTGATCTCCCTATTCGACACCTCGGCTAGACCATTCGTCTGTAGATGGTAAGGTGTAGCAACATGATGGTCTATACCGAACTCGCTAGCAAGGGCCTTCACCTGGTCGTTGATGAAATGAGACCCCCCATCAGAAATCAGAACTCGTGGAACCCTGAACCTCGTGATGATGTGCTTCCTCAAAAATCTGCAAACTGTCTTCGCATCAGCGGCTCGGGCGGGGATAGCCTCAACCCAATGACTAACATAATCCACGGCCAACAGAATGTACTCAAATCCCTGACTCTTAGGGAATGGACCCATGAAATCGATGCTCCATGCGTCAAAAACCTCACAGAAGTGAATGGGCTGCATCGGCATCATGTTACACTTTCCACAAGTGCCCATCCTCTGACAGTCAGTACACCTCTTCACGAACTCATCAGAGTCCTTGAAGAGGGTAGGCCACCACAAGCCGGATTGGAGCACTTTCTGTGCCGTTCTCCTCCCAGAATGATGTCCTCCTGCCTCAAGCTTGTGGCAGTAAGTGAGGACGCTATGGTGTTCCTCCTGAGGAATGCACCGACGCCAGACGCTATCCCCTCCTTCGTGGTAAAGGTTGGCATCCTCCCAGTGGTAGGACTTGGCCTTCGCAAGGAAGGTCTCAAGCCTCTGCCTGGGCCAATCTTGTGGGACTTTCCCAGCAACGAGAAAGTTCACAATATCGGCATACCACGGGAGTGAGGCGATAGCAAGGATCGCCTCATCTGGGAAGGTCTCACAAATGGGATCTATCTGCTCAGACTCCTCAGGCTGCTCTATACAGGAGAGGTGATCCGCCACCACATTCTTGACTCCAGGTTTATCCTTGATCTCAATGTCGAACTCTTGGAGTAAAAGGATCCATCTAGTAAGTCTGGCCTTGGCATCCTTCTTTGCCATGATGTACCTGATGGCGGTGTGATATGTGTACAGGGTCACTCTAGATCCAATGATATAAGATCGAAACTTATCTAGGGCGAACACTACGGCTAGCATCTCCTTCTCTGTGACCGTGTAATTCCGCTGGGCGGAATCCAATGTGCGGCTAGCGTAGTGGATAGAAAACGGGACTCCATCCCTCCTCTGTCCCAACACTGCCCCTACGGCAAAATCGGAGGCATCCGTCATGATCTCGAATGGGAGAGACCAATCAGGCGGCTGGAGAACAGGAGCCTCAATCACACACTGCTGGAGAGTCGCAAAGGACGAAAGACACTTGTCATCGACAAGGAACTCGGTGTCTTTCGTCAAGAGGTCAGTCAACGGTCGGGCAATCCTGCTGAAATCATGAATGAATCTCCGATAAAAACCAACGTGCCCCAGGAATGACCGTAGCTGCCTCAAATTGGACGGCGGTGCGAGTTTTCTAATGACATCAACCTTGGAAGGATCAACCTCCATGCCCCTGTTGGAGATGATATGGCCATGCACCGTCCCTTGAGTCACCATGAAGTGACTCTTCTCCCAATAAAGAACCAAATGGAACTCAATACATCGCTGGAGTACCCGGTCTAGGCAGTCAAGACAGGAGTCGAATCCGTCGCCATAGACCGAAAAGTCATCCATGAAGACCTCCAAACACTCCCCTACCATGTCCGAAAAGATCGACAGCATGCATCTCTGAAAAGTCACAGGGGCATTGCATAGCCCAAATGGCATGCGTTGAAAGGCATATGTACCGAAGGGACAGGTAAAGGTGGTCTTCTCCTGATCCTCAGGAGCGATGGCCACCTGGTTGTAGCCCGAGTACCCATCCAGGAAGCAATAATGGCTCTTCCCTACCAGTCTCTCAATGATCTGGTCAATAAAAGGCAGGGGGAAATGGTCCTTCTTGGTGGCCTGGTTGAGTCTCCTGTAGTCAACACAGACCCTCCAAGAGGTAGGTACTCATGTAGCAATCTCCTCTCCCGACTCACTGATCACAGTCGTGATGCCCGTCTTCTTGGGCACCACATGCAAGGGGCTGACCCACTTGGAGTCGGAAATGGGATAAATAAAATCTGCACTCCACCATTTTGATATTTCCTTCATCACGACCTCTCTCAGGTTGGGGTTCAGCCGCCGCTGGAACTCACGCGACGGCTTTGGCCCCTCCTCGAGATAAATATGGTGGGAGCACACTGATGGACTAATCCCATGGAGATCTGCTACGCTCCATCCGATTGCCTTGCGGTTCTTTTCAAGAACCCCCATCAAAAGGGATTCTTGCTCTCCAGTCAGATCGGCAGAGATGATGACTGGGTACATCTCAGGTTCACCCACAAGGAATCGATACTTCAGCGAAGTAGGGAGCGGCTTCAGCTCTGGACAGCTGGGTGCTGGTAAATCTGGCTTCGGAAGAAGATGCGTGAATGCTGCTAAATATGCCAAATCTGCTTGGGAGAAAGAAGATGAGCTCTCGCAAACTGGATCTGGAGAAGGCTGCTCAACTGTGTTGTCTCTGATCTACTTTGCATCTACCCTCCTCCTCATCTGTAGGCTTTGGTGGACTCAGGTCTGGCATCTGATCATCACAATCTGCCCAATCAGGCTCTGAATCCGAGGAATCTGCATCAAACAAGGTGGCATCAGTACCACCGTCACACAAGGTGGCCTCAGCACCACCATCACTAGACTCTGTGTCGCGATCGGGAATCGGCTCTGCTGCCACTGAAATATCTTGGACCAGGGCTGTGCTCTCCAAGCTCTCCTCTGCTATCATCTCGGCATCAGCAGTGTCTGGAAATGAGAGGATGGCCTGTGCTGAAGGGTCTGCCCATGCTGCCTCATCATCTATGATCACAAAATCACAGTCCTGGTGGATGTCTGGCCCGGCATCTGTCACCTGCTCTGAATCTCTGCTGGTCTCTGAGCATGATCTCTCTCTGGCTCTGTAGTCCTCGACCGTCTCTATTTGTACACTCTCGCCCTCGACACGAAAGTATACCTTCCCGCTATCATGATCAGTCACCGCCTTGGTTGTGGCAATGAACGGACGGTCGAGGATGATGGGGGTATCGGCCACTGAATCAGGGATCTCCATGTCCAACACTACGAAGTCCACGGGGAATTTCAGGCCCTGAATAGTGACGATAACATCTCGCAACAACCCCTTCGGCCTCTTGACAGACAGATCAGCAAACTGAAGGACTGTCCTGCTCTGTCTAAGAGTGCCCAACTCGAAGCGGTCGAGAAGGGCTGCCAGAAGGAGGTTGATAGACGATCCGTTATCCAATAGAGTCCGGTCGAACCTCTGCTCACTAATCTGACATCTGACATACGGGGCTCCTGAATCTGGCCTCTTGGTCGGTAGACGGTTCTGGATCGCGAAGCACGTAGCTTTCGTGAGCACATGTATCTCTGAATGATGGTTCCTCCTCCTCCTCCTGACTGTGGTCCTATCTCTCAAAGATCGCTGAAGAAGGGGGATGTGCTGCAAAGCCTCCTGAAGGGTCAGCTGAATGTGAAATCTGTCGATCATGCTCTGGCTGAACTCCTCCTGCTCTCTCTTTTTTGGGTCTTTTTCTCTTTTCTTCCCCTTCCCCATCTGAAGGGCTCTAGGGAAGGGGATCACAGGGTCCTTCTCAGATGAAGGACTAGGAATAGGTTTAGACGGCTCGACGGCCGGATCCGCACATACATCAATCACCACAGTGGGACCAGAAGAAACTAAACCTTTTACTTTATTCAAAACAGTGTTCTGAGATACATCAGTGGAAGGAAAAACAACAGCTCTCTCTGAATGAACACCGGTGGCCTCAGTACCACCACGGGCTGGCTCTGCTGGACGTCTCGCGGCCTCAGTACCGCGTGCTGGCTCGGCAACTCGGGTGGCGTCAGTACCACCTCCTCGAACTGGTGAAGCGGCGGCCTCAGTACCGCCGGTGGAATCAGCATCCTTAGTGGCATCAGTACCACCATCATCATCATGAGCGGCCTCAGTACCGCTCTCCTCCTCCTCATCTGGCACCCCGGATGTATCCTCGTGGTGTAGCTCAGACGAGGCGCCGCCGCCTGCTGGTGTCCTACCGCTCCTAAGCGTAACAAAATCAGCATCAAAAAGATCCGAAGATGTATCAACAAATGGATCACTAGGAGTGGCGTGCTCAATGTAAGCTACCTGCTCAGACTTCCGCTTCAGGCTGTTGGGATTCGGCTCTATCTGGGCAGGTATGGCGGCCTTCCCTCTCACAATGTCCTGCATCTCCTGGCGGAACTCGTCCATCTCCCGTCTGAAGGTGGCATGCTGATCCGTGAGGAGGCGGGCTATGTCATCCAAAGCGGGGCTCTCGTATGGTGGACCATGAGAGCCCGACGGGTAGCCTCTCTGGTGATGAGGCTGCTGGAACTGGTGCTGCTGCTGAGAGGGGTAAGAAGGAGGGCGCTGCTGCTGGTGTGGCTGGTGAGGCTGCTCTCGCCTCCAAGACTGTCCCTGCTGCTGATAGGGACGAGGAACGAAGGATGACTATGGCTGTGATTGGTAGACTGGGGGCTGCTGCTGCTAGTGATCCCTTTGCTGGCAATACTGCCCTCCCTGACCGGATGACTGCTGCTGGGGCTGGGCACCTCCACTCCCCCACCTGAATCCAGGATGGTCTCGTCGGATCCCAGGCTGGGGGCGGTCATACCAAATCCCGTTGACATCCATCAAAGGCTCTGCATCGTACTGGGCTGGCGGGAGTACTGCCAGAGGCTGATCCGACTGGTATACCACCATATGCATGTCTGGAGATGGTGGGGACTGGTAAGAGGGCTGCTGCTGCTGGTACGGCTCTTCCTGTACAAGGTGAACCTGTCTAGGCTGCTGAAAGGAGCTGGAGCGCTGGGACGAGCTGCTGCTGCCGCCGGTATGGCCTCGCGATTGAAGACGGGGCTGGGAAGCCGTCTCTGCCTCCTGGAGACACATGAGCTGGGTCTTCATGTCGCTCAGAGTCTGTGCCATCTGCTCCATCTGAGTGATGCCCTGGCACTGCTTCTTCTCAATCAGCTCCATCCGATCCAACTTCTCACTAATGATGCCCATATCCGCAGTGGATGACTCTGCCTGTGCTGCTGCTACTGCGGATGAACTGGATGGACCGGTATCGACCCGTGCTATCCTGTGGTACTGCACGGGTCCTGGCTACTGCTGGGGTCTGCCCTGAGTGTATAACTTGCTCTGGGACATCACCATATAGTTCTCGGCCATCTCCTCGTAGATGGCCCAGACCTGGCCGTGATCCTTGGCGAAATAGGACTTGCCACAAGAAGCATTCACCAAGCCCTGGAGCTCTGGTGTCAGCCCGCTGAAGAAGCTCTGCACAAGGTTGGGCTTCGAAATATCATGCCTCATGGAATTGCTCGTTGAGGAGCATGGAGAAATTGCTGATGAGGGCTCTCGCTGCATTGGTCCGCCCGAGTGGGTAGTACTTGTTCAAGTACTCGGTGCGGAGCTGCTCCCAGGTGTAAACGAACTTCCCCAAATGCTTCAGCCAGGTGGCTGCTCTGTCTGCTAGGGAAAAGGGGAAGGCGATCATCCTGATCGTGTCCTGGTCCACCTGACGGTCGTGGACAGTGCTGCAAATCATCAGGATCTCCTGGAGGTGGAGATGGGGCTCCTCAGTCGCGAGTCCGTGGAAGCGGGGTAGCTGCAAGGTGTTCGAGGGGAACTTGAAGTCCTCCACGATAGCTGGAAGTACTACCCAATGGTGCGTCAGCGTCGATTCGGGGTTGTGTAACTCACGCATCGGTCTCGGTGGTCCTCCGACCGCGGCTGTGGCGGCTGCTGCCGCTGCGACATCTGCATCCTCTGGAATCCTCGGTCCCTCTCTGCGCTCCTCGCGCTCTGCTCGCATCTGCTCCATCTCTCTCCTCATGTCGAGCATGAATGCTCCCTGATCCCTCAACTACTGCTGGACGATCTCTAAGGAGGCGATCAGGGTGGAGTTGATCGCGCCCTGGTCCAGCACAAAGTGCTCAGGCTGTGGATCATGGGAACGATCCTCGGAACTGCCGGCCATGGCGTCTGCAAAATCAAAGGAGCCAAACTCAGGTGCTGTCAAATCTGCTAGTCTCTCCTCTGGCTCATATCTCTCAGAACCGAAAGAAAGGGGGTCGAGGGGGAACAGGGCGAAATCGTACTCGGGCTCGGAGAACTGGTCTTGGCTCTCGCGGGCCAACCTAGATGAATGGGTAGACGTGCCTGAAAGCAGTACAGCCAGAGGCTGCCTAAGAGAGCGTCTACCCATCATCGTGATCTGACAAGTAGGGCGGATGAGATCTGGAAAAACTATGATGAGCAACCAAACCCTCTGTTCACCAACACAACACGAGCTGAAGACCGTAAAGGCTCGGTCAAATTATCTTGTCCAATTTTATTAGGTGAACAATCAATCTATCAGAGCGCTTACGTGACCTGTTGGGATTCCCGATACTACTCTAACCGACTGGCCCGCACGAAAGAGTCGGTAGTCAGATGGAAATAGCACCGAGGGCTCTACCTAGTGTACGGGTCACTCTCTCGCGCAAGCAAACCAAACAATGAGGGGGTTGCTCTCCCCAAGACAAATTTTTAAGTGGAGTGTCTTTTAGGGTCAATAGTTTTAGCAGTCCCAATTTTATGGTTTTTTTTTTAATATTTTTCAATAAAAACAAAGGCCTAATGAATTTTTCGGTTCTCCTGGTTATTTAATCCAAAATAGGGGGAGAAGTCCAAAAAGCCGATGCGCGATGAAATCAATGATGCATGCAAAGATAGAAATGCGTACCTTTCCTCCAGCACTCTACATGCAAGTGATCCGTACAGAATTTTAAAGACTGAAAGTAAACTACCCTATATGATTCAGCGGTGAAAACCGAGTCCTAGATGAGCAAGTCTACTCGCAGAACCGTCTAACTGGTCACCGACCTCCAAGCCAAAGGTTCGGTCTTGGCCTACCCCTCCTCTGCCCGACAAATCGGGGGTAGGAGAAAGCGCTTTACGGGGCAGGCTACGACACGTAGGCTACGAAGGAGATGAATCAGTTATTTTTATTAATCAATTATTAGTAGGTCTAATTAATCGCACTATAGGAACAGGCAGATAATTAGGTGTGGGGACCCTACTAATTACGGCACAAGTAAGCAGAAAATCCTAAGTCTAGGGGCTCGATGAAAACTGCGTAAACACCAGAAAAGGCAGCTAAAAATCAAAACCGTGAAAAAGCCGCGAAAAAACACCTAAGGGTCCCCCGAGCACACCGGTGCTCGGTGAAACAGACCCGCTAGTCAACCAAGCTATGTCCAAGTCTCTGAGTCCCTGTATTATTACAAATAATAATCAAATAAATTTAAGCTAAACCTCTCCCACTCATCTCTCCTCTCACGCTCTCCTGCGGCTCCGTGCAGAAGGGAGCCGCCTCCGAGTCTCGCGGTTGCGTCGGCTTCTCGAAATCGGCCGCCTCGGTCCTCGAGCCCTCGCAAGAAAAGAGACAAGTGGTCAGTCCAATAAAAATAATCAAATAATAATAAGAAAAATAAATGAAAAGAAAATGAGGGTATATATGCAAAAATGCAAAATAAAATAAACACTCAAAAATCAAACAAAAGCAAAAATAAAAGAAAAGAAAATAAAACAAAATAAAACAAAAATAAAATATAAACAAAAGCCGCGAAAATACGCGAGCTTTGAGAGAGCCGCGAAAAGCCGTGAAAACAAAAATAAAGTAAAAATAAAAACTACTAAGCCGTGCTCCCCGACAACGGCGCCATTCTGATGGCACGAAAATCCGAGCAACTAAGGCAAACAGGTGTATCTAAGATGGTCGTCGCGACCTCAATCACTCAGACGTGCCAATCAAGAAAAAGAAGAGACCACCAAATAAGATGAAAAATCAATCAAACACAACATCGGTCTTGCTATTAATTTAACCTGGTATAGCGACCAGGGTCGAACACAAGGAGCACGGAATGGCCTCCAGCCTACGAAGTAGTCAAAAAGAAAGGAAAAAGAAATAAAAATGTATTTTTGGTGGTTTTTTCTTATTTTATATTTTTTTGGATTTTTAATGTATTAAGAAAATAAAGTAAACAAGAAAACAACACACTTCAACAATTTATTAAATGCAATAAAAATCGACCAAAAATTCTAACAAAAATCTTTTTATGTGTTTTATAATTTTTACTATTTTTGGTGAATTTTTGGGATTTTTCTGATGTTTATTTAATTTTTTTAAAAATCAAACAATGACTGAAACTATAGGTACTGTCCAGCCGAGCTAAAAGGACCTAGATAAAATATCTAGAAGCCCCAAATTAGCCGGGAGGTAATTTTCCTGTATAGAGAATACAACAAGCAACGCACCTAGATTATTATTTTTGGATTTTTAATTTATTTACTAGAATTTTTAGGAGATTTTGAGTGTTTTTCAATTTTTAGGTGTTGTAAGTAATGAAAAATAGCCAAAATTTGCTAGAAAATGAAACAAGCATAAACAAAGAGTAAGTAATTTTTTTGTGAATTTTTAATGAATTTTAATATTTTTTGTGATTTTTAAACTTAGACAGTAACGAAAATAGATGTTTTTGGATTTTTAAAAATATCAAATAGTGTCTAAAATGTCTCCAAAATTTATAGAAAATTTTACATCATGGCAGGAGCCATGTATCCAATTTTCATCAAATTTGCAGGTGATTTGCTATTTTATTCAAAAATAGAAAGAGGGTACTGTGCACATGGACCTATGTGCAAATACCCGAAGTTCTGAGGGGTCTGGTGCAAAATACCCAGGTGGTCACGCACGTCGCGCGTGCCTGGGGCACTCAGGGACCCAAATGTAATAAAAACTATTCCCGAGGACCATTTGGTAACAGGTACCAAAAGTCCAGGGGGTAGTCTGCAAATAACCCACGAATTAAAGCACATGCACAAATGTTTCACGCACAGGGGTATAAATGCAAATACTCAAAAGTTTTCATTCATTCAGTAACATTTAGAACTACAGGATAGAACGTGCAATTACACCAGAAAACCACGTGACGAAGCACGTGTCACATCACACACAGGGGTATAACTGCAAACTAAATAAGGAGCAGGGTCCTCTATGCAATTTTACCAAAAACTAAACAACTACACTAAATAATTACAGGACTAAATGCAAAATAAAATAAAAGAGGGGGCCTAAGGGTAATTTACCCTTTATTAATGCGGGCCGCAGGATGGACGCCACGTGGTGCATCGGACGGTGAAGAACGGCGGGCGCTCCAAAGCTGGGGTCCTCGCAGCGATCGGACGGTCGAGGGTACGCCACGTGGGGGATCGAACGGGTGAGGGCGTCAGTGGCTAAACCTCGCGCATCGGGCGGTCCAGATTGCCTCGCCAAGGATCTAACGGTGAAGGAACCACCTCAGATGGACGGTCAGGATGAGAACTGGAGGTCCGAGGCTAATCGGACGGTCGGGGAAGATGCTGGAAGAACAGTTGGCCGGTGAGCTTCGCCGGCCCGACGTACGTGCTGCGATCCTCCCCTGCTGCTTCTGAAGATAGGAGAAGCTCCGACGTGACGCTCCGCGGCTGATGGTGTCCTCCGATGACCCAACTGAGCTCTGGGGAGCTCCGACGAGGTCAGCGGAGGGGAAGCTCCTGGCCCGAATGACCCAAGCCCTCAGATGGGCTGGGAAGTACCTGCAAAGTAAACCAGGAGACTCGCGGGTCGAGGGCAAACTACCTCGACCCGGTTAGGCGGGTGAAGGTGGTCGGTGGTGCGATATGGGCGAGCTCCGGCGAGGGGGGTAGACGGAGGAGCTCGAACCCCAGCTCCTGTGCGAGCTGGGTTGGATGGGGGTATGGAGAAGGTGCACGGGAGGAAGGCGGTGGCTATGGCGAAGCCCGATGGTCGGATGGTGGTCGGGTGCGATCGGAATCGACGGTGGACGGCGGAGCAGCGATTTGGGGGAAATCTAAAATCAAAGAAAAAAGAAAGAACTACAGGTCTACCTGGGTGAGGGAATGGGTTGTGGTCGAGCTTGCGCAGCTCTGGGTCCTCGCCTCAAGGAGCGCCGACGTCCGAGGCTCGAGCTCCACCTCAGGGCGGAGCAAGGCGGTGATACTCGCCGGATCGATGGGTCACTACACCTCTCCTCGCTGCGACACTTGCTGGAGCAAGCTGTCACTCTTGCCAACACAGTGGAGGTCACTGGGGGGTGGAGCGAATGGCCAAAGATGAGAATGGTGAAGGCGGAGTTCGAGCTAAATATGGGTGCAGGTCCGGCTACAAGAGGTCGGGTAGGACATTGGAGCGTGCGGATCCTGAGGTGGAGGCTCCGGCGAGGGTCTCGGATGTATCATGAAGGAGTCGGACCCGGGGTTTAGGTGATAGGGAGTCGGGTTTAGGCGCGGAATTAGGGAGAAATCGGGTCGGGTGCCTTAGCCCGTGGGAAGTGGTCCTGGGGGGGGGTAGTTGACCGGGTGGTCAACAATCCCCAGGGCCAATGGGTAGCGGCCACGTGGCTGAAATTTGAAAATGAAATTAAGGGTAGCTAATGGCTGAATTGGTAAAAAGTTAAAACATGAAATATTTTTAATATATTTTTTTCTATTTTTTAGTGATTTTAATTAATTTTTCAAAATAAAAATAAGGTATATACATAGTAGGGTTATATAGGCATATATACACTATATGGGATTTTAATTTTTGATTTTTTATTTATTATTTTTGTACAATTTTATTCCCATTTTATATTTTATTTATATATATTATAAAATGAGGAATAAAAAGACATTTTTATTTTATTTTTATTATTTATATACATAGGTGAAATAAATAGGTATGTACATATATATACATGGTATATTTACAAAGTCTTTTTGGATTTTTAGATTTGTTATTTTTATTTTGTTTTTGTTTTAATTTATTTTATTTATTTACACCATATAATATAGAGTATTTACAAGATTTTTGGGAATTAATTTTATTTATTTGTAAAGCTAAATATATATATATATATATATATATATATATATATGAGTGGACTATATACATGGTGAAAATGATGTTTTTGTCTTCTTTTTGATTTTTGTATTTTTATCTTGTTTTTATATTTATAAATATATACAAATATTTACAAGCCAATTTGAGTCTATTTTTGTGAGGAAAATACTTTTATTTATTTACATAAATAATTACACACATGAGCCCCTATCTCCCTCTACTTTGGCTTTTATGCGGTCAGGCCCATGCTGAGCCCTCCCTTGGGTTAGGTTGCTCAATATTTATTCTAAATATTTCCATCTTTTTCTTTTTAATCTTTATTCTTTTATTTTTGCACAAAAAACATGCTAATTATAGGTTTTTACACAATGCATGCTTTTTGTAATTATTTCTATTTACAACTATATACATGCATTTGCAAAAGGTTTTTGTAGCTAAAATATAAGAATAAAGAGTGATGAATGAGTATTCATCATCCACAAGTGCCCATCCTCTGACGGTAAACACACCTCTTCACGAATTCATCAGAATCTTTGAAGAGGGTAGGACACCATAGGCCGGATTGGAGCACTTTCTGTGATGTTCTCCTCCCAGAATGATGTCCTCTTGCCTCAAGTTTATGTTAGTATGTTAGGACACTATTATGCTCCTCCTGAGGAATGCATCGATGTCAGAATGGTGTTTTTCCAGAATGGTGTCCACCAGCTTCAAGCTTATGACAGTGGACTAGGACACCTGTTATTTCCTATTGAGGCATGCACCTCATCCAGATGCAGTATGCTCCCTCACGGAATAGGTATGGTTCTTCCGATTTATAGAAGTGAATGTCTGCTAAGAACTTGTCTTTCTTGATATTTGGCCAATATGCTGTCGTCTTCTTGGAGACAATGTAATTCATGATGTCAACATGCCATGGGAGTGAGGTTAGAGAAAGGATAGATTCATTTGGAAAAGTTTATATAATAGAAATAATGGCTTGCTCAGGAGCTTCTATCTCAATAATTCTGGAAAGGTTATATGCTACCACATTTTTATTCCAGGTTTGTCACAGATTTCTAAGTTAAATTCATGGAGGAGAATGATCCACCAGATCAGAAGAGGTTTGACATCCTTATTTCTTGGTAAGTAATAGATGGCAAAGTGATCTATATAGACAATCACTTTGAATCCAGAAGATGCGATCTGAACTTTTCCAAAACAAACACTACAACTAGCAACTCATTCTCTATCACAATATAGTTTCTTTGGGCCTCATCAGGTGTTCTACTAGCCTAATGAATTGAGAAGGGGACATTCCCTCATCTTTGCCCTAAGACAACACCAAGTGCATAGTCAGATGTGTCCATCATGATCTCAAATGGTATAGACCAATCAGGCGGCTGCAGGAAAGGAGCATGTATGATCATGCTTTTCTATTCATTGAAGGCGAACACAATCATCACCAACAAAATCTTTCTCCTTGCCTAATAATTCAGTCAAAGGTCGGGCTAGCTTGCTAAAGTCTTCGATGAATCGTCGGTAGAAACGGACATGCCAGAGGAATGACTGGACTTGTTTCAGATTTATTGGTGGCTCTAGCTTTGAAATCACCTCCACCTTGGCTGGGTCAACTTCCATACCATATTTAAATACAATGTGGCCCAACACGATTCCCTCAGTCACCATGGAGTTGTTCTTCTCCCACGAGAGCACGAGGTTCACTTTGCAACACCTCCTCATAACTCGATTTAAATAATAAAGACATTGATCAAATGAAAACCTCAAGGAAACTGCGCTTCATGTCTACAAATACGGGTAGTATACATCGTTGGAACGTATCAGGGGTGTTACATAGCCCGAATGACATTTGTCGGAAGGCGTACGCTCCAAAGGACAGGTGATCGTGGTCTTCTCTTGATCCTCAAGAGCAATTGCAACTTTATTATATCCAGAATACATGTCCAAGAAGCAGAAATATTCCTCCACGGCCAGTCTCTTGAGAATCGAGTCAATGAACGGTAATGGAAAATAATCCTTCTTAGTGGCAAGGTTGAGACGTTTGTAATCAACACAGACTCTCCAAGATGTTGGTACTCTGTTCAAAATCTCCTCCCCTTTGTCACTAGTAACAATGAAAATCCTAACTTCTTAGGTACTACGTGCAAGGGTCTCACCCACTTGGAGTCGAATATGGGATAGATAAATCCCGCATCACACCATTTCTGAATTTCTTTCGTAACTACTTCCTAGAGGTTTGGATTTAGTCTTCTCTGGAACTCTCAGGAAATCTTGCTATCTTCTTCAAGGTAAATGTGATGTGAACATAGTGAAGGATTTATCTCATGGAGATCTGATATCGTCTAGTCTATGGCCTTTCAGTTGCATTCAAGAACCTCCATTAGATAAGATTCTTGGTCTTCAGTCAGGAGAGAATTGATGATGATCGAAGACGTGTTCAGTTTTCCTGTAAGGAAGGCGTACTTCATTTTGAGGGTAGAGGTTTAAGCTCCGGTGGTGTGGGAGCTGCATTAGTGGTGACTTTGGCAACAACTGTAGGTATCGGCTCTTTCGGTTGTTAAGTGTCCGCCTCTGATAATTCAGACTCAGAACTCAGAACATCACATATATCATTAACAAATTACTCTTGCTCAGAAGATAGTGGTTCTTTAGAAATCTCATAGTGCACATCAACCAGGATGTCATTCTCTAAGACATGGGGAAAATCGACTGCGCTTTCCAAACCCTCCTATGTAGAGAGGAATGCATGTGTTTCATTGATATCTAAGAATAAATCAGTATCTATGAATTCAGACAGAACTTTGTAGTTCTCTTTACCATTTGATTCAAGTACCCTTGTAATAGATACAACTTCAGCTGGTTTCAGATCTTGGACCATCTCAATCTGATTTTTGTTGCGCTAGAGCATAATGTAATTTCACAACTGCCATAGTCCACCACTACTTAGACAGTTCGCAGGAAAGGCCGACCAAAGATAGAGTGTGGAGAAGTGGTGTAGAGGTGTCCATATATAGGACAATAAAATCCATGAGAAATTGCATCTGTTGGACTGTGACGATGATGTCCTCAAGCATATCCCGAGGCAGCTTTATGGATCTATCTACGAACTGCAGAATCATCTTTGTAGGTTTGAGCGGTCTGATTCCAAATTCCTTGATCAGGGAAGAGGGCATTAGATTAATTATGGATCCACTTTTGAGCAATGTGCACACGAATTCCTGGTTGAAAATTCGGCATCACACTAGAGGTGCTCCCTTGTCTTTATGATTGTATGGGAGATTCTTGATGGTGCTCATAGTAGCCATGGTGAGGATGCCTTTCTCTCTATGCTTATGTTTGCTCTTTCTCTTTGTGTTACATGCCCCCTTTAATCCTTTCTTCACATTTGGCATGTACTCCATGGCTTTCAACAATGGTATTTCAAGCATCAAATTTTGTAAAATTTGGACAATTTTGGGATCAAACAAACACTTTTCAGTTTTTTATTATTTTTATTAAATTGTATAAGGAAACATCATATTTACATTAGGATGAACTGTATGCTACCTATGTTTGTCCATATCCATGTGTACAAGTTATTGTAAAAAAGAATCGAATCATCTACAAGTTGTGGACCAAAAACTTGTGCATTATTGGCTCCTTCAGCTGGATTTGGGTCCACTGTTGTTGTTGTGGTTGGCATATCCTTCACGGGTGCGGGATCACCATGGTTATTGTTATCTTTTCGCATTTTCTTTATTTTTTTATCTTTGGTGTAGGTGGTACTCCATCTTCACCAAAAACACTGGCCCCATTTGTTGGATTAGATGACGATTCACCTTCACATGCTTTGTGTTTTTCTTTAGTTGTTGCTGACGACATGAGTGTCCTACCACTCATGAGATGTACAAGACTACATTAAAATTAATTATTTCCACTTGATTCTAGTAAAACATTACAGGCTACCTGCTCCTTGCAACAGAAGTTGTTTTGCCTCGACTTGGGCTGGTGTGACAATCTTGGTGGCTATTAGGATGTCTATCTTATGGCCCATCTCAACCATGTTCTTGATGAACTGGGTCAATCAATTTAAAGCTCGGTTAAATGGAGCAATCTTATAATGTCCGGCCTAACAAGACTACTAATTCCGCCGGTAAGAGGGAGGTTGCTGGTAACCCTGGGAATGGTGAGTTGGAGGAAGAGAAGGGTATTGTTGGTACTATGAGGAGTATTGATAATGGTATGGAGCAATCGATTGTTGATAATGTTGCTGGTGGTATCCGGACTGTTGCTGATAATTGCTCTGCCTCTAGTTGTATCCATGTTGCGGAGGCTGCTGCTGGGTCGGGTTGGGATGGTAGTTCTGGCCTTCTTGTTGTTGGTGAAATGGCCGGTTGGCCAGGTTCTTACCATGCTTTAGTCCATGAGGATGGGTCAGCTATTTATTATTTCCCCAAATGGCACTCACCTCTTGAATGGCGGGGGAGGTGGAGAACAAGATTCGAAGTACTGATGCCGGTACCCGGTGACTACTAGACGACCATATGAGTTTGCAGTTATCGTTGTTGCTGCTTCGGGGCATGCACATAGTATACATGCTTGTCTAGAGGTTGGCTGGGACTCGACTGAGGTTGTTGTGGCGATGCGTCCTCCTTCTTCTCAGCTAGAGGCTCGGTAGTTGTGGTCACAACATTGCAGGCGCTGATAGTGTTCAACAGCATCTCCAGCTGCTTGGTGATGATGTCGAGCTTGTCTAGGCCCTTCATTCTCTGCTCGATCACGACGAGCTTCTCGAGGTACTGAGAGCTCTTCTCAATGATGTCTACCTTCTACAGGTTGTTGTCCATGATGGTAAAGTCTGATTTGTCACACCTATCGACTTCTCTTGTCTCCACCATGTTAACATTCTTGCGGAGAACTTGGTGTAGTGGTGGTTGAACATGGAAGGTAGGATATGAGGATAACACAATCTCTTCTTCGGTCATCTCCTCAAAGATCTGCCAAGATGTGTCCTTGTCTGTATCGAAGTGAGATCCTCCCCATGCAGCGTCAACCAAACGTTGACTTTCTTCTATCAATCCCCCAATGAAATGTTGGACCATGTTGGTCATTGGAATGTCATGGTGAGGGCACTTCTCGATCAGATCACTAAACCTCTCCCAGATTTCATAGAAGGGCTCTTGGGGTCCTTGAGAGATACTAGTGATCTTCGATCGCATGAGATTGAGATGGTCGAGGGGATAATAACTGTGAAGGAAAGCTCATTTCAAGTCCTCCCAATTTGTAACCACCTTCCCCAGATGGTTTATCCAGTACAGAGATTTGCCCTGAAGGATGAATGGGAAGGCGGTCAGCTTGACTATGTCCAACATGATGTTAGGGTAGTGAGCGGTGTTGTAGATGTGGCCAAACTATTATAGATGGATATAAAGGCTCCTCGTTTGAATTCCCATGGAATCTATGGAGGAGCGAGAGGAGTTGTGTATTCAATTCGAAATGTTCGTGGATCGGTGGGATCTGGATCCACTCGTTGATACAGTCATCCCCAGGGTTGTATGACTACTTCAATGTTGGCTTGGGTCGGCCTCTATCTTCCTCATCTCCCCCTCCACGCGGTCCATCTACAGTGTGATCATCTCTATCATCATCACCTCATCCTCGAGGTATCTCTCTCTCTCTCTCTCTTCCGATCTCCTCCTCATATAATTCAACATTTCTTGAAAGGCGACATGGGAAAGTGATTTGTTGGTTAGTTGCTGTTGGATTACCTGAATGGAAGCTAGTAACTGACTGTTGAGCTCATTTTGGCTCGTGCGCTCCTCCTGATTCTTCTTGCTGGTTGGAATCTGTGGTCTCTTTCTTCTTCCTGATGGAGCCATCTTTGATGTTATTTGTGACAGCACGGGCTTAAGATCAGGTTTTGAATTTGTATTTGAAAATAAAACCCAATCAATCCTCATAAATGATGGAGCAAGTTTGAGATGGGAATTTGTCGCGAACAAGGGATTTATTGCCGAAAGAAAGGTGATAGAAGGGAGGAGACCGAGACAAGTCTTCTAAGTTTTTGAAACATGTGAAGATAGGGGAGTCCAAGAGAAGTCTGCGGTGTCCGTCCTGTCTTCTTGGAGAACATCCATATTCGGGCGGATGTCGAACTTATGTAATCTATGTAGTTATCGGCGGAGTCACGACGAAACAATCTAGGGGTCGACATTGTGAAGGGAATGATGAAGATCGATGAAGGAAGAATGATACACTGATGAACAAGAAATAAAAGGAGTGTAAAAAAATAGAAGGCTCGCAATGAGAAAGGGTCAATAGGAAATATGCAAAAGAGAAAATGCAACAAAATGGCGCAAAGGCACATGACTTATCATAGAATACTAATCTTGATCCAAACAAACATAATACAAGATTGTGTTCACCAACTCAACACATGTGAAGTCATAAAGGTTCGGTTATTTTTATCTTTTGAATCTTAGAGTTGTGAATTCAAGCAAAATATTCTCACGAGTCCTTAAGCGGTTATCCCTAGATGAGAGCGTGTACTACCAGGAAAAGTCTCCTGTACTTGTTCCACCTCCATTATCCTGTGATCTGCTCTTTTTAAGGTCCTCAACCTCATGTCTAGGTGGCTACTCACCAAAGAGAAGAAAGAGGAAGTTGATAGGAGAAACCACTACTTCCCTCGCAAGTGAGGTACTCGGATGCAAACCGATGAGATAGAGAAACTCGTGAGGGTGTGGCCTAGGCTAAGTATTTAATACCATGTCAGATGCTCCACACAAGGTAGGAACGCCATTGTCAACAAGGCCCTACTCGATCACGTACGATAGAAGAGCCAATACTTCGCAGTCCAGGTGATTGTTGAGGTAGCAACATATCAGATTTTTGGTTTTATTCCTTAAGGCTCATGCCACACTCTGTTTGGAATGTACCTGAAATCAATGAGGGCTCTGTGATCCCCAAACAATGATGTTCATTATGGATTTTAATTAGGTCAAAATGAGATTAATCCTTTTTTTAATTTTTGGATTTTCACTTTTTTGAGTATTTTTCAACAGCAAATGCCTAGCGATTTTTTCGTAATTTCTTAAATTCCTAGATGATCCAAAAATAAAGGGAGACAGTGGCAAAGCAATGCAAGTGGATATGAGGATCGAAATCTACCCTCGTATTAAATGATGCATGCAAAGATAGAAGACTTTCAGCGTGCTTACCAACTCTCTCCATATGTGATACAAAATAAGAAGTTTGTAAACCTAATCTATATGAGTGAGATGCAAGCAGAAATTGTACTAAGCAAGAAATAGCTAATGTCATGTAGAACCAAATGCTAGATTCCTAGAAAGAAACCTAGAGTCTAGTTTTGGAGTCTCCTCGGTGCCCACTGTAGTGGGTCTTGCAAGCGATGTATGCAAACCTCTCGCTGCACACGATTTCACGTCTAAGTATCCAACAATTAATTTAAACTAAGTCCAAACATAGAGACTATAGGTGCATGATATTTAGGTGTTTGGATTTAATTTACTCGATCAAGAAATTACTAAAATGGTAAGGGCTAATTCCACAAAACAAATAAAAAAGGCAGAAAGCACAAAATGCAGAAAACAAAGAAAATAAAGCGATAAAATCACGACGAAATCCAGTGAGCCCCCACGTGAACAAATAAATGGAAATTAGGCCGGAGTGTTCAAGTGTCAAAGTAAATATATTACTACAAATTAATTAAGCTAAAATAAATGACACTCTCTCAAAAAAATAAAAAAGAAATATCTATGCTAAATTCTTCTCTCTCTCTCATGCTCTCTCCTCTTGGTCCACAAGTAGTAGGACCAAGTCTCCTTGACTCGGGTTCCTCAACCACCTAGGCGGTCACCGTCAACTCGAAGACCCTCACAAGAAAAATAGAAGAGACATGTATTATCGCAATTAACAATATATATAATAAAAGAGAATATAAGTGAAGAAAAAATAATGAAATAAAAAATGACCCAAAATTCTTTCCTACACGTTACTCCCCAGCAATGACTCCATTTGATGACACGAGTTAGGGAAGTGTCTAAAATTGTAACTTCACTGAGATGTGAAGATACAATGTTGTTGAGGCGACCACTCACTAAACACGAGGTTAACCAACGATAAACCCACAAATGAATAGAGCAATGTAAAGATAAAACAAGTGGATCTTTTTTTTATACCCTAGAATAAAATGCATATAGTGACAAGTATGTAGGGGTCGGAATCAGGGAGAATGGGGGATAGACAACGAATTGGCTAGAAAAGACAATAAATGTTTTGAGCATTTAGGGTATTTTTGATTTTTTATGTTTTAATTATTTTTTTTAAGTTTAGTTTTTATAATAACATTTTAAATTTGAATTTTATAATTTTTATTATGTTTTTATGATATCTTATTCTTAATTTGTATAATAATTAATATGCATAATATAAGTACAAAATAGATATATATAGACTAAGATAGCTTTTAGATTTATAAATTTATCTACAAGTACTCAAAATTAACAAAATAATATATTTTCATCTTTTTAATGTTTTTCTCTATTTTTTATATTTTTCTTATAATTTTTAATTATTTTTTGTAATTTAGTTGAATTAATTAGGCAAAAAAATAAATAGAATAAATAGGCCAGATTGTTTTAGAGATTTATGAAGTCAAAATTTCCTAAACTATTTTTAATACATAAAAAATATAGTAAATAAAATTCAGAAATAGAAATAAATATTTTTTGAATTTTTTAGAATTTTTCTAATTTGTATAATGATTTTGAGGTTTTCTAATTTTTAGTGTTTTTCTTTTTCTATTTTTTTGGGATTTTTTGTATGTAGTTGCAAAATGGGACAATAAATAAAATATTATTTTTTTTATAATTTTCAAAATATTTTTCATTTTTCTTTCATTCTTCTAATCTATATAAGGAAAAATAACTCTATTGTTTTAATAATAGAATAAGCCTTTAACACCTAACCAAAAAATATGTTATATACATATATTAGGTATTTATGGTAAATTTCTCAGATTTTTTTGAGGCATGGAGTTATTTTCAATAAAAAATCCCCAAAAAGAAAATTCAACCTAGTAGGGGAATTAATCTAATTATTTACGGTTTTTGGACCAAAGTCGAACACCTAAGATAAAAATGCGGCAAAAAATGTAATTTTCCAATAAAATATCAATAAACAATACATGAAGTGGTATTTTATGTAGTATATACAAAGTTGGGGGGTAGATGCAATTTATCCAAAAAATATTACACTATTAATTCAAAAATAAGGACTAAAATAAAATAAATAAACTCAAAGGGTTTAGGTGCAAAAAGCCCATTCAGAAGTGACGCGGATTGGATCTAAGTGCAAATATGTGAAATACATGGGGTGAAACTCAAAATAACCAAAATATTTTACACTACAGTCAAAAGTTTCATGACTGAAGAGAAAATACAAAATGTGGGGGATGATGTGTTTAAAATACCTCCACGTGCGTTGGCAGATGGTGATGCGCGTTCCGCTTATCCACGTGGCGCAGATCTGATGGATGGTATCGATTCGTGGATGGCTGACTAGTATTAGTTCTCTAGATCAGAAGGTATAAGCGTAGCATGATCCAACGGTCACGATCTGAAATAGGGTGAGGAGGCAATCAGATGGTGGTTGCTCCTCACCAAGAATGGGGAAGAACAACTGTGGAGTTGAGCTTCGATCATCGATTCCCTCCGATTCAGTGCGTCTCCGACGAGACTAAGGTGCACAAAATGTTCGCCTCACCGATTATCGTCTGTAGGAAGCTTCAAAAAGCGTCAGGGACCATCAGAGGGGTCCCGGAGGTTTGAGGAGCTCATGTGACCTGGGACCCTCCTCCGTCTCAAAAATCGCCTCATGTTGGCTCTTTAGCTCCAACACCTGTACAAGAAGATAGTCGGGTCGAGAGCTAACTGCCTCGACCTATTAGCGGGTGGAAGGGACGCGAAATGGGGGGTGGCGATAGCTGCTCCGACATGTGGTGGACTTGGATTGTCAAACTCCTGATCCAGCGAGGATCATGTTGAATGGAAGGAGTCGAGGTGATGAGAAGGTGAAGGAGAAGCTGATGGTGATGAGGGCCATTCAAAACATGATAGGAGGATGACAGAACAAGAGTCGGAGCAGGAGCTCCGGCGAACTTAACTTTTTTAGATTTTCCGATGATTCGATAAAAATTAAAGGAATTACCTACTGCCCTATGTTGTTTCTACTCCTTTAAATTAAAAATGCTAGAGATAAAGGCTCATCGGATCTAGGGAATGTGAGTTGGACCTTGCGGTGGAGCAACTCGTATGAAGTGGTGGATCTACTCGAATCACACACAATTCTCCTAGCTAAGACCTTGGTGAATCTCATGATGTCACAAAGAGGCTCAAACACTGCTAGGGTTAGGGTTTCACAAGATAGAAGAGGATTAAATTTCAAATGGGGTGGAGATGATGCTATATACTTGGTGATCTTTGACCCTAATTTGTTCTCGAATCGATGCGTCTCAGATCAAAAAATCAATCCTACATGAAAGATGATCGAGGAAGAGATTTGTAGAAGGAATCGAGCAAAAATGATGAAAGGAATGCTCTATAACAATGGGTGAAACAAGGGTCCCCGCATTCTGACAAGCCTATGACTGGGGTCAGAAGAGTTGACCCCAAGTCAATGGGAGACGACCTTGATTGGGCCACGTCATCTGCAAAAAGACAAGGCAGAAAAAAATGAAAGTAATTAAAAATAAAAAAATTATGGATTTATTTAATTTTCGATTAAAATATAAAAAATATTTATTTATCTATGAAGTATTTTATTATGATTTTTATTTATTTTTACAAGTTTATTTATTATAAGTTACTTTTTACAATTGTAATTATATGTATAATTACCAATATAATATTTATTTTTTTGTTTTGAATTTTGTATTTTCTTATTTTATATATAAATTTTTTATATTTATAATAGATTTAAATGCACACAAATATATTTTTATTGTATTTTTCCATGTTATTTGTACACTTAAGTAAATATAGGTCTAAATTATATAGGCACGTGTATGGTATATTTATCTACATATTTATACATACTATTTTATTTTATGACTTTATTTTATTTAATTGTGTACATAACTATAAATAATATTTTTAAGAAAATTATAAAATAAAATTACGAAAAATATAAAGATTAAATAAAATGAATATTTTATTCTTGTATATTGTACAATAAGGGTCCAAAATCTAACTCTTGCATTTTAATTCCAAATTAAATGAAACCACCTTCACTAAATAACTAATATAAATTTATATGAAATTAAACGATTTTGATGCATTTTGAGTTCATATGAAGAAGATATGCGTATGAGAAGTTTGAATTTTGGTTTTTTATTTTGAGTGTAGAGTGTACAATTTGTATTGTTTTTATGTGAAATAAATTTTTATCTATGTACTTTTATCTACAACTTTCATGTACAATTTATTTATTTGATGTATAAATAATAAAGAATAAAATAGGTCCTAAAAATGGATTATTTGGCATTTATAAATTAGGGTTTCTTTTATTTATTGGCCCTTATCTCCCCCTAATTTATTCCTTGTCGACCTAGTCATCATGATGCCTAGGTCTCGGGGTTTAGGGTCATAAAGTACCTTTCGTAATTTATTTATTTATTTTTATTTTATTTTATCATTTATTTTGTCTTTAAATAATGTATTTTATGCAATATTTACACCATAGATATTCTGTGTTAATTTATGCAAAATAAAGATATTTACATGCATTTAGCTAGGGTTTAAAGGCCAAACCTAAATAGTAATGATGTTGAAATGGTGTTTCATCACCTGCGCATGGGTTATAGACATCTCTAAGAATGAGCTTGGGCACCGCTCTCTCTGGCTCAATAATTGGATCTGTTCGTTGTTGCTCATCTCCCCCATTCGCACCTCCTCTCATCTACTTATCCTCCTCTCTCCTTTGTTGTTCCTCTGCTCTAAGATATTATCTCTGAAACCTGCCTAGATATTGACTTGCTCGGTGATGAATCTCCATTTCATATCCTTGTTTGTTCATTCTGGCCTTAAATCCCTAGATCAATGCATGTATATCATTAATTTGTCAAAAAAACTTTGTAATTTGTAAAAAATATTGTATCTAATATTGTATATTTAATGTATTTAATTATAAAATTAGAGAATAAAGGAAAAAAGAAAAATAAATGAGATACCATAGGTGTTGAGTGACCCTAGAACCAGAGACCCAGTCATCGTGATGACTTGATCCATAAGGAATACTGTAGGGGGAGATAGGGCATATGAGTTGTACAAAAAAAGGTCTAGAAACACTAATTTTTAATTAATCTGTAATCACTTTTTTGTCCCCTACTTTATCTTATTATTTTTACCCCTTAAATAATAAAACCCTCAGCATGACTATTGTAGATAAAAATATAAAAGAAAATATAAATTTGAATTCATATAAAAATAATGCACACGATGCTCGAGACACACAAAATAAAAACTTCATAGACATGTATATTTTCCATGATATATCAAAATGAACCAAAATTACTTTTACATTATATAACTTTTAATAAGCTATTTAATGAAAGTGGTTTCATTTAATTTGGAGTTAAGCTGCAAGATTTAGGTTTTGGGCACCTATTGTGCAATATAACTGTATATTTTATTCAATATATTTATTCTTTGTATTTTTCAAAAAAATTTATTTTTAAAAAATTATATATATATTAGTTGAAATATATAAACATAACTACAATGAAACAAAACAATTAAAATAAAATAAATAAAACATTTAAATACATATGTAAAATATACATGTATATACTTATAATGTATATATACCTTACTAATTAAGTGTACATATAAACTCAGAAAAATACAATAAAAAATCTAAATATGTATTAAAATAAATCAAATATATATAATACATGTATAAAATAATAAATCTATATTAAAAACCAAAATAAAACTATAAAAATACAAGTATATATAGCTATATTTAAAATGTAAATATTAAATCATAATAAAAAGCCTCATAAAATAAATATAAATACTTATAAAATACTACATAAAATTACAAACATTTTTTATTTTTTTAAATAATTAATTTTTTTGCTATTTATTTTTGAGTTTACAAGGATTTTCAGCCTGGGAATTTTCTAGTTGGTCCGCGTGGACAAACCAAAAGGCTCCCCTTGTTGACTCAGGTCAATTAACCCCTCTCTCTTCCTCGAGTTGTGGATCTGTCAAAAATCGGTTCTTCTCCATTTTTCTCGCTTGAGGTTATCATACTCTGCTATGGCATGTCGCATGATTCGTGGGTAAAGATTCCATCAATCTCCCTCGAATCGAGCAACATCTCCAATCGAAGTCCATCCTTTTTGCTGCCTATAAATAACCTCCTTCAACCCCGCCTCCAATTTTGATCACTCTTTGGTTGTTCTTATCACCTCAGAACCCTTCATATAGGCTTCACTTGGTGATAGCAGGTGATTGGGGGGGGGGGGGGGGGGGTTTGCAGCGAGGAGGAGAAATGGAGTAGTTGATCCACACCATCAACAATGACACCTTCCGGTGGTTCAACTTGGTCAGCCCTCTATTGACTTGAGGCCATTTTCTTCTGTTTCCTAGATAACTTAGATTAGATGCTTATTTTCCACATTTAATTTCGAGTTTTATTTAGCATATTAAGTTAATTTATTCAGCCCCTTTTTTCTGGAGCTTGAGCTCCAGGCTAAATCTCCCGTGATTCGATTATCCCGACTAGATCCAACCTCCATCTCGATCTCTGTCACGTTCTTCATCTTGTGGCCATCTTCCCAATCCATATCCATCACGGATTTGGAGAATTAAGGTTCACCCTCTACCATCTAGCCGGAACCTCACCGCTACTCCATCTTCATTTGCTGGTGGAGATGCTTCGCATTGAGTTGGGTAATGTTTTGGTGTAGGATAAGATCCTTAAAGAGCCATACAACATTGAGAATCACTCTTGGAGCTGCTCCAGATCACCTAGAGCAAAACGAACTCCCATTTATGCCATTGAGTCATCTGGAGCCCATCAACCATCTCCTGAAGTTGCGGAGGAGTCCCAGCCATTTAGATTGAGGAAAGCATGCCAGACGGAGGAAAATGGAGCAATGAAAGTGAGCTCAGGCGGGCGTCCTTAGTTGTTCATCCAACCCACCTCCTAACTGTAGAATCAAGAACACGATCCAGATCTAATCTAGGCTCTCCGTTCTGTAGAAACCCTTGATGTCCTCCAATCATCAGATCATCCACCTTGAAGTGGAAGAGTGGTTGGATCCTAGCATGTTAAGTGGTAAAATTTGCAGACATATCCCTTTACATTTTCGTTATTTATAAAAGGTTCTTTAATATTTTCATAAAGAACAAACTTTTGGGATAATTTGCATGTATGCCCTGAAATTTTTTAATATTGCACTTTAGTCCAGTGCTAAGTCACCTCATGTGGATCCTCAATTGAGTCGACATTTTGCAAGCATATCCCTATGGCCTTTATATTTTTTGTTTAGTGCTTAAAAATTATGTTGTATTTCAAAGTCTTGGTCATTTTGCATGTGGGACCTTGGAATATATTTTATTTGCAAATATGCCCCCGCCAGCTTGATTAATTTTATTTATGCATTTCTTTTATAAAAAATATCTCATATGCTCTAAAAAATGCAAAAATAGGTGCAAATGCATGACTGATTGTTTGTTCAAGCTATATACTTTATTTGCCATTTTAATGTCAATTACTATTTATAAAAAATCAAATAGAGCTAATTTATTTTCTGTTTAACTTAGAAAATAAAAAAATTATAAAAAATTTTAGAAAAAATCCAAAAAATAACCACTATTTATTAATATATTTTATAACTACAGACCAAAAAAATCTCAAAAGAAACCCCAAAAATTAGCAAACCCTTTCTACCCCTAAAAGCTTATAAAATATTTTCAAAAACCTTAAAAATATTAGTTTTTGTCCCATATTTTTATATATATTATTTATATGTATTAAAATTAAATTTGAGAAATGTTGTACCCTTTTTGCCATTTTAGTCCTCAAATCAATTAGGCTTATTCAAATAGTCCATGTTTTGCCTTGTTTCACATTTTAAAATACATAAGAAATTGCAAAAATTCCTCCAAAATTCACAAAAATTGAAATATTTGAAAAATATAAGAATATTTTTTGGACTTTTAACTATATTTATTTATATTTATAATTATAATATCCCATATAGCCTATATTTATTATATATTACTATATATACTTTATAGTTTTTTTAAATTCCTTAAGTACCCTGGATATATTGTATAACCTTTAAAAAATAAAAAGGAAAATTCTTTTATTTTCTAATTTTTCTATATTTTGATATATTTATTATATATATTCTACTATATATTACTTCTTTATATATTGCCCTATATAACTTTATATATAATCTTATATACATATTGATATGTTATTATATAATATTAAATTAAAAAGAAATAAAATATATATAATTAAAACTAAAAAATATTTATTATTATTTTATTTAATTAAAAACCTACAAAACATTGAGTACATATTGGGCCTACTTATATACACATACACTTGTATTATTTATTTATATATAACATATATTACTACATCTTGTGTTCCCTCTATTCGACACCCTACTCTGTTTGTCACTATACATACATATATTGTGGGGTTATAATAAATTATTATTCACACTTAGTTTGATTGTTTAATTATTTGTGTGGGTTGATTATTATATAAATTTGAGATCTTTATGAGAGGTTACTTCAATGATCACGGTCCTGCCATGTAAGGATTGTATGATCCTCTCCCTTAATATCCGAATAGACAAATGGTGTCATTGTCGAGGAATAACTGATAGCATAGCAATGTGTTTATTATTGTGTACATTATTTTCTCTTTCATTTTTAGCTTTTTATTTTTTATTAATTATTTATCTGTTTTGACCCACTTGTCTCCATTTGACTTTCTTGTGAGGGACCGTATGGCGACTACTACTTCTTAGGGGGTAGATACACCCAAGTCACGAGGAGGTTGGCTATTCTGCTTGTGAGCCAACCAGGAGAGATCAAGAGAGTGATAGAGAGATAAAGAGAAGAGAATCACATTCTTCTAGATTTTTTTGTTTTATTTTGTGAGTAGAGTGATTTTATTTTTGTAATATTATTTGTAATAATTTGGACTTGGACATTTCTACTTAACAAGGTCCAGTATCGGGGTCTCTGCTCACTGGGGGCCTCGTCTGGTTTTTCGCATTTTCTACCACTTTCTTTTATTTTGTTTCTCACATTTTGAGCTTTCGACATTTCTGTTCATTTGTTTTATGTGATTGAACCCCTAGATTTAGGATTGTTTGATTCGGTCATCTAGGTCTAAAACCCTAATAGATGCATGCACCTATATTCTTTTGGATCTGGTGAAACATTAATTGTTGATCACTTAAATTTGAAACCACAAGCTGTGAGAGACTCCATACAACATTTGTAGGACCCATTGTAGTAGGTACTATGGAGTCTTCAAGATCGAAAACATAGGCACCACTTTTGTGTGATTAGCATTAGGTTCTTTCTGATAATAGCATTCTTGTTTATGATGCTTTATCGCTTGCATGTCGCTCATATAGTATAATATTTCGATTCCGCCTTGCATCCTACATGGAGAGTGTTGGGAAGCACTGTGAGTCTTCTTACTTTGCATGCATAATTTGAAACGTGTGTGAGACGTCCACTCTAGTGTCCACTTGTATTGCTTTTCGCCTTCTCCCTCAGTTTTATATAACATTTAGGAGTTTAAAGAACATACAAAAAAATTGTTATGTTTAAAAATACTCAACAAAAATTAATAACACAAAAAATAAAACAAGGGGATTACTAATAAACTTTTACCTTAATTAAAAATTATAACGGGCGTCTTTATCTAGGGTTCATGGAGTCCTCATTGCTTTCAGGTACCATTCAGAATGAGTGAGGCATGACCCCCCCTAAGGATAAGAGCCAAAAACCTGATCTGTGGTAGCCTTAATTATCACCTGGGATGGTGAAGTATTGGTGTTTCTATCGTGCATGGGTGAGTAGGGCCTTGTAGATGACGGTGTTCCTGCCTTGGTGGAGCATCCTACTTGGTCTGAAGTATTAAGCATAGGCCATGCATTCACGGGTTGTCTGTCTCATTGTCCCGTGACTGAGTACCTCGCTTGCCAGGAAGTATTAGTTTCACCTATTGGCTTCCTCTCTCTATTTCTTTGGCTGAGTAGCCGCCCAGGCACGGGATCAAGGACCTCAAAGTGCACATATTACATGTTACAAAGAAGGTGGAAGAAGTAAAGGGCACTTTTCGGGTAGTACATAGACTACTATAGACATAGCCCTCAAAAGGACTTTTTATAAGATTTTCCTACAAAAAACAACCATAAAACTGAAAAGATAAAAATAACCTAACACTCATGGCTTCATTTGGTTGAGTTGTCGAATGTACAACTTGTATGGTGCTTGTTTTATTAGATTAAAGTCAAAGAGCAAGTCCCACACACTTGTGCAAATTTTTCCTTTTTCATTTTCTCTTCTTTTACTCTCATTTGACCGTCACTCACTTTAAGTGGTTCTACTATTTTGCACTCCTTTTATTTCTTGTTGACCTTTGTGTCATTCATCCATTCTCGATCTTTCCTTTTAACCTCGAGATGGTGACACATGGATGGCTTGGCTGGAACTTGACCAACACTCACATCGATTCCATGCGGTCGACATCTCTAATAATTCGGGGTGATTCCTTGTTGGAAATGCGAGCCCACGGCGAGCCATTATGCAATAAATGTTGTTGCAATTCACTCCTTGATCTGAAATGAAGAATACATAATTTGCATAATAGGTCCCTTAGTGCAATTAGGGTTATGTACCATGGCCATCTTAATGATCATATAGCTGTTGATTCAATTATTGAATCATAGAGGCTGGTGCTTAGATGAATATCTAATGAGTTAGATTGAGGACTCATCAAGCACCGTCAAATGATTATTAAGAGATGATCTCCAGCCTGAGTAGGAGATGGCAATCCTATCTCATTTAGGTTGATATCTGACCGACCTCTTGATGCAGGTCCTCTGCATAGGAATAGAGATTCGGAGGTGTCAGATGAGTTAGGTCAAAGAGTTGACTTAACGAGATCGAGATAACCAAAGTCCTATATCATATGCTGTCATGATATAGGCACACATCCTCTGACCGGAGACAGATGTGTTACTATATGTCTGAGTATGTACATTTGGCAGACCAATAGGTTGATGACCTAATCAAGGTCTATACACCGGCGCGCTGGTGTGCATATAAGGGCATATGAGTAATACGATCTCTCAAAGGGATCATACAGGTTCACTACTGAACCGGAAGACATGAGCTCACTCATGAGATATTGGGAAGAATCAAATTCCGTGCGCACGGTCGTCTCGCTTTGGAAGCTTGACTGAATTTGTTGGTTTGATATATACTTTTGGAAAGTATATGATCAAGACCTAGGTATGATATATGCATTTGGAAAGTATATGATCAATACCGACTCCCAATGATCGAATGAGAAACTTACTGATAAAACCCTGAAGTAGACAGTATAAAGTTGATCTAATACTTCGGGTTTAATCTGAGTCTTCAAGTATGCAGGATGTACAGGTATTAGGAATACCTGAGGGTGATGTGATCATAAACGATTGTATAACCATGACGCTTCCATTCCTAGGGAGTGATGAAACGGGTCTGGATTTTAGTGACTCCTCTCAGTAGAGAAGCAATCTGATCTTAGTCCAAATGTTGGACATTGATCTGAATGTGATTCAGATTCAATGAGAAGATTAGATTTACGGTCTTGATTTAATCAAGCATCTATGGGAGGCCCGAGATCTGGATTTGAGATGTGATCTCAATATCCATGTCACTATACGTGGAACAATACAATCGCCCTGTCCTTATCTCCAAGTATTCGCGGAGAAAGCGCATTATCCTTGAAAGAGTTCATGGATAATTCTATTGTTGATATATGTATCCGAGCATTGAGAAAATGGATAATTAAATGTGATTTAATTATCATGAATAATATGAATTTGATTCATATTATAAGGAGAGTTATCTTAGATAATTAAATGTGATTTGATTATCAAAGATGTAAATAATATGAATGTGATTCATATTATTTGAGCACATGAGAATAAGTTATCCAATATAATTAAATGTGATTTAATTATTATGGATAAGAATAATGTGGATAGTAATATCCAATTATTCATAATATATTATAAATGTGATTTATAATGTATTAGAGAGAGTTAAATATAATTTATATTAGTAGATTAATTATTAATGTGTATTGGATACACATTGTCTAATTAATTGAAAATGTAAATTACATTTTGTTTTGGGTTGTGAATATGATTCACAATATTCCAATGTCAAGATTGCAATATTCCCAAAATTAATTGAGAATTATTTTGGTGAATAAAAATCCCAACAAATAGTTGTTGGAAAATAAGTAGAGAGAAAATCAAGGAGATGTGCAATCCCATGGGGATCCATGAGATTGCCCTCCCTCCAAAGGGGAAGGTTAATCTCCTTTATTCTCTCTCTCCTTATTTGATTGATTTAATTTGGTGTTAATATATATTTGATATATTTCATCAAATTTAAATCACAAGTTGTTGGCTTTTACCAACAACAATCTTGACCATTGGATTGTCATAAATCAATCTCAACCATTGATTTTATATGACACATGGATTGAGATCCATGGATCCTAAAACCCTATAAATAGAGAGGCATACCCATGCTCTCTCTTTACACACAATGCTTGAGAAGCATCTCTCTCTCTCTCTCTTTCTCTCTAGAGGTCAGCCCTCTCTCTCCCTCATGGCTGTCCACCATGGATGCCATGGAGAGGTTCTCCATCGCCGCGGCATCGTCGTTATGCTGCCCGTTCTTCTGCTCGTGGATCTCCGTCTCCTTCGGTGTGCCTCGCTCGTGAAGAAGACGATGGATCTCGTGTGTCGAGATCAGGAGATCCGCCGCTTGGATCATCAACATGGATTGCGAGAAGCACGCGGTTCATCCCCGCGCTCGCAAGCGTCTCCTCCGTCGGATCGGACTTGAGACAGGAGGTCTCTTCGTTTAGAGACTCGATCGCAACCACGCTTCAAGAGGTAATCCTATTACTTGTTTGTGGTTTAGAGGAAACGATTCGAGAAGTGTTCTTGGATCATGTGGTTTCGTCGTATAAAATTTTTTAAATTCCGCTGCATCGAGCAACTAGTCCGACTAGTCGCTCCTCGTCGTATTCAATACGACGCTCACGCTTCCGTGATGCGCTTGAGGATCTAACCATATCCTTCAAGTGGTATCAGAGCCTTAGGTCGATGGTTTCGAATAGTGATTCGCTAACCGAGGACGACTTGGGTTCGTTAAGGTCGCGAAATTTTTTATCGCATTTGATTTCGCAGATCTGTTTGGTGTAATTTTTCGGCCATGTTTAAATTGTTTAAACACGAAAACAGCACTTGGATTTTGTTCCCCATTAAATAAGGAAACCATAGGATCTGAGTTTACGTAAATCGGATTTCGTATACTCTAGATATGGTAGTTTTAATGAACATGTATGCACTGTTGCGGGAACTGTGAATCTGAACGTGATTAAAATGTTAATTACTGTTTAGACTTGCCTCGAAATGCGTGAAACATCACTTAGGTTCTGTCCTAAATCAAATTAGCAAACTTTAGAAATTGACTTTGCTTAATTTGGATTTAATATGATTGAGATATGCCAATTTTAGTAAGTAGGGGTCACTGCTGAAATTGCTTTCCTAATCTAGAACCAAGTGATTGTCAATTAGTGAAATTAATTGTTAATTTCGTGAAATAATCTTGAAAAATATTTGTGAAATATTGAAACATGATTATTTGCCTAATTGACTTGGCCCCAACCAATTAGTTGATTAGATTTGATCTAAACCTTAATTGGAATTACAATCATCAAACTTCTTGCTTGAATAGGACTTGGGAATTTGCCTAGCAAATTTCCTTAAAATCAAAATTGTTTTGATTACTATATGGTATAATTTCGGTTGAAGAACCGATGATCATCTCAAGTACAAAATAATCAATTTGGCATTATCCTTTCCCGAGGTGGATATGGTGTCTAGTCGGGGATCGCTGGTCAGCGGGTTGCAACGTATGTGGTCCGCCCCACTCCCGTCGGTACTGGCCATGACAGCGGGTAGGGCCGGGATAATGTCCGAGGGATTATGATGTATTTTTCTAATTATTAAAATTCGAATTAATACGTACTTTGAGAATAATATCATATATATATATTCAAGCATAAAATTAAGTTTGATTGATTGAATTGGATTGATAATTAATTTAATATGATTAAGTTAATTATATCCAATTGAGAATACTCTAATATGATTAGAGTTAATAATTCCCTTGGAAGAATTAATTATATGAATGTGATTCATAGTAATTAATTAAATTTGAATAAGAGGTGGAGGATCACATAAGTGACATCCATGGTCTCCCGTCAAGGCGAAGGGTTTCCGTCGCCAGGGATTGTATATAGGAGACGCCTGTACGTAGTGACAGCTCCTATATACAAGCGAATCTGGATCGGACTCTTTGCTTCTCGAAAGAGTAAGGCCGTATGCGTATTGACCCCAATATCGGATCCTCATATTATTGGGGCGATATTGGATTGCGCATAGCGAGTTCTATTCCTGTTGACGGTTGGTTCAATTAACGACGGGTCAACATCACCTTAGGGGTGGTGGGCCCGGGTGTTAAAGACCGAATTGGGAAATGCAAGTTGGACTTGCAAGGCGGAATGTGTTCCCGCTTCTCTTTATTGGAGTTGCAGTTTCTCATATTATTGGGATGTAACAAAGATAAAGAGGAGATCCCAGATCTTGTTGAGATATAATGGTAAGTATATCTCTTACATTGAAAGTGATTAAGGGAATGAACTTTCATTGTTGACATGGCAAGACAACTTTGATATAAAAACTCCTAAATCAAAGTATAATATGTGTATATATATAAATATATACCCTTATGCAAATTACTTATTTCAGATAATCCTTCATTAAACCCACTCAATGTTATACTCATTAATAACCAGTAAAATATCGTGGATTGGACCCTTGATCCAGATATTGTATTTGCAATTGGACACATAATGTATGTGGTTGCAATGTGCAAGTTTCCTCATAACAATGAGAAGTGATAATTAAATAGACAATAGGACTAAAACCCTAGGGTTTGTATGTCTCTATAAGTCTTGATCTTATCGAATGTACTTTTGAAGTGACATGTCGATGATGATCGTAATTATCAAATTAATCCTTATAAAATCAATAAAGATATTCTGGTATATATATGTGCTCTTGACATTTAATCATGAATGACATGGTTCTCTACATCATGTAGAATGGTAGCTCTATTAGAGATAATGTATTCAAATTGTTTGAATACCTACCTGAACCAATGCTTCAAAGAGTTTAGATGGATGTTGATGATGAGTGTCATCATTCTACTGTCTATACTCTAGTCATTCATGAAGCTTCATAATATTCATATTATATGAACTTAAATGAAGCTTGTATAAATGTTGAAATACTCTTATATTGAAATTTTTGATTTTAACATAAGAGATCCTTGGTCTTGAGCAAAGGTTGCTTATAGACAAAGGGAGCGCAGTGGAAGCATGGGTTGGACCCAAGTAAGAGGTATAGTCGAAGAGTTGACTGTACTTCTGTGACTTCCATATGACATCCAAAAAGTTGGATGAATGCCAATACTGCAATAAGTTGATGTGTTGATAGTATGACTATCAAGTCTGTCTAGAATCCTTAGAGAAGGAATCAGATAGTGCATCAGATCAATCTACATATAATCATTGATATTGACTTACTTATTTGATAAGATAAAGTCTAATAATTGTATCTCAATTTTCTAATGACACTTGCAATTGGTTGCATATGTATTAGAAATTTGATCTTAAGGTTTATTGGTCATCCATGTTGAAAGTGATGCAAGTGTTGCAACAATTTCAATGAGATCAATAGACTTCATATTTTCAGTGGGAGCCCTTAGTCTTAGAGAATGTCTCTATGACCTAGATATTAGAATACACTCATTGTTTATTTCTAATTGTTGGATATGAACATGAATTCTGTAATAAATCTATCATAAAGAGTTATGATGGAAATATTTCAGATAGTAATCTAAAATCTAGTGGACTCTATTAAATTAGAAAATTATTGAATGGTTCATTAAGATTTCTAATACTGAAAATTAAACCTTTAAAGATCAATAGGAGGATAAAGATCATTTGACAATGATCTGGCATCATGTTTTGGACATTTGTTTGTTGATGTGATCAATAGACTGGTAAGAGATGAACTTTTAGATTGTCTAAATGTTCAAATCTTACATACTTATGAATATTGTATTCAAGAGTAAAAATGTCCAATACACCCTTCTTTGGGAAAGGTGTATGATGCTAAGGTATTCAAGATCTCATACATATTGATGTATGTGAATCATCTATATCAGAATAAACATTATGGATATGTGATATCTATTAGTGATTATTTGTGATATGAGATTTCTTCTCTTCACCTTTGAAATGTTCAAAGATTTCGTAATTTTGGTTTAGAACCAAAGTTTGAGGGAAGATGAAATGAATTTGATCTAATCAAGGTAGCCTGTACCTATTAGATGAATTCAAGAAATACCTTATGGAGATATGAATATCATTCCTATCTCAATCCTCCTAATGAACCTTAACTCAATAGAGTTGTAGGGAGATACAATTGATCAGGTGTGACATGATTTGATCAATGATTAATCATAGCATAATTATCTCTTAGTTTCCAGGTATATATATGTGGTAGAGACTGCATTATATATCCTTAATAAGGTTCCATGTGATTAAGCTGGAATCTGGCACTAGAGAGTGCTACTTCATTAGGAAAATAAAGGATGGTATTGGATACCTACTTTATGACCTTGAGATTCTTAAAAGATCTAATCTTTGAGAATATGATTCTTATAGGATGACTCTCTTGAGAATCAAGATGAAAATGAAGTGAAGGAACTCATTTAATCTTGAAAAGATAATGAGGCTCCTGATATTGGAAACTGAAAGGACAATTAAAGATGAAACACTAATACCTCTTCAAATAAGTTTGAGGATGGATTCCATGTGTTAGTTAAAACTAAAAATGATCGGACTTCATGTGATGAAGCTCCTGAGGATCATGACATGGAAAGATGGATGTTAGCAATAAAAGTCTAATGTAGACTTCATATACAAGTGTCGTATATGGACCCTCGAGGATCCACCTATATGGGTCAGACCCATTAAGATGTAAATGGATCTTCAAGAGAAAGAGGGAACCTGATGAGAAGGTAGAGACCTTCAAAGCACGGTTCGTAGCCATGAGCTACACACCGAAGAGAAGACATCGCTTGCGATGAGACTTGCTCTCCAGTGACCTTGCTTTAACCCATCAGAATATTGCTAACTATAGCTGCACAACTTGACTATGGCATCTTCATGATGTGAGTCAAGATTGCATTCCTCTATGAATGCCTCTCTGAGGATATTCATATGAAGTAGCCCCAGGGTTTCATGGTTGAGGAAAGCAAGGTGTGCTAGCTGAAGAACTCCATCTTTGGACTCAAATAAGTTTCTTGTAGTTGGAACATAAGATTGAATGAAATTATAAATGTTATGATTTCAGATAAAATCTTGATGAACCATGTGAAGCTTAGTGGGAGTGCCATTGTGTTCATCGTGCTTAATGTAGATATTATTCTAATCATATAAGAATAAATGATAAGTGTTTTAAAATTTGGTTGTTCCATACCTTGAGATACGATTTCAAGGATACCTCTTAGATCTTAATTCTGAAGTCGTTCAGAAGCAAAGAGAAGAGGGTATTGGGACTGTCGCATTAGTAGTACACCTTGGACTTATTCCATTTTCTGGACAATTCCAAGAAAAGCTTCCTTCCCTTAAGATGTGGTAGTGACCTGTCTAGAGGGATAGCACCTCAAAGAGTTGAGGAAGTGAATGCTAGAACTGCTTGCACTAATGCATCAGTTATGAGAAGCTGAATGTATTCTAGATGTGTACAAGAACCAGATGTCTACCATGCAGTGGGAGTAGTAAACTGTTACTAATCCTACTATGGAGATAAAAACACTTGATTGCAGTAATAATAATATCTTCAAAGATGATGAAACTTAGAGATAGTGATCTCAAAGTCTTATCTTCAAAGGTTTAAGACCTTGTAGATAGTGATCTATAAGGGTCTTAACTGTAGATACCTTAGGAGATAGAGATCTCCAGGAATGAAGGTATTCTAATAAGGATTATGGGAATACTGGTTATGATAATTAATAAGATGTAGTGTCAAGGACACTATAACCAACAAAATTGAGTATCGGTTGCATGAGATGCAACGTTCGCATTAGATGCGAGCACCGTTACTGGGGATATGCAAAGTACCGTAAAAGGACTTGGCGTAGTCTCTTGGGAACGGAGTGACTGATCAGCTTACCTAGCTATTTTTCTAAATAGCCTATGATTGTCACATGAGTGTGGGTTTAAATGATTAGCCCATTAATGGCTCTTTGGGCTAGTGGGAGATTGTTGGAAATGCGAGCCCACGGCGAGCCATTATGCAATAAATGTTGTTGCAATTCACTCCTTGATCTGAAATAAAGAATACATAATTTGCATAATAGGTCCCTTAGTGCAATTAGGGTTATGTACCATGGCCATCTTAATGATCATATAGCTGTTGATTCAATTATTGAATCATAGAGGCTGGTGCTTAGATGAATATCTAATGAGTTAGATTGAGGACTCATCAAGCACCGTCAAATGATTATTAAGAGATGATCTCCAGCCTGAGTAGGAGATGGCAATCCTATCTCATTTAGGTTGATATCTGACCGACCTCTTGATGCAGGTCCTCTGCATAGGAATAGAGATTCGGAGGTGTCAGATGAGTTAGGTCAAAGAGTTGACTTAACGAGATCGAGATAACCAAAGTCCTATATCATATGCTGTCATGATATAGGCACACATCCTCTGACCGGAGACAGATGTGTTACTATATGTCTGAGTATGTACATTTGGCAGACCAATAGGTTGATGACCTAATCAAGGTCTATACACCGGCGCGCTGGTGTGCATATAAGGGCATATGAGTAATACGATCTCTCAAAGGGATCATACAGGTTCACTACTGAACCGGAAGACATGAGCTCACTCATGAGATATTGGGAAGAATCAAATTCCGTGCGCACGGTCGTCTCGCTTTGGAAGCTTGACTGAATTTGTTGGTTTGATATATACTTTTGGAAAGTATATGATCAAGACCTAGGTATGATATATGCATTTGGAAAGTATATGATCAATACCGACTCCCAATGATCGAATGAGAAACTTACTGATAAAACCCTGAAGTAGACAGTATAAAGTTGATCTAATACTTCGGGTTTAATCTGAGTCTTCAAGTATGCAGGATGTACAGGTATTAGGAATACCTGAGGGTGATGTGATCATAAACGATTGTATAACCATGACGCTTCCATTCCTAGGGAGTGATGAAACGGGTCTGGATTTTAGTGACTCCTCTCAGTAGAGAAGCAATCTGATCTTAGTCCAAATGTTGGACATTGATCTGAATGTGATTCAGATTCAATGAGAAGATTAGATTTACGGTCTTGATTTAATCAAGCATCTATGGGAGGCCCGAGATCTGGATTTGAGATGTGATCTCAATATCCATGTCACTATACGTGGAACAATACAATCGCCCTGTCCTTATCTCCAAGTATTCGCGGAGAAAGCGCATTATCCTTGAAAGAGTTCATGGATAATTCTATTGTTGATATATGTATCCGAGCATTGAGAAAATGGATAATTAAATGTGATTTAATTATCATGAATAATATGAATTTGATTCATATTATAAGGAGAGTTATCTTAGATAATTAAATGTGATTTGATTATCAAAGATGTAAATAATATGAATGTGATTCATATTATTTGAGCACATGAGAATAAGTTATCCAATATAATTAAATGTGATTTAATTATTATGGATAAGAATAATGTGGATAGTAATATCCAATTATTCATAATATATTATAAATGTGATTTATAATGTATTAGAGAGAGTTAAATATAATTTATATTAGTAGATTAATTATTAATGTGTATTGGATACACATTGTCTAATTAATTGAAAATGTAAATTACATTTTGTTTTGGGTTGTGAATATGATTCACAATATTCCAATGTCAAGATTGCAATATTCCCAAAATTAATTGAGAATTATTTTGGTGAATAAAAATCCCAACAAATAGTTGTTGGAAAATAAGTAGAGAGAAAATCAAGGAGATGTGCAATCCCATGGGGATCCATGAGATTGCCCTCCCTCCAAAGGGGAAGGTTAATCTCCTTTATTCTCTCTCTCCTTATTTGATTGATTTAATTTGGTGTTAATATATATTTGATATATTTCATCAAATTTAAATCACAAGTTGTTGGCTTTTACCAACAACAATCTTGACCATTGGATTGTCATAAATCAATCTCAACCATTGATTTTATATGACACATGGATTGAGATCCATGGATCCTAAAACCCTATAAATAGAGAGGCATACCCATGCTCTCTCTTTACACACAATGCTTGAGAAGCATCTCTCTCTCTCTCTCTTTCTCTCTAGAGGTCAGCCCTCTCTCTCCCTCATGGCTGTCCACCATGGATGCCATGGAGAGGTTCTCCATCGCTGCGGCATCGTCGTTATGCTGCCCGTTCTTCTGCTCGTGGATCTCCGTCTCCTTCGGTGTGCCTCGCTCGTGAAGAAGACGATGGATCTCGTGTGTCGAGATCAGGAGACCCGCCGCTTGGATCATCAACATGGATTGCGAGAAGCACGCGGTTCATCCCCGCGCTCGCAGACGTCTCCTCCGTCGGATCGGACTTGAGACAGGAGGTCTCTTCGTTTAGAGACTCGATCGCAACCACGCTTCAAGAGGTAATCCTATTACTTGTTTGTGGTTTAGAGGAAACGATTCGAGAAGTGTTCTTGGATCATGTGGTTTCGTCGTATAAAATTTTTTAAATTCCGCTGCATCGAGCAACTAGTCTGACTAGTCGCTCCTCGTCGTATTCAATACGACGCTCACGCTTCCGTGATGCGCTTGAGGATCTAACCATATCCTTCATTCCTGAGATCACGGTTCGGACTCTGCGAACTGCTCTCCAGACTCCCTGACTTCTTCAATAAATTGTGACCACTATTATCCCAAAATCTTCCCATCTTGGATGGAAATTGATTTCACTCCTTAAACCTCTCCATCCTTAACGAAATTCTATGTTGACCTTAACATAGAATGATTTTCCATTTTTAGTGCTTCAATTTAGACTGATCAGGGCATTATTCCATTTGCAAATCAAGAGATCGATCTACAACTAGAGATTTTGTTAAACTCAGATACAGATATGGCTTTGAATGTAAAGTAAAAGGGACCTCAACACCCACAGTTTCAGTCAGGCCAGCAACCAGATTAGAATGCAGTGAATGCCCAACTCCTTGCATCCATATAGGTAATCTAGTAGTAGCTCACCCACCAAGAATTAACCCAGGTTGCCCTTCAGGATATGATGAATGATCTGCGGAGAAGAGATCAACTAGGAGGAGGAGGAGGAGAGGAAGGTAGAGAAGATGGAGCTGGAGTAGGGCCAACAGATGAGCAAAGAGGAGGTTGACCCAAGCCAACTCTCAAGGAGACTTACAACCTTGATGCTTGATAGATGATATCATGGATTTTGATTCATGTTGTCCATGCCCATTTTGAGTTGAAGCCTCAACTCTTGGCTCTGCTTCTCACTTTCCACGGGAATGCATATAAAGAACCCCACATCCATGTCCAACATTTTGGATGAATCTGCATAACCACTCACTACCCTTATATCTTGTTAGGTGTAGTCCAAATGACAGCATTCTCATTCAGCCTCAAGGCGCTTCACTGGATCAATCATTTGGGGACGGTCATCACCACATGGGAAGAACTGAAGTCTTCCTTCTTGCACAAGTTCTACCCTCTCGGGCGGTTGAATCGGATGTGTGCCCGTATTTTGAACTTCACCAAAGCCACCCATGATTCCATTCATGAGTCTTGGCTAAGGTTTACTGATTTGCAATAAAAGTGTCCCAATCTTGACATTCTTTGGACCAACCTAGTCCAACATTTCTTTGGGGGACTTACCATTGAAAGACAGAAGCTCAATGATACCTCTTGTGGATGGTCACATTTTAACAAAGTCGAGGACATCGTATGGCAGATTTTTGAGGAAATGGTAGAAGGAGAAGCTGCCTTGTCATCTTCCCGAGCATACAATCACCCGCAACAAATTCACCAAAAGACAGTACACATGGCAGCCTCGTACGAGCCGAACAGGGATGAGAGCTTCAATCTCACCATCATAGGGAGCCACCTGTCTAATGTGGATATAATATAAAAGAGATCACAGGACCTTGAGAAGCTCTTTGTGTTCAAACATTGGGCGTAGAATTTAGACAAACTGGATCAGACTACTGATGAATTCGTGATTTACTTCCTTTATTATTTTATTTTATCCAAGTTCCCTATGCAAAATATATGTAAATATATATCAAATACAATATATTAGCATTGTTCATACATTTGTTAATATTGTGTAATTAACATTCATTTTAATCAAAATAAAAGAATAAAGAAGAAAAGAAAAAGGAAAGAAAAGAAAATAAGGATGTATTTATGTAATAAATTCATACTAACCCGAACCCCGAGAGAAGGTCAAATATTTGCCTGATCAGTAAGGAATAAGGAAGGGAGAGATATGGCCCTTATTCACTGTATATATATTCATCACTATATATCATGTATATATCCTTCACCTTTGTAATTCTAAATAAAATCTTAAAATAATTTACTTTCTTCAATAAAATTTGTAAATAAAAATTAAATAATAATAACACAAATAAAAATAATGCACAATACTTATACTTGTATATATTTATTTCTTTTGTAAATAATTTATATATATTGTATTTTTAAACTATTGTATATACTCCTAACATGTACATAAACATGAAATAAAATTCGTAAAAACAAAACAAAACAAAAATAACAGTTCTTCATTGTACAAAAAGACCAATAATGTATATATTATACATAAAATAAATTTATCAACACTTCTAATTAATTTATAAAAATCCAATAAAATGCTTAACACTCTTAAAATTTTTTTGAACACAAATAAAATATAGAATATAAAGTATTTTTGTAAAAAAAATAAAAAAAAATATGTATATAATATATATGTATATTATACTTGAAAATAACAGTATATATTGTATACATCATAATATATTTATTATTAAAAATTATTAAAAAGCACAGAAAAATTATTTACAAAATAATTAACATTTTTTATTTTAACTTAATTTACTATATTTATTTAATATCCTTTTATTTTGTATATTCCTGAATTCTGATTGGTCAACCCGGGTTTGTTGACACGGTTCAACCCCCCCTCTCTCAGACCTGACTCAAGTAGACGCTCGCTGGACCCTATTTCTTGCCATTTTCATGCCTGAGTCCGACCACTTCATCCCTTGGTTTGCTTGCCCAATTTTTCACCTAGGAACAATGACACTCATGAATCCCTTGGTAACATCGGATCCTCCTAGGGTTGTGTGCTTTCTCTCGATCCTTCTACTCCCTTGGGACCCCTATAAGTTCTCTCATCCACCTCATTCATGAAGTAGCTCATTCCTCGTACCTCCTCTCCTCCACTCAAGTCTTTATTATCGTGATAGGGTCCCATATCTTTCCTTGGAGCTCGAATTGGTGTTGAATCGACACAGCTCACTTCGTGGCCGGACTCCACCATCGCGATCAGCCTCCTAGGTATTCCGCCACATGGTTGAGGCCATGACCCCGCCTCCACCTTCCTTTTTCTTCATTGGCCGCTTTAGCACCTCAAGTATACTCATTTCCTTGCATGATTTCACATTCTCCTTTCGATTACAATTCCATTGACATTGACATCCATCTTAGCTCCGACTATCATGGTGGAGCTCCCTGCTCATATCTAGCCACATCGATCCGATCCCCATATCATAGACCACCTTCTGTGGCAGTCTGTTCATCTTAAAATCGGTTCATCAGGGCCGATTTGAGGTCTGATCTCCTTCCTCTATTTTCGTCGGAGGTGCCTCACGTGTTCACCTTCGCTTATTTCATTTTCGCTACATAATAAACCAAGCCAGAGCTCTTCCTCCGAGCATAGCGTCCCCTTTCAGGTTTAGGTGTACGTGTGAAGGCTGAGTAGAGTACCAGTAAAGGTAGCAGAGCTACTCTAGCTGAGTCACCTCCTATATCTTCACCAAGAACTCCGATCGGCCATCGGAGCATCCTCTTCGATGCAAACCCCCTTCAACTTGGTGTTGGACCATCCAACGAGCTAATCTGCACCATTGATTGCCAAATTTTTGCGATCGAAGCTTGCTTAGCTCCACCTTTGTCCATGTTAATCCAGACCCCTTTACACCCGTCAGATAAAGAAGCCAGCTTCTAGATCTGATCGAAACCACCAATTCGTGCCAGAAACCTAACGGTTCAATCAGATCTCTAACAGATCTGCACCGCAGATCAACGACTTATCCAGACCATGAGATCTGCTCCATAACCACCATCTAACTGCATGACAGCACAACATTCCTCGACCATCAGATCCGCTTTCCAGATCCTTCAGAGCCTTACATCAAACGTTATGCATATCACATGCCTACAAGGGTATATTGCACTTTCTCCCTTGTAGTTTGCTTTATTTCATTTTGATTTAATAATTATAATAATTAGTTATAGACTTTTTGCAATAAGGACCTCATATTATAGTTATTTGCACTTGAGTCCAATTGAGTTGAACTCACGTGTGTCTGCACATGTTTTTGTTGGTATTTTGCAACCTTCATCCTATGCTTTTGATTAGTTAATGGAATAGAGAAAGGTTTTCAGAAATTGCAAATATAACCTTGTGAAGGCTGAATCACGTGTGTCGCATGTGTCTTCGGGATTAATTGCATCTTGGCCCTCATAATATTATTTCTTGTTTAGATTTGGCCCTGAAACTTAGATCTTGCATCTAGGTCCTTCTACACTCTTTAAGTTTTTCTCACTTTTAGTAATTGAAATAAATTGCAAAATAGCTCTAAAAATTGCATAAAAATTAACTGTAGCTCCTGCTCGTATGTTTTACTTGTAGTGATTTTTGTTTGCTATTTTCCTTTTTATTTACTATAATTAAATATTCAAAAACCAACTAAAAAGTCCATATTTAACTTATAAAAACATAAAAATTTGAAAATGCCTTAAAAATCCAAAAAATTAGAGTAGTTTTGTTTTGATTTATTTGAATTTCTATCCAATTTTCATTGGATTTGCTTTTATAAAAAGACTAAAAATTTGCAAAATCCTCAAAAAAACATTAAAATTATATAAAATCATTGAAAAACTAAAAATTGTGATTTCAGTTTCTGTTTGTAGATATCTTCTTATAATTTCTAATAAAATTGGTTCCTAAGAGTTTTGAGCATTTTTTGTATTTTTAATTTGCAAAACTCTCCTGATTGTGCATTGTTTAGTTCTTTTCTTAGTTTTTTGATTTTTATAAAATGCCAAAAACATCAAAAAAATCCTCAAAATTTAAAAAAACATAAAAAATGTTAATAGCATAAAAATATTTTTACTTGATTTTTCTGGTTATTTTTCCCTATTTTAAAAACATAAAAAGAATGTGTGTTTTACTTTTTATTCATTGATTTTATTTACCTAATTTTCAAAAAAAATTAAAATTAGCAAAATTAAAAACCACTGAAATTAGAAGAAAATAAAAATCCTATGAATCTTTGTGATATGACTACCTAGGTTTAATTGTGCCCCTTTTGTTCGAACCCGATCGCTCTACTATGTTAATAAAAATAGCTTAGACCACTGTTTTACTTGCTTGATTATTCTTGTGGTTGAATAATTTTCTCGATTTTGACTCGATTAGCTTGGGTGACAACAAAAACTTAATTAATCAATTTAACACTAATCGGTTGGGTCGCTTATTAGAATGGCGTCATTGTCGGGGAGCACGACTAGGTAGTTAGGATTCGACTTTCCTATTTATTTTGTTTTGAATTAGTTTTCTCTTTATCTTCTTTTCATATTTATTTTTCTTATATTTTTCATAAACATGTTCTAACACCATCTCTTGTTTCTCTTTGTTGCGAGGGGCCCATGGAGCTAGGGAGGCGATCTTAGGAGAGCCGACGCATCCGAGCGAGGTAAAGGCCGGGCGTTCTACACTGACCGATAGGAGAGAGCAACTTAGGAGGAGCAAGAGACTGTTATAGATTAGATTTTATTTCTCGCATTTCATTTCGTATAAACTTGGGTGGTTTTTAAGAGCTTAGACCCACTCTCGGAACCCGAGTATTCCTCCTCCCTCTTCTTTAACCTTCCCCACCCATCACCTGAGGTAAAGTAGTCAGAGTAGTAAGACTAGATATTTGTTGACTTGGTTACAACTAAGGTCTACTCTTTTTCCTTTTAAGAGTCCGACGAGATGTCCTATGATCAGAGAGATGATGAGCAATTAGAAAATCACGATGTGTTTGATCAAACGATGATTAACAACACCCTCTTGGCATCCCTAGAGGTGATGCAACGAGAGATGCGGGACTAGGGGTTCCTTATGATAGAGGTGAGGCAGGAGTTGACTCAGATGAGAGATGGGAGAGGAGATGCGAGAGATGAAAGACCAGCCGGTGGAGGAGGAGAGATACCTGAGGATCAAGCAGATGCCAGATTTGAGAGATAACCGGAGGAGGTTCATGATACAAATAGACCTTTGTGCACCATGAGAGCGTTGCACATCCCTGGTGCAACTCTCACCCACAGGTAAATTTTGTTTCCAGCCATTCTTGGCGATTTTGAGATACGACCCCAGACGATTCAGTTGTTGCCCAACTTCCATGGGAACGCCACCGAGGAGCCCCATCTACATCTTCAGGAGTTTGAGATGATTTGCAGCACAATCCATGATAGATTAGTGTACGAGCACATGATTAAGCTAATAGGCTTCCCAATTTTCCTTGGTTTACAGAGAAGCCTACTACATAAAGCACTTGGGGAGGGTTGTCACCACTTGGGAGCAGGTGAGGATTGAGTACCTCAACAGATATTATACATTGGGTAGGACGAATGCAGCGTGAGCCATGATCAGCAATTTCACCATGATCCCAAATGAGTAGTTCCATGAGTCTTGGGATAGTTTTAGAGAGCTCATTAACGGATGTCCATATCACGATATAGCAAGCCCAACTTAGTCCGGCGTTTCCTTTATGTGCAGACACCAGAGCTGCAGGGGCTAGTAAACGCCTCTTATGGAGGGTCATATTTTCTAAAAGGACGAGGACCAGGTCTGGGACATCTATGAGGAGATGGTTGAGATCTATAAAGTGAATGCCCAGGCCTGTGTCCACACTGAGGGGAAGCCTTCCCCATAGGTGTTGTCTCACCACAGAGTTGCATGTATAGAGGCCAGTCCATCTTCGTCTTCTACAATCGCAACATTAGTAGAGTCATCAGCTGCGGACATGGACATCATTAGCCAGAAGTTGGATCGCATGGAGATTATAGAGAAGAAGATGTGTCAGGGCCTAGACAAGCTCAGCAGGACTGACGAGCTGGCCCAGACTTTGAGTGACCTTAGGATACAGATCATATGCCTCTAAGAGGCACATACGGCTTCTATGCCATAGTCTAGGTCACATGCTGATTAGGGTAGTAGATCTTCATAACTATTAGCCTCTTACAGATAGGTTCACCATATTCAGGCATATCACATTCAGCCAGCTCCTCAGTACCAGCTGCCACCACCCCCTACACCGAACACATATATGATGGTCTATTAGAGTGACCAATCAGTAGCGTCCCTTCCCCCACCCTCGCACGAGCAGATAGAGCCGTTGATGGAAGTTAACGGGATTTGGGATTCTCAGTACCTGCAGTAGCTCGGTATCCACTGTGATTACCTGGGCTTCAAATGGTCCACTGGAGGTGCTCAGTCCTAGCAGCAGCCTTCAGCACAATCATGGCAGGACCAGCAATAGAGACAACTCCACTACTCCTAAAACACCATTCCTCAACTGATAAGCTCGGGTCTCGTTAGCGATAAGATTAGTGTCGGTGTAGAGGATCGCTCGGAACTGAAACCCGAACTAATCAAATAAATTTCGGTTTTAAAATAGGAGAGAGAGAAAGGTGAATTGGGTTCTCTCCTATTTTAAAACCTTACACTATTTTATTTAGCCATGTAAGTGTGCCTGGGTCGAACACAAGGAGGCAAAGTCGAGATATCTAGATTTTTTAGTGAAATCTATCATCTTATGATTTTTTATCTCTCGAAACGAGTTAATTTTTAAGTTTTCATTCGATTTTATATTTTTCAATTTTTTATTTAATTTTTCAAATTGATATTTTTCAAACAATTTACCTACAATATAATATGTGAGAAATAGGTGAAATATATGTAATACTATATAATAGGTAAATCGATCGAGCAACGAGCTCGAAGAAGACTCACAAACAAATCAAAACGGAGTCGAAAATCGACAAATCAAAACATGATGAAAAAGTGACAAAAACTCAGAACAAATATAAAAAACCTTGCTACGGTAGTTGTGTAACTACCCTAAAATAATCGATACAAAATAATGTCAAAAATGCGTCCAAAGTCCCCGAACAGCACAAGGGTAGAAATGTAAGAAATAAAATAAGAAGTTCTCTAGTTAGGTCCACGGCCAGGGACTGACATGTGAAGAAAGTATGAATTATTACATTTAGGTCCCCGGGCGGGGACCTAAATGCAATATCTGGAAACTCTGGAGGCTCTCTGAAACTTTTGAAAGTCTTCTGGGCTTAGTATGCAAAATTCACACCGATTCGCATCGGACGGCTAGGATTATAATGTGTGGTTCGATCTGAAGCATCCGCTACTGCCACGTGTCGACAGCCTGTAGCGTCTGGGCTGTTCTTGGAGTTCCTCAAGCGGTTGAGCAGATGGCAAAGGGTTCTTCTTCTTCTTCTACGATTTTCCTCCGACGAGTGGCGTGATTCTTGGAACTCCGGTGGGGCCAGAGGGGTGGCTCCTCCACCCCTCGAGCTCGCCCGCGGTGGACGACGGTCAGAGGTGACTGTTGACGGCGGGAGGACTTCGATGAAGGTGGTCGTTTACTGCTTCGGTGATGTTGTTAAGGTTGTTGTGCCTTCTTTGAATGAGATTTGTGTGATGATTGAAAGCTCCAATTGACTTGAAATTGCTCCAGATGCTAGATAATCTTGCAAAGAACAAATGTGTGTGCTCGATTTGGAAGAAATCGGCCGATTGATTAAGATTTTTGCAAGATTAAAAGGTGTTTCCAGAATGGATGAAATTTCTGTGAATGGTAATGGCGAAGAATGAAGATACGATTTGGTTTGATTTAGGAATGAATTGGATATGGATTTGAATGTGTGTTTAAGATGAATGATTAAGTATCCTAATAACGTAGTTATCCACACTAATCATGGCACGATGATCGAGGAATAAAATGGCAAAGATGGATGAATTACTTGTGAGTAGTAGAGTGTAGAACTACTACCGGTCGTCGCTCGACAGGTCGGCTTCCCGGAGCTCCACATGCACACGGGCGGCGATGCAAGGCGAGGTTGACGCCTTGGAACTTCTCCCCGATGATCCTCCTTCCACACAGGCAACAATGGGTGGTGTTGTCACCTCCAGAGCAAGCGGAGCGAGGCTAGGAAGGTAGAAGGGTCATCCACTGTATCTGGAATTCAAGTGGTTAAGAAAACGTTAGTTGGAATCCTCCAACTTTAGGAGAATTTATAGAGAGATTAGTTCGGCTTCAAGATTAATCCAAGGGTGGTCGAATAAGAAGGTTGTTAGGAGAATAGAATCAATGGATTGGATCGCATGAAGGAGCTATAGAGCGGGTGTGAAAATTTGGTGAACATGGCCGGTTATAACAGAAGTCAGTACCAGCTTCTTGGAGAAGAAGCACCAGGTGCTGACACGTGTCAGCACCTGATTGGCCAGATGTATAAATAGTTTATAAATTCAATAATAAATATTAAATAACGTTATTTTAAATAGGATGAAAAGAAGAAATGAAAATAATTAAATTATCTAAATTATAGAATAATTACTTTTCATAATTAATAATTATTACACGAAATATAAATATTATATTAATAAATAGGTATAGATAGTACTTAATAAATAGATTACAAAATTTTAATTAATTAATAAATAAATAAATATTAATTTTGTATTTTTTAAATTATTAGGGTAATAAATAAAGTCTATGTGAATTGTTAGGGATTTTAATAAATTAGATTACATATATTAATAAATATATGCATAAGTCATACAGTTCAATTTTATTTATAAATTAGGGTTTTTGATTTAATTAAAATAATAAATAAGCTCCAAAAATTATGAAATAAATCATGATGAAAATAAAACATCATGAAAATAATTAAAAATTATAAAATTAATGAAATTATAAATAGTGTGTTCTAAATAAAATAAATAGCCCAGAAATCATGTTGTCATTAGGTCCCAAAACTAACTTTTTGCAAACGGATTCCGAATTCAATGAAACACCTCTACTAACTAGAGAATATTATTTTATGAACTTTAAAGGTAAATAGAGTGAAATTGGAGTTCGTATGAAGAAGTTATGAGGTTTGGAAGTTGAGAATTTGACAATTTAAAATTAGGATTTCTTGGTATATATACTGGAGAATATTTTTAACTTATTTTTATATTTTTATGTACATTTTTAGGAATAATTAGGAAAAGAGTTTGGTAAAAAATATGTATATATGAATTAATTAAAAATAAATGATGTTTTGGTATTTATTTGTTAAATAATGAAAAATGTGTGAAGTGCATCTTAATTTATTTTTATGGTTTTCTTTCCTTATCTCCCCTTACTTATTAGTTTGTCGACCAATCCATGATGATTTGGTCTCGGGGGTTTGGTTATATAAATATACCTTGCATCTATATTTATATTTATAAGTCATATTGTACATATATACATATTTACAATCTACCTTCTTTTCTTTTCTTTATTTTTTCCGATCTTTTTATTTATTTACATGTCTTTGATGCTTAAAAGTGTATTTTTATTTTTGAATGGAATATGAATTTATGAATGGAATTTGAATAAAATGTGGAAATTAATGAATATTTACATGTATTTGTTAAGGGTTTTAAGACAAAATGTAACAGAAAAGTTAATGAATCATGGATTCATCAACCCCCTATACTTAAACTTTGCTAGTCCCTTAGCAAACACTTATTCGAAAAGTAAGTGAAAAAGAAAGAAAGTTAGAATGAATTTGTTTACCTAAACCATTTCATGAGAACAGACAAAGGATAAAGCTCGATCGAGCCTCAAACAAGCATTTTGTCGGATCCTTAACTAGGATTAGAATTTTATCCTCTACAGTCCTCAAGTTCCACAAATCCTTATTCAAGATCACTTCACCAGCTAGTTTAGACTCACTTATTCATATCGCAAACTCTATCATCCTTGAAGTCAATTTGTACAGTGTGGGAATTGATTTAGCTCCTCCTGCTTAAAGAAACGAAGAAACCGTCCATCCCGGCTATACACTTCTATTGCTTCCTCATCCATCTACTCTTTCCTCGGGGAGGGAGGTATTCCCTTCTGAGGTCAGTTCATGCTATGTCCACAATCGAGTATAGAGAGAAAGTAGAAGAATGAGAAAAGAAGTGGAATGCGACCAGTGTAGACATATCTCCTTGTGAAGCTCAACCGGTGTAGCTGTCTCCACTAAGATGTGCAGGTATTTTTGGTGGAAGCTTGGACCAATTGTTGTCAAATTTGTATTTGGTGGCTTTTTCTTTGATTTGGCTTTGAATTTGCTTGCACTGCATTCATCTCTTTGTGCCTCGACGGATATAGCATCTTTTGTTCTGTCCCTTTTTTGAGGTCTTAGAAAAATTGTGTCAGTAGATCCTTCCCTCATCCGAAGCGACTATCGCAACCCCAATCTCTCCCATCTTTAGACGTCAATGTTGCAAAGACAAGGATAGAAACGCACTACCAAGATGTACTGCCCTTTGTAACTCGATGCAAGTCGATCTAAGTGCAGAGTGCATGTGTTGAAGATTGGTTCACTGGTGTAGAGTTGTACAGATGACACCAAATGGTCTACTTAAGCACATATGAATTGATTTCCCAATATGGTCTTATGGAACCCAGAGATTTTAAGTCACAAAGACCTGAAAAGTATAAATTCCAGATCCTAACTAGGCTCCTTACAACAGAAGTTAATGGCCATGATCAAGGCCATCCTTTAGACTAGACTCAATCCTTAATTCCAGAAATCAAACTTATTCTGAAAAATGTGAACGCAAAGTGAAGTATATTTTCTGATTTTTATTCATTTTTAAGAATTTTCAGGCTTTTGTTATTTTTATGACTTTTAGGACTTTGTATTTTTTATGGATTTTCTGGTTTTTATTAACAAATTTTTGTACATGAATTTTACAAGATATATTTTATCTTAGTTAAATATCTATTGTATTTTACAAATTTTATCTACAGAGAATTTTACAAGGATTAAATGATTTTTACACATGTTTTAATAAATAGGATTTTAAATAAGTATTATACAAATTTTAAAAACCAATTTGGAATACATATTTTAATTACAGATTTTTAAACATATTTTACTTATTTACAAGGATTTTATAAGTAATAGATAAATGTATAAATGGATTTTAAATTAAACCGTACCCACTTTTTATGGATTTTATAGATATAGAAAATACATAAAAGTACGAGTTATGGACAAAACTATATATACAATATATACGCACCCCCTATACTTAGCTAGTGCTATGTCCTCACAACGTTAAAAGAGAAAAAGGAGGACATAACTCGTGCTAAGTAAAAATGGTTGAAAAAGAATAGAGAATACAAGTCAGTCAACCCCCCCTATACTTACGATCAGGTCATCGTAAGTATAATGGGAGAGCAAAAATGAGGTGAGTCAGTGAAAAGAGTATACAACAAAAGAACAAAAGGAATAAAGAGAACGAAATCATTGATATCACTCGGTCCCCCCTATACTTAGGATAAGGCATCCTAAGTATAGAAAAAAGTGTAGCCAAAAATTGAAGACCAGTGATTTGTGAAAAAGAAAGGATATACAAAAGTAAAAGAACAAAATAGAAAACGCTAATCAACGAACAATCAGTCCCCCCTATTCTTAGGATCTGGTATCCTAAGCATAGAAGACGAGCAAAAATGGGGATGATTGTGGTCTACGAAGAATATACAAGTGTTGCGGATCTCCAGAAATCGAATGGCTCAAAAGACTTTGTACATGATGTGATGAAGTTAAAGAATGATCACGAGTCCTGTATAAAATAGATCACTTCAACACATGCCAGATGATCAGTAGTCTCTATGAACTGCTTCAGCATCTGCCCGTTAACCACGAACGGCTCTACACTAGGTGACAAATCTGATATAGCTATACTTCCATTGTCGTGCACCGTTCTGACTATGTAAGGTCCTTCCCACTTGCTTTTCAATTTGCCAGGAAAAATTCTCAATATTGCATTGAAAAACCAGATTTTCTGCCTAGTGATAAAGTTCTTGTGCTGAATATGTCTATCGTGCCATTTCTTCACTTTGTCCTTATAAATGAGAGTGTTCTCGTATGCATGATTTCGAATTTCTACCAGCTCATTCAGATCTATCTTTCTCTTGGTTCATGCTTTTTGTGCATTAGTAAAATTTCTCGAATAGCCCATTCAGATTTGTGCATGATCTCTACGGGCAAATGGCATGGCTTTCCATAAACCAATCTGAATGGTGAAGTACCTAAGGGTGATTTATATGCAGTACAATATGCCCAAAGAACCTGATCTAAAAGCTGTGACCGGTTCTTCCTATCTTGTCGTACTATTTCTGTAGAATTGATTTCAGCTCCCTATTTGAGACTTCAGCAATGCCATTCATCTACGGGTGGTAAGGAGAAGATACTCTGTGATCAATGTCGTATTGCTTCACTAGCTTTTTGACCTCCTTATTTATGAAATGGCTACCCCCATAAAAAATAAGAATACGTGGAATCCCAAACTGTGAAATAATGTGTTCCCTTAGGAACTTGCAAACTATCTTACTGTTTGCGGTTTGTGTGGGTATTGCCTCCACTCATCTATTAACATAATCTACAGCGAGAAGAATGTACTCAAAGCCGCTGCTGGAAGGGAACGATCCCGTGAAATCTATGCCCCATGCATCAAAGATCTCGCAAATAATGACAGGTCGCATAGGCATTGAATCTCTAGCACTGACTGTCCCTACTGCTCTCTGACAATCTGGGCAACACTTCAAAAATGTGCAGGCATCTCTAGTAAGAGTCGACCACCATAATCCGCTCTGAAGTACCTTATGCATTGTCCTCTTCCTTGAGTGATGTCTCCCTTCCTCTAAAGAATGTCACAAAGTTAGGACACTTTTATATTCCTCCTGAGGAATACAACGCCTCTAAACACAATCCGGTCCCTTATGAAAAAGAATCGGATCCTTCCAATGGTAGTATCGTGCCTCGGAAACTAGTCTATCAACTTGATTCTTTGGCTAACCCTGAGGAATTTTCTGCGTAATCCGAAAATTCACTATATCTACATACCATGGAAGCTTGGTAACTGCAAAGATGCTCTCGTCGGGAAATCTCTCTGCAATCTCTGGTGTGTACTCATCTGAAGGCTTCTCTATCTGTAATCGGGAGAGGTGATCAGCTACCACATTCTTTACTCCAGGTTTGTCTTTAATATCCAAATCAAGTTCCTGATGTAAAAGAAGCCATCGAAGAAGGCGTGCCTTGGCATCCTTCTTTTCCATAAAAAATCGGATAGCTGTATGATCTGTATAAACTGTGATTTTGGAGCCAAGAAGATGATATCTGAATTTATCTAATGCGAAAACTACTGCCAACATCTCCTTTTCTGTCATTGTGTAATTACTCTGAGCATCATCTAAGGTTCTGCTAGCATAGCGGATAACAACAGGAAGTCCATTCATCCTATGTACTAATACAGCCCCGACCGCAAAATCTGAAGCATCCGTCATGATCTCGAAGGGTAGAGACCAATCAGGTGGCTGTAGGACAGGAGCACTAATAATCATTTCCTTCAAGGTGAGGAAGGAATTAAGACATTTATCATCTAACAAGAATTCGATGTCTTTGCCTAATAAGTCAGTTAACGGTCGGGAAATCTTGGAGAAATCCTGGATAAACCGTCGGTAAAAGCCGACATGCCTCAGAAATGACCGTAATTGCTTAATGTTGGATGGTGGTTCGAGGCACTTGATAACATCCACCTTGGAAGGGTCAACCTCCATGCCTCGCTGGGAAATGACGTGCCCCAACACGATCCTGTGTGTAACCATAAAATGACTCTTTTCCCAAGATAGAACGAGATCTACCTCACAACATTTCTGAAGAACCTAGTCTAGGTGCGCTAAACAATCGTCAAAGGACTCACCATATATCAAAAAATCATCCATAAAAACCTCTACAAAATCACCGACCATGTCCGAAAAAATAGCAAGCATACACCTATGGAAAGTAGGAGAGGCGTTGCACAAAAGGGCATCCGTCTACAGGCAAACGTACCGAATGGACATGTGAAGGTGGTTTTCTCCTGGTCTTCAGGAGCAATGGTTACCTTATTGCATCCGTAGTAACAGTCAAGGAAACAAATGTATTCCTTCCCTACCAACCTTTCGATGACCTGGTCTATAAAAGGCAAAGGAAAGTGGTCCTTCTTCGTCGCAGCGTTCAGTTTTCTGTAATCAACGCACACCCGCCACGACGTGGTTAGTCTCTTTGGAATCTCCTCTCCACTCTCATTCTTAATCATCTGAATTGCCGACTTCTTCGGGACAACATGTAATGGGCTAACCCATTCAGAGCTGGAGATGCAATAAATGAACCCTGCATCATACCATTTCGTAATCTCTTTCTTGACAACCTCTCGTATAATCGGATTCAGACTACGCTGAAATTCTCTAGAAGGTTTGCTGTCATGATCGAGATATATATAATGAGAACAGAAAGAAGGATTAATCCCGCGGAGATCGAATACAGTCCACCCAATTGCCTTGCAGTTTCTTTCAAGAACCTCCATCAGACGAGATTGTTGTTCTTCGGTCAAAGATGAATTGATAATGATCGGAAACTGTCGATGTGGACCCGCAAGGAAAGCGTATTTCATATTCGGTGGCAACAACTTCAGTTCTGGTAAGGTAGATTGTGGCTCTTATGAAACATTATCTATATGTGTATTGTTATCTGTATCAGTTGTGGATTTGTCTGAAATCTGGTTATCCACCATCTTAATATGCTATAGAGTCGGACTATAGAAGATCTTTAAGACATCATCCGACTCGCTACTATGCTCATCCTCAGAATGATGAGAGGAAAACAATTCAGCTAAATGGAGCATGATCTCTAGATCATCTGAAGTGGAGGAATTGTATAAAGAGTTTGAATCTAAAAAATCTGCAATAAACTCCCCAGAAGTCTGATCCCTCTGCTTCTCGTCATCCATACTGAAATATAAGGTACCTTCTGAAGAACTGCCAACTGTAGTCTCGGACCCATCCTCGGTTAAGCAATCTTGGGTCTCTACTTGATCCCTTTCAAGGTCGTCAAGACGAACCTCATCCATGTAATCGCAGGTGGCTAAAGAAATCAAGAAATCGGAAGATGCATCGCTGGATATGTTTGAATCTCTCACCATCTCTAAATGTACCTTCCCCCCCTCTGTACGAAAAGATACCTTCCCTGTATCATAATCGAAGAGAGCCTTCGCGGTCTCTAAGAAAGGCCTCCCAAGAATGATCGGGGTAAGGTGTAACTATGTAGGGCAATCCAATTCCAGGACAGTAAAGTCCACTGGGAATTACAGACCCTGTACGGTTACGATAACGTTCCTTAATATGCCCCTAGGTCTCTTTACGAATCTATCAGCAAACTGAAGCATCGCGCGGGATTTGTAAAGAGGACCTAACTCAAGCTTGTCGAGTAAGGAAGATGGTATCAAATTGATCGAGGAACGGTTATCTAACAGAGTGCGATCGAATTCAGCATTTGCAATCTCACATCTGACATAATGCGCTCCTGAATCCTTCTTCTATAGTAACTTATTCTGGATAGCACAGGATGTGGCCTTGGTCAAAACATGTTTCTCTGTACGTGATCTCTTTTTCCTACGTGTAATGCATCGATTTTTTAATTGATTCTTGAGCATAGGAAAATGATCCAAGGCATCGTGAAGTGGGATCTTCAAAAAGATGTGATCTTTCAATAACCTTTCTATCTTTGGAGTCACAACATTCTTTTTGTTATTTTTCTTTCCTTTTCCAAACAAAGCATCGGGAAAAGGAACAATATCAGGAATGAGAAAATCAGACTTTTTATTACTTTCGGAATAACCTTGTACATCGAGAGTTTTAGAATTATGTACAAAACTCTCTAAAACAGGAGAAGACATATTTTTGTCTGGAGTATCTGCATGGTCTCGTGTGATATCATCGTCTGACTCGTCGGTATCCATGTCAACTGTATCGGCATCGCTCCCTTCTCTATGATCTTCAAGGTGGTCCTCATCATTGTGTTGGTTCTCCTTCTCAGCATCAGAATCTGGCTGCTTATGGATTTGCTCCTGCTCCTCATCAAGTTCCCTCTCCTTTACTCCAGCAGGTGCTCGTGGTGATCTATCTCTCCTGAGATGAATGAAGTTAGATAAAAATTTAGGAAATGAGATCATACATGTAGTGTTGTCTACCTGATCTGGATGCCTCCTCTTGTTGTTCGGATTCATCTGAGGCTGGCTGGGAGAGTGGTCTTCGGTGCAGTTAACTCATCCATACGACGGTTAACCTGCTCCATCTCTGTCTTATGCGCAATTTGAAGCGTACTCAGCATATCCATGATTTGATTTAGAGCCTGGGCATGTGAAGACATCTCAGGTTCGGTGTGATGGCCCTGACTTTCTACTCTCTCATGCCTTGGCATGTATTGCTGTGAGGTAGAAGGCTGAGAGGGTCTGTGCGGTGTAAAGGAAGATTGATGTTGCTGCTTATAGTGATATGATTATAAATGGTTAGCAGGATACTGGTACGAATGAGGTCTCTGATAAGCGTGCTGGTGAGACTGTTACTGCGTGAAATTCTGTCGGTGTTGGAAGTGTGGACGTCCATGCTGTGGTTGGCTGTACTGCTGCTGCTAATGATGCTGAATTGGAGTATACCAAATCCCGTTGATCTCAAGAGTGACATGAGGCTCAACATCCATGTATGCTGCATTGGTGATCTGGCCGGGATTGGCATGGGACTGATCCTCATGCCAATCAATCTACGGAGTCTCGGGATCTCTCTATACAAAATGAATATGTTGGGTGGGTGGAGCGGATAAGGTCCTCCGTGCAGGCTGTGCGGTCGAAGAAGATTGGGTCTGCTGGTACTGAAGTTGGAGCTCTAAAACCTTCTTCGTGTGATCACTCAACTGCTGAGGCAGAGATGAGAGTTTCTCTAACTCTCGCAGTGGCTGTAAGTCCTGAACTTATTTTTGAATCACATCCACCAACGTTAATTTCTCGCTAATGAAGCCCATGCTGGTGTTGGATTCAGACTCTGAGATATTAGCCACCTTATGATGCTCTCGGTGATGTGGTGGCTGAGGGGCTTTCTGACATGCCCGAGTAGAGTCGACGACTCTTGAGTTCTCTGCCATCCCTTCGAAGATGGACCAGACTGACTCGGCATCCTTATTCAAATAGCTGCCGCCACATGCATCACTCACTAGCCCTTGAATTTCCGGCTGGAGTCCTATGAAATAATTCAGTCAGAGCACCTTCATTGGTATCTCATGATGCAGGAATCTCTCCATAAGATCTTTGAATCTATCCCATGCCTCATGGAAAGATTCATTCGAAAGCTACGTAAAGTTGGAGATCTGACTCCTCGTCATGTTCGTCGTCCCCAGAGGAAAATATTTATGTAGGAATGTGGACTTCAAATCGTCTCATGTAGAAACTTCCCTTCCCAGGTGGCTCAACCAGTAAACTACCTTATCAGCTAAGGTGAAGGGAAAAGCTTTGAGGCGAACAGCCACCTGCGTAACTCCTGGATAACTAACCGTTCCACAAATCATCTTGAACTGTTGTAGAAAGGTAAACGACTCCTCTGTAGCATTCTCGTAAAACTTGGGAAGCAATGAGATAAAGGACGACCTCAATTCATATGGCCCTTGATTCGGTGGTAGCCGAATCCAATGATGGAGCGTTCTCGCGCCCGGGTCATACTCATCTCTTAAAGTGGCGAGAACAACTACAGGCGGTAACGGGTTCCCGGCCCCTACTCACAACGCGGCTATCTCAGCACGCAACTCGTTCTGAGTTCTAAACTGTTCTCAGATCTGTAGATTCATCAGATTAGAGTATCGAGAATTTCTGTTGTTATATCTGCGGCTGGATCTGGTCTTCCGTCATGGTGCTCCTCTACTGGTGGCCTCTCCTCTGCTGGTCCTTTACCACAAGCCACGTGTCTCATATCTGTTGTGAAAGAAAAAGTCTCGTAAGAACCCAGTGAAAATTCAGCTGGAGATATCGATGATGTATTGAGACAAGTGTCTGCCTCAATAGACTGGCCAGGAAGCGAGGGAGTCTGGGTCTGACTCTCCTCGAGATCAAATGGGACCAACTCGGGAAGAGGGTCATCCCGAGATTGTGAAGAGGTACGATGGACGGTAGACAGTCGAGAGCTCACGGAGTCTGAGCTGAAAAGTCGTCGATTCATCATCTTCGATGTCGAGAGGATGATCGGGAGAGCACAATTTGTGATTCAAGAATGATGGGAAATGCATAAAGATGCGGTAACTCACGCCCCGTAAACAAACACAAAGCAAACTTCATTTTCACCAACACAACCCGATGATGATCGTAAGAGTTCGGTCAATCTTGTCAGTTTTAGGATTGTATTAGCAAATAAATATCGGTTACACGAGCTGATAGGTGCCCGATGTTTTCCCCAAAACACTGGCCCGAGTCTTTATAGAAAACCACTTGCTCTCAGCCAGTTTGGGAGTAACTACGGTCTGTTCCCGGCTACCCGTGTTACTTGAGGACGGAGCCTTACGCAGTGTCCTCTAAACCTCCCACTCTGCTAAGTAAACCCGGATCATTTCCGACTACCTGAGCGTACCCACTGAAAAGTAGTGATTAGGTGCATAGACTAAGTAGTATTTCGCGAGAAATACGGGTTTGTGTTTCTAACCTTACGGGTCGTCTTTCACTCACGCAGTCTGAGAAAATTGTGCAGAGATTACTCTCCGAAATCAATTGAATCTTTACGTTTATTTTATATCAGATACATTAGTAGTCTTGATTTTATTTTTGGGGGTTTTATATTTTTTTATGGGTTTTTTCAGACAAAAGTTTACTGAGTGTCTTTATTGTTTTTATAAAAATCCTAAAATCATACACCTAGGTGTGGAGTCCTAAGACAAACTACGAAAGCGCAATCAGATAAGAACAAAAAATCCTACGCAAGCACCTAGCCTCGATAAAAAGCCGCGGAAAAACCGTTAATGCGAAAAAAATGCGGTTGGTGCCCTGATCCCCCGAATACACGATACTCGGCGAATCAGATCCCGAAAGGAAATGGGAGGGAAGGTACAAGTCGGGATACCCTTAGGGGGGCCTTTTCTACTAAAACAAAAACACGGCAAGTGCTCTCTTTTTTTACAAGAAGAAAAGAAAATACAAATCCTAAGTACTCTTGCCCTCCGCTACCGAGAAACTCAGTCTCTGCACTTTCAACTATTTTACGTCTTTTAAAAAAAACCTGCTGAACCTGCAGGCCCTACAAGAATCAGTTAAGAAACAACACAAAAAATACACAAAAAATCGTGATAACACTGTTAAAAGAAGCACGATAAAATCGAAGTAAAAACCTTAAATCGAAAACCAAACGAAAAATTATCAAAAACTGTAAAAAATCGCAAGAAAAAGTCAAAAATCTAAATAACTCTAACGCTTCCCCGGCAACGGCGCCATTAGATAAGCTCGAGTCACGTGAGCGATAAGAAAAGTGTCGGTGTATAGGATCGCTCGGAACTGAAACCCAAACTGATCAAACAAATTTCAGTTTTAAAATAGGAGAGAGAGAGAAAAAGGTGAATAAGGTTCTCTCATATTTTAAAACCTTACACTATTTTATTTAACCAGGTAAGTGTGCCTGGGTCGAACACAAGGAGGCAAAATAGAGATATCTTGATTTTTTTAGTGAAAACTATATTTTTAAAAATCAACTCATTTCTAGAGATAAAAAAATTCACAAAAAGATCCTTTTTACTCAGAAATCAAAATATCCCTATTCTGCCTCCTTGTGTTCGACCCAGGCAGACTTACCAGGCTAAATAAAATAGTGTAAGGTTTTAAAATAGGTGAGAACCTGATTCACCTTCTTTTCTCTCTCTCTCTCTCTCTCCTATTTTAAACCGAAATTCATTTGATCAAGTTCGAGTTTCGGTTCTGAGCGATTTTCTATGCCGATAATTTTCTTATCGCTCACGAGACCCGAGCTTGTCAAAATGGCGCCGTTGCCGGGGAGGCGTTAGAGTTATTTTGATTTTTGACTTTTTCTTGCATTTTTTTTCGGTTTTTGATAATTTTTCGTTCAGTTTTCGATTTATGGGTTTTACTTCAGTTTTACGGTTTTATCATGTCTCTTTTAACAGTCTTGTTACTGTTTTTTTTTGTGTTGTTTCTTAACTAATTCTTTCATGGCCTACAGGTTCAGCCGTTTTTTTTAAAAGCCGCAAAATAGTTGAAAGTGCAGAGACCGAGTTTCTCGGATGCAGAGGGCAAGAGTAGTTTGGATTTGTATTTTCTTTTCCTCTTGTAAAAAAAAGAGGGCACTTGCCCATGTTTTTGTTTTAGTAGAAATTGGCCCCTAAGGGTATCCCGACTTGTACCTTCCCTCCCATTTCCTTTCGGGGTCTGATTCGCCGAGTACCGTGTAATCGGGGGATCTGGGCTCCCACCGCATTTTTTCACATTGACGGTTTTTCTACGGCTTTTTCTCGAGGCTAGGTGCTTGCGTAGGATTTTTTTCCTATCTGATTGCGCTTTCGTAGTTAGTCTTTTGACTCGCCACCTAGGTGTATGATTTTAGGATTTTATAAAAACAATAAAGACACTCGGTAGACGTTTGTCTTAAAAAACCCAAAAAAAATATAAAACCCCAAAAATAAAATCAAGAATGCTAAGATATCTGATATAAATTGAACGTAAAGATTCAATTGATTTGGGAGAGTAATTCCCGCACATTTTTCTCAGAGTGCGCGAGTGAGAGACGACCCGTAAGGTTATAATCACAAACCCGTATTTCTCATGAAATATTACTTAGTCTATACACCTAATCACTGTTTTTCAGTGGGTACGCTCGGGTAGCCGGAAACGGTCCGGGTTTGCGTAGCAGAGTGGGAGGTTTAGATGACACCACGTAAGGCTCCGTCCTCAAGTAACACGGGTAACCAGAAACAGTCCGTACTTACTCTCATACTGGCTGAAAGCAAGTGGTTTTCTGTAAAGACTTGGGCCAGTGTTTCGGGGAGAACATCGGGCACCTATCAGCTCGCGTAACCGATATTCTATATGTTTGCTAATACAACCCTAAAACTGACAAGATAAAAGACCGAACTCTTACGGTCATCATCGGGTTGTGTTGGTGAAAATAGGTTTGCTTTGTATTTGTTTGCGGGGTGTGAGTTATCGCGGCTTTACGCATTTTCCTGTCTTTCTTGAATCGCAAATCATGTTCTCCCGATCATTCTCTTGACATCAAAGATGACAACTCGACGGCTTTTCTACTCAGACTTTGTGAGCTCTCGACCGTCCACCGTCCGTCGTACATCTCCACAAGCTCGGGACGACCCTCTTCCCGAGTTGGTCCCATCTGATCTCGAGGACAGTCAGACCCAGACTCCCTCGCCTTCTGGTCAGACTATTGAGGCAGACCCTTGTCTCAATACATCATCGATATCTCCAGCTGAATTTTCGCTGAGTTCTTACAAGACTTTTTCAATCACACAGATCTGAGACACATGGCTCGTGGTTAAGGAGCAGCGGAGGAGAGGCCACCAGCAGAGGAGCACCATGACGAAAGACCAGATCCAGCTGTAGTTATAACAACATGAATTCTCGATACTCTAAAGCAGACGAATCTGCAGATCCAAGAACAGTTTAGAACTCAGAATGAGTTATGAGCTGAGATAGCCACGTTGCGAGCAGGGGCCGAGAACCCTTTACCGCCTGTAGTGGTTCCCGCCACTTTAAAAGATGAGTATGACCCGAGCGCGTGAACGCTCCATCATTGGATTCGGCTACCGCCGAATCAAGGGCCATAGGAATTGAGGCCGTCCTTCATCTCATTGCTTCCCAAGTTTTACGGGAATGCTACAGAGGAGTCATTTACCTTTCTACAGCAGTTCGAGATGATTTGTGGAACGACTAGTTATCCAGGAGTTACGTAGGAGGCTGTTCGCCTTAAAGCTTTTCCCTTCGCCTTACTCGATAAGGCACTTTACTGATTGAGCAACCTGGGAAGGGAAGTTTCTACATGGGACGATTCGAAGTCCACATTCTTGCATAAATATTTTCCTCTGAGGAGGACGAACATGATGAGGAGTCAGATCTCCAACTTTACGCAGCTTCCGAATGAATCTTTCCATGAGGCATGGGATAGATTCAAAGATCTTACATAGAGATGGTCGCATCATGAGATACCAATGAAGGTGCTCGTACAGAATTATTTCGGAGGCCTCCAGCCAGACATTCAGGGGCTAGTGAGTGCCGCATATGGCGACAACTATTTGAACCGAGTCATTCTGGTCCATCTTCGAAGGGATGTCAGAGAACTCGAGAGTCATCGACTCTACTCGAGCATTTCAGAAAGCCCCTCAGCCACCAAATCACCGAGAGCATCAAAAGGTGGCTAATTTCTTAGAGTCGTAATCCAACACCAACATGGGCTTCATTAGTGAGAATTTAACGTTGGTGGATGTGATTCAAAAATAAGTTCTGGACCTACAGCCGCTGCGAGAGTTAAAGAAACTCTCATCTCTGCCTCAGCAGCTGAATGATATCACGAAGAAAGTTTCAGAGCTCCAACTTCAGTACCAGCATGCCCAATCTTCTTCGATCGCACAACCTGCATGGAGGACCTTACCCACTCCACCCACCCGACATATTCATTTTGTACAGAGTGAGCCCGAGACTCCGCAGATTGATTGGTATGAGGATCACTCTCATGCCAATCCCGGCCAGATCACCAATGCTACAGACATGGATGTTGAGTGCCAAGCCATTCTTGAGATCAGCGAGATGTGGTATACTCCAATTCAACAACCGAGTATACCGCATCATCAGCAGCATCAGTACAGCCAACCGCAGCATGGACGCCCACACTTCCAGCACCGACAGAATTTCACGCAACAGCAGTCTCACCAGCACGCTTATCAGAGACCGCATTCGTACCAGTATCCTGCTAACCATTCCCAATCATATCACTATCAGCAGCAACAACAGTCTTCCTTTACACCGCACAGATCCTCTTAGCCTTCCACCTCACAACAATACATGCCAAAGGCAGGAGATAAAAGAAATCCAGGGCCACCACATCGAACCTGAGATGTCTTCACAGGCCCATGCTCTAAATGAAATCATGGATATGCTGAGTACGCTCCAAATTACGCATAAGACTGAGATGGAGCAGGTTAACCGTCCTCTGGACGAGTTAACTACACTGAAGACCACTCTCCCAGCCCAGCCTCAGATGAATCTGAACAACAAGAGGAGGCATTCAGATCAGGTAGACAACACTACATGTATGATCTCGTTTCCTGAATTTTTATCTAATTTTATTCGTCTCAATTGCGGTAGATCACCACGAGCACCTGCTGGAGTAGAGGATAGGGCACTTGATGAGGAGCATGATCAAATCCATGACTAGCCAAATTCTGATGCAGAGGAGGAGAACCAACACAATGATGAGGATCACCTCGAAGATCAGAGAGAAGGGAGCGATGCTGAAACAATTGACATGGATACTGATGAATCCACATTTCATCATCTTTATTCTATCATTTTGGCACCAAAAACCCTAGCAAATGCCTGTAAATATCATTAATAGCATCATCTTAGCATTCATGCATGTGCATCTAAACTGTGTATAAAATACTGTAATTAAAGCCAAAATTATAGAATAAATAAAAGAAAAGAAAAAGAATAAAATATGGTAAATATTTTATGACCCGAAACCCCGAGACCTAGGCATCTTGATGAATAGGTCGACAAGGAAAAAAGTAGGGGGAGATAAGGGGCCAAAATACCGATAAAACACCTATATTTTCTATTCATTCTTTATTCATTTTGGGACCTATTTTTGGTTCCACTTTTTATACATCAAATAAAGAAACTTTGTACATGAAAGTTGTAGCTAATTTAATAAAGAAAAATACTAAATTGATTTCACAGAAAAATATTGTACAGATAAAAAGTTATGGTATGAATAAGAATCCAGAATCCCAACTTCCCAGACCCGTATCTCACAACTGACAACTCCAAATGTAGCAAACTCACCTTTAATTGTATGTAGAATAAAATAATCTATTCCAATGGTGGTGGTTTCGCATTTGGCGGAGCTACGGTTTGAAAGTTGACTTTTTGGACCCTCATTGTACAGTGTACCGAATAAAATATTCAATTTATTCTTTATTCATTATTTATTCGATTTTATATTTTTATAATGTTGTAAATATTACTTATAATAATTATGTACATTAAAATTGGAATAAAAACCTAAATAAAACTCAAAATAAAATACATACATATTTGATACATAGGTATTACACCTATACTTATACCTATATTAAATATACTTCTATTTTATTAAATATACAAAACATATCATAAAAATAAAATAACAATATATTTGTGTAGATAAAAGTATTTCATAATTTTAGAAAATAAGAAATGAAAATAATAAAATTAAAATACTCAAAATAAAAATAAAAGAATACAGTATATAGATAATATACCTATATAGGGGTATAAAAGTAACTTGTAAAAATATAACTCATAAAAATAATTAAAAATCGGAATAAAGCACTATATAAAATAATAAGTATTTTTCATTAAATAACCTAAAATTAATTAAATCATTTATTATTTTAAATTTAATTTACAAAAGTTTTATTTAAACTTTGTCTTTTTGCGGATGACGTGGCCCAATCAGGCCACGCCATCCGTTGATCGGGGGTCAACTCCCTGACCCCAGGTCTTAGCCTCCTGGACCGTTGCAAGTGCCCATCTTCTCGATTTTTTCCAAGCTAAATCTTTCACCGATTGGCCTTGGTCTCTTCTGCAACTTTGATCACCTATAATCCATCTTACTCGCCCTTGGTTTTTTTTCGACCTTCGGGACGTTGAATCGCGCTGCCGACCTCGATCAAGGAGCCACCTTCGTCAACCCCTTAAAACCAACCCTTGACATGATTTGAAAATTTGAACCCCATTTTGCGACCGAAATCCTCCCTCTCTCTGAATCTCTAACCGGCGGGTGGTGACAGCACCTCGCCCGCGTCATCGGAGACGATCAAGGGCAAGATCTGGGTGTTCCCCTACCTCCGGTGGTCTTCCCCGTCCAGGTAACCCCTCCCTCGCCCGACCTGGGCTCGAGGCCGTGTATTCCCTTAGTTTTTCGCCGTCATTTCATTCCTTACATTCCCAGCTTCATTTTCCCCCGTTTATCCAGTTCATTCGCTCGTCGATTCGCTCAATCGACATTCGGCCGGAACAACTCCGGCCACCTCCACCTTCGCCCATCACTCCGCCTCCATCTCGTTTCCACCATTCCGCGGGGTCGGGGCAATTTACCCCCGACCCTCTCACTTCTTCCTTGCAGGTTCAGGCATCAAAACGCGGCCCTGGAGTGATTTTGAAGGCCTGCCGAGGTGCTGGGAGCTTCCCAGCGCCGCCGGACTCGCGCGGCCACTCCGGCATCCGCCGGAGCGTTTTGACACCCCCGGGATCTTAAGCGACCCTGCAAGACGCCATCTGGGTACTTAGGACGGTCACCGGGCAGCGGCGAGGAGAGATCGGGGCTGGGGGAACTCGTACCTCCGCGAGTTCTTCCCAGTTCGTCGTGATTGCTTCGCTGCCGTTCGATCTTGGAGGAGACCCAGGTGGAACAGCAGCCGTCAGATCGAGTCGCCCCAGTGCCGTTGATCTCATCAGCAACTTCTAATCTCGGCCATCAGCTGCGAAGGGGCATCGCAGGCTCAACGTTTGACACGTGTCTAAGTGGCACGGCAACCACCGTCGGATCCAGCCTAGTCGAGGGTATTTTGCATATCTCACCCGCGACATTTTTGTACTTAACATTAACTGCTAAAACATTCACCTGCCATTGATTTCTTTTTATAATATTTATAATTAGACCCTCGCTGTTTGAGGTTTTGCATTTGGGCCCTACCAGTCGCGTGCATCACGCACATGCCTTGGTGATTTTGCAGGAGGGGCCCCCGTATTTTGTATTATTTAAGTTTAGTTCAGTAACTTTCCACTGCAGTTAATTGATTTCTGGGATTTTTGCATTTATGCCCCAAGGTTTTGTATAACTTCGTGGGCTTTGTGCTAAAACACCCTTGCTGCTTCTGTTATTGACGTTTAGTCCAGGAACTTCTTGTTTAAGTTCAAATTTTGTGTGAAAATTGCTAGCGAGCCCTGAAAATTTTGCCTATTACGTAAATATCCCTACCAGCCTTGTTGTTTTTGCTTGCTTGATATAATTAATTAAGGCATCATTTTAGATCAAAAAATTCTCAAATTTTGAACTTAAGCTCCTGTGTACTTGTCCTTTCACGCCAATATTTTAGTTTTTGATTTTCTTTTATTTTAATATTTATTAAAATCAAAAACATGGTTTTTATTCACTGTCTAGTTTAGGAAATACCAAAAAAATAGTAAAATACCTCTAAAAATTCCAAAAAAAATCCCTAGTGTGTATTTTATTATCCTTTAGTGTCAGTCCAAAAACTACTAAAAATCTCAAAAGAAAAACACTAAAAATTTAAAAACATTCAAAAATTTCAAAAAAATATATAAAATCAAAGAAAACTCCAAAGATCACCTAATTTCGGCTTGTGCCCTGCTTGCTCCCTGTGTTCGAACTCTCTGCACATTCACTTGTGCACATTAATTTTGAATTACCCTGCTTGCTCCCTGTGTTCGAACTCTCTGCATACTTGCCCTTTACATCACTTGTGCAGAGTTAAAAATAAATTTTAACTCCACATTATTTCTAATTTATTGATCTTTAGTGTGGGTTAATTGTTGACTTTAGTCCAGAGTTAGTGTGGTCAACACACCGACTGAGTTCATGCTTTGTGTTGAACTTAAGACCACCTAATTTCGGCTAAATCAAATGGCGCCGTTGCCGGGGAGCAACAGCGAGTAGCTCATATTTTGTTTGCTTGTGTTTGACTTGTCTACCATAGCTTTATTTTCTATCTCTTGCATTTTTGATATATCTTGACTGGGCTATTCTGACCACTTTTCTCTTGTCTTCTTGCGAGGGACCGCGGAGCAAGGCCGATCGCCTAGGTGACCCGAAGCAACCTTGGGAAGCGGAGCCGGCCTTCTTAGGTCAAGCCGGCAGGAGAGAGTAGGAGGAGTGAGAGAGTGATTAGTTTAGCTTGCCTTTTATTTTGTGAGAGAGAGTGATTCATTAATTTGTAATAATACAGGCACGTGGACACTTGGATTCTTGGACACTACCGGGCCTAATTTCCGGGTGTTTGTTCACCCGGGGGCTCACCGCTGTTTTTATCGCGTTTTCTCGCTTGTCATTTTCCGGTTTTTATTTTCCTTTTTCCTTTCTTTTGTGGATTGAGCCCTTAGTTTTAGGTCCTGCTTGATTCGATTAGAATAGGTCCAAACACACTAATAACCTTTGCATGCTTCTATAGATCGGCTTTGGACTTAGACTAATTAAATAGTTGATCATTAGCTTTCGATCCACGCACCGCGAGCTCATTCCCGAACAAGCGCTTTCTCCTAACTTAAATGTGTTGAGCAGAGGAGGGGTGAGCCTAGACCGGACACTAGGATTGAGGGTTAGTGGTTAGCTTGTGGTTCTTCACGCTAGCAGTTGCCTATTCTAGGACGATTTCCGCTTTGCATATCGCCATGTAGTTTAGGTTTACAAATTCTGCTTTGCATCCCGCATGGAGAGAGCTGGGATTCGCTGTAAGTCTTCTTACTTTGCACGCATCATTTAGGCACAAAGGTGAGATTTCCACCTTGGTATCGACTTGCACAGCTTTCCCACCTCTTTTCTCCCTCTATTTTTGGAACAAAGTAGGACAAAGAAAATACAAAAACCATTAGGCGCTTGTTTGAATTCACTCAAAAGAAGCGATAACACCAAAAAAATTAAAAAAGGGATTGCTAAGAAAACTTGACCAAAAATAAAATCGGTAATTGGATTCATTGCTTGGGGAGAGTGACACCCTCACTTGTATTCAGGTTGCATGGGAAGGTCTCCTTCCAAGTGAGGTGAGCGCTTCGTAAGGATTAGAGCCAAAAACCCAACTTGTGGCTGCCTTGTGTATCGCCTGGATTTCCGAAGTATTGGTCCTACTATCGTACGTAGTCGAGTAGGACTTGGTCGCCATTGGTGACTCACTATTGTGTGAGCGCCGACCTTGTCCGAAGTACAGAGCTTAGGCCGCGCCTTCACGGGTGTGTCTGTCTCACCGGCTGCGTCCGAGTAGGATCTTGCACGCTCACGGGTGATTCCGTTGCGAGCGAGGTCCGAAGTATCGGTTTCGCCTATCGGCTTCCTCCCTCTATTTCGTTGGCTGAGTAGGGATCCAAGAAGGGTTACAAGGACCTCAAAAAGCGCAAGTTACAAGTTACACAGGAGGAGGACAAGTACGGGGATACTTTCCCGGCAGTACTCTCTCTCCTTTAGGCGTAGCGTTCTAAGGACTCGTGAAAAGATAACTTCCTGAATCAAGATAAAATTGACAAGATAAAAGCCGAACCTTCACGGCTTCACGTGTTGAGTTGGTGAACTTACCCCTACTTTGTGTTTGATTGCTAGATTTGTTTAGGTCAAGATCAAAAACACAGCACAATTGTGCGCGATTTTGTTGCATCTCATTTCATCCCTCTTCTTCTTTTGCATTTTCCCTGCTCTTCCCAAATAATCAAGATGATGGGACGGAGATCTCTTAGGCCGACCTTGTCGGCACCGCTATCCAGCACTCCTCCTTATTCATCTAGGAATACCTCGGAGAGTCCGCTCTCCGAGCCCGAGTTTACATCCACCCTGTTCCCCATTGACCACCCTTCCCATTCTCCTTCTCTCAGTCCAATTGTTTCAGAATTCAGTGCATCACAGAGTTCAGCTCATTCGACAGCACCTGAGATGGCCTCTTTTGCTTTTTCAGAAAATCCAGTGATGGCAGACAGAGGCGAGCACCCAGATGACCATGATCACCCTCCATTCATAATTGATCAGGTGGCCATCAACAACTCCTTGTTAGCGTCCCTGGAGACAATGCAGAGACAGATCCGTGACCAGGGTACCTTCATGGGTGATCTGATGAGAGAGATAGCACAGATGAGAGAGAATCGACCTGGGGCGGTGGAGGTGGAGGAGGAGGAGGACCTGATGCAGGAGGAGGTGATCCAGATGCTGAGAGACTGCCACAGACCATCATGAGGGAGATGCACAACCCGACTGCATCCCTCACTCACCGTTGGATCAGACTCCTGCCAATTCACGGAGATTTCGAGCTTCGGCCCCATACAATCCAGCTTCTACCCAAGTTCCATGGGTTGCCGACCGAAGAGCCGCACGTCCACCTCCAGGAATTCGAGATGATATTCAGCACCATCCATGATCGATTGATGACCGAGGACACCATAAAGATGATCGCCCTCCCATTCTCATTGGATGACAGAGCCGCATACTGGCTCAAACACCTGGGGCGATTCATCGACACTAGGGCAGATCTCCGGACCGCGTACCTGAAGAAGTACTACCCTCTCGGCTGGACCAACGCAGCTAGAGCCATGATCAGTAACTTCGTCATGATCCCAAATGAACAATTCCATGAAGCCTGGGATCGATTCAGAGAGCTCATTGACCGGTGTCCACATCATGACATTTCCAAGCCCAATCTCGTGCAGAGTTTCTTTTGTGGGCTGACACCGGAGCTGCAGGGGCTAGTCAACGCCTCTTGCGGTGGGTCTTATTTCTCCAAGGGAGAAGACGACGTCTGGGCCATCTACGAAGGCATGGTAGAAAACTCTACTGTGATGACCCAGGCCCGAGTCTACACACAGCAGAAGCCCCCGCAAGGAGCAGGATCATTTCAGAGGATCGCCCGCATCGATGCCAATCCCAACACAGTGTCAGCTGCCGCAGCCCAAGCTGAATCAGCCGCAGCCGACATGGGCACCATCAGTGAGAAGCTGGACCGCCTCGAGATCCTCGAGAAAAAGCAGATGCAAGGCATGGCCCAGAAGGACCAAATTGCCAAGACCATGAGTGATCTGAAGACGCAGATCTTGTGCGTCTAGGAGGCACAAACTCATTCCCAACAGCCTCCCAGATCACGTGCTGATCCGAGCAGTAGCAATGCCAACCAGCCCTCTACCTCATACCGCCAGGTGATTCACATCCAGGCAGAGCCGGTTCCCTTGCTAAAGTACTATCCATCTCAGCCGCCATCTTCGGACACGCAGATGGTGGTCTATCAGCCGGAGCAGCCCCTGGCCGTTCTTCCTCCACCCTCCTTCGAGCAGGAACCATTGATGGAAGTCAATGGGATTTGATACGACCGGTACCCTCAGCCCGGGATTCATCGGGATCACCCCGGATTCCGTTGGGGCAATGGTGGATCCTCATCCCAACAGCAGAACCCTGCCCAAGGACATCAGAACAGCCAGCCACAGCAGCAACACCAGCAGCCCCAGTATGCCCATCAATAGCAATATCAGAATGGTCCTCGTCCCGCCTATCAGGGACAGCAGTGGAGGCAGCGACAGCTGCCTCAACAATCTTATGCCCAGCCTAACTAGAACTATCCGTACCAGCAATACCAACACCAGAAGCTGCCCCATTTCCAGCAGGGACAAGCATCCAGTTCTCAAGGTCCCACCTTTGAGAACCCAGCTCTCGATGATCTTGCTCGCTTGCTGTCTGAACAGCGAGCATCTTTGAGGCAAGAAATGGATGAATTCCGGCAGGAGATGAGGGACATAATAAAAGGCAAGGCTGCTATACCCGCTCAGATTGAACCTAACCCGAACAATCTGAAAAGGAAGTCTGAGCAGGTAGAGTTTACAGAGGATACTTCTCCTAGTGACGATTTGAATGATATGTCTTATTCTTTGAATGATGCTGATTTTGTGACTACTAGGAGCGATAGGATGCCAGCCGGCGGCGCCTCTTCTGAGCGACAACCACCAGCTGAACCAGGAGCGCCAGAGGAGCAGAATAGCGGTGCTGATGCCGCTAATGATGATGTTGAAGACGGTGGTGCTGAGGCCACCAATGATGGAGTCCAGGACGACGGTGCTGATGCCGTCGTGATACCAGATGCAGACGGTGGTGCTGATGCCACCATTTTGGATGCTGGGCCCGAGCACAGTGCTGATGGCGTAGAGACAGGTGCCGGTGGTGGTGCTAAGGCCACCACATCCACTTTTGTTGAGCCCCCATCTGTGATGTTGCCACATTTTGTACCTAAGGACTGTGGGAACAAAAAGAAAAACAAAAATATGAATAAAGGAAAGGTTTCTGTTCAAATTGCGGATCCATCTATGGTGAATGATGATTATTGTATGGATTCTCCTTCTTCACAGGCACAGGAACCGATTCCTAGTCATCCATCTGAGGAGGCCCCTACCATCCCCTTCCCTGAGGCACTCCGCCGAGCGAAGGGGAATAAAAGAGAAAATCCCAAAAAAGAGCAACAGGTAGAGTTCAGCAATCAGATGATAGACAGATTCCAAATTCAGCTGACTCTACAAGAAGCACTTGAGCACATCCCCCTCTTCAAAAAGAACTTGAAAGAAACAACTACTGTCCGAAGGAAGAAGAGGCACAGAGATCAAATCCAGATGCTCACTCATGACACTTGCTGCGCCATTCAGAACACATTGCCAGCCAAGCGACCCGACACAGGAGCTTCCTATGTCAGATGCGAGATCCAGGAGCAGCGGTTCGATCGTACTCTATTAGACAATGGGTCTTCGATCAACCTCCTTCCGGCAGCCTTACTCAAGCAATTCGAGTTTGGCCCTCTTCTTCGAAGCAGAACAGTCCTTCAGTTTGCTGACAGGTCGATTAAGAGGCCGAATGGGTTGTTGAAGGACGTGGTCGTTACCATTCAGTGCCTGAAATTCCCCATGGACTTTGTTGTATTGGACATGGAGATCCCTGAGTCGGTAACCGATGCCCCCATCATACTTGGACGCCCATTCTTGGCCACTGCCAAGGCGTCCGACCATGACAGTGGGACGATATGTTTTCGCGTAGAGGGCGAAAGCATACAAATAGATACGATCGACCAAACCAGAGCCAGAGAGTTGGCGTGCTCCGAGCAATCCAGCGAAGCCGAGCAGATGACAGAGGAAGAGCTAGACATCCACCAGGTTTGTGATTTTGAGATGACTGATGATGAATCCAACTGGAAAGATCCCGTAGCACCGACTCTCGCCTTTCCTACAGATTCACTATATCTAAAACTCATGGCAGTCGAGAGCCGGGCGAGCATACCCCTGGATGAGGATACACATGAAGCTGACAGTGTTGTGATGAGTGGTGCAGATGATTTTCATTCATGCTCATCTTCTTCTAACCCCTCGAATTCAGACATTGACTGGGATGATTTCTATGATTATTTGCCTTGTCTGATTCCTTCTGAGCCAATAGCCATGATAGAGTGCGAGCCAGTGCAGTTCATTGATGATTCCGCAAGCCGCCCTTTGTCAGAGATTCATGTAGAGCGAGAGTTCTCCCATGCAGACCTGGTAGCATTTACACAGACATATCAGAAGCCAGATCTGCCACCTCCCAGTTGTCCAGAACGGAAACCTCTGCCGCAGTCGATGACATACAGATTCCTTGCAGGTGAGCCAGAAATGTACCCAGTCATTATCTCAGCAGATTTGACTGGAGAACAAGAATCTCATCTGATGGAGGTTCTTGAAAGAAACCACAAGGCAATCGGTTGGAGTATACCTGATCTCCAGGGGCTGAGCCCAAATCTTTGTTCTCACCACATCTATCTTGAGGATAACGCTAAGCCCTCACGTGAGTTTCAACGACAGCTGAACCCGAATCTTCGAGACGTAGTCATGAAAGAAATTTCAAGGTGGTGGAGCGCCGATTTCATCTATCCCATCTCCGACTCCAAATGGATAAGTCCGCTACATGTGGTAACCAAGAAGACGGGTATCACTACAGTTGTCAACGAGTCGGGAGAAGAGATCGCTACCAGAGTGCCCACTTCTTGGAGGGTCTGTGTGGACTACAGACGATTGAATGAGGCCACCAAGAAGGATCACTTCCCGCTACCCTTCATTGATCAGATTATCGAGCGGCTAGCTGGGAAGAGTCATTATTGTTTCCTTGACGGGTACTCTGGATACAATCAAGTGGCCATTGCGCCCGAAGACCAGGAGAAAATGACATTCACCTGTCCGTTTGGGATGTATGCTTTCAGACGGATGCCCTTTGGTCTATGTAACGCTCCGGCGACATTCCAAAGGTTCATGTTGTCCATATTCTCGGACATGGTGGGTGACTGTTTAGTGGTCTTCATGGATGACTTCTCGGTCTATGGCGACGGGTTCGACGCTTGTCTTGACTGCCTAGACCGTGTGCTCAAGCGCTGCATTAAGGTCAATCTTGTCTTATCCTGGGAGAAGAGTCATTTCATGATGACTCAAGGGACGCTACTTGGTCATATCGTCTCCAACAGGGGCATGGAGGTCGATCTGGCCAAAGTGGACATCATCAGAAAACTCAATCCGCCGTCCAACCTGCGTCAGTTACGATCTTTTCTGGGGCATGTCGGTTTCTACCGACGGTTCATTCAGGATTTCAGTCGAATTGCCCGACCGCTCACTGACTTGCTGACAAAAGACACCGAGTTTATTGTCAATGATAAGTGTCTTGAATCGTTTGAGACTCTCAAAAATATGGTTGTTTCAGCTCCTGTCCTTCAGCCACCCGATTGGTCTCTCCCATTCGAGATCATGACTTCATGACGGATGCTTCAGATTTTGCCGTTGGGGCTGTGCTTGGACAGAGGAGGGATGGTTTACCGTTTGCCATTCACTACGCCAGCCGGACTATGGATGCCGCGCAGCGGAATTACACTGTAACTGAGAAAGAAATGATGGCTGTAGTCTTTGCCCTTGATAAGTATCGATCGTATATTCTCGGATCTAGAGTAACCATCTACACTCATCATACCGCCATCCGGTACTTAATGGTTAAGAAGGATGCCAAAGCACGTCTCATCAGATGGATCCTTCTACTTCAGGAATTTGATATTGAGATTAAGGATAAGCCTGGAGTCAAGAATGTGGTGGCGGATCATCTCTCCAGATTGGAGAATCTTGAGGAATCTGAGCCCAGCGCACCTATCACAGAGACATTTCCAGATGAGGCGATATTGGCTGTCACCTCGCTCCCGTGGTACGCCGACATTGTGAACTATCTTGTAGCCAAGACGGTCCCACAAGGTTGGCTCAGGCAGAAACTTGAGACCTTCCTAGCGAAGGCCAAGTTTTACCACTGGGAGGATTTCGTCCTTTATCATGAAGGAGGGGACAGTATCTGGAGGAGGTGCATTCCTCAAGAAGAGCATCATAGCGTCCTCACATACTGCCAGAAGCTTGAGGCAGGAGGACATCATTCTGGAAAAAGAACAACACAGAAGGTGCTTCAATCTGGCCTATGGTGGCCTACTCTCTTCAAGGATTCTGATGAGTTCGTGAAGAGATGTACTGACTGTCAGAAAATGAGAACCTGCGGACAGAGAGACATGATGCCCATGCAACCCATTCACTTTTGTGAAGTTTTTGATGCATGGGGGATTGATTTCATGGGCCCATTTACTAAGAGTCAGGGATTCGAGCATATCCTGCTCGCTGTTGATTATGTCAGCCGATGGGTTGAGGCCATCCCCGCCCGAGCCGCAGATGCTAAAACCGTATGCAAATTTTTGAGGAAAAATATCATTTCACGGTTCGGGGTACCTAGAGTCTTGATTTCAGACGGGGGGTCTCATTTCATCAATGACAAGGTTAGGGCCCTTGCAGACGAGTTCGGCATTGACCATCGGGTTGCCACTCCATATCATCCTCAGACTAATGGTCTTGCCGAAGTATTGAATCGGGAGATAAAGACTATCTTGCAGAAAGTTGTCTGCCCAGACCGAAAGGATTCGTCACAGCTTTTGGACTCGGTCTTGTGGGCTTATCGGATTTCTTTCAAGAATCCATTGGGGACATCTCCCTTTCGTCTCGTCTATGGCAAGCCGTGCCATTTGACAGTGGAGATCAAGCACAAATCTTTTTGGGCAGTCACTGAGTTGCTGTTAGATCCCGAGAGTATAGGAGACAAGAGAAGAGCAGAATTGGCAGCCCTGGAAGAACTGAGAGATACAGCCTTTTCCAACAACCTACAGTACAAGGAGAAAGTGAAGACATGGCATGATTCACATATCAGCCATAAACAGTTTGAGCCAGATCAGAGAGTATGGTTGTTTGATTCCAGGCTGAAATTATTCCCAGGGAAGTTGCAGAGCAAGTGGAAAGGTCCGTATGTGGTCAGGAAGGTACATGACAATGGCAACATCGACATATCCGAACCGTCATCTTCCTCTACCTTCCGCGTCAATGGTCAACGCCTGAAATTATATCTATATCATGATCCGCCGACCATTGACGTTGCCCCCATTCTTCTGGTATGAGATATGTCCGTTGACTCTCATCCTGCATCTCATACATGGTGATCAATTCCATCTTCCGCTGTACAGATCCATCTGTTCATATCACTTTCATCTGTTGATTTCTTTTCTTCTTTTCTTCTTTTCCATTTCTATCTTCTGTATCTATCAAAAAGGTGCCGCCCTTGTAGACAGTTTTCCATACTTAGGACGTACTTTGTCCTAAGTATAGGGGGGCGTGCACCTCGAGTTTCTCTATTTTTCGATCCTCTCCATTGTCTCCTCTTCTTGTCTATACTTAGGGATATTTTACCCTAAGTATAGGGGGAGACAATCTGAGTACGATCTGTTCATTCCCACCCTTGACCCTCCCTGCGTTGTGTACAGTTTGCTATACTTAGGATTATTTGATCCTAAGTATAGGGGGGACGGTCAACTTCTCATTCGTTGATGCATTCATTAGTTCTTTATTCTTTCGACTTGCCTATACTTAGTACGAGTTATGTCTTCTCTTTTCTCTCCGATCTATGAGGACATAGCTCAAGCTAAGTATAGGGGGGTCGTATATACTACGTATATACTTTAGCCATAACTCGTACTTTCGTATTTTCTTAATAATAATATGGCTAAAAATTCTTTAAAATTCATTTAAAACCATTAATAAAAAGGTGTTTTGTTCCTCAAATTTGTTTATGTATTTACTGATTAATAAATCAGGTGAAAATGTTTTTTTTTGCAAAATGTTTGAAAAATAGTTTGAAAAAATTTGTGAACATTTATTGAAAACTATTTTGAAAATATTTTGTTACATGTTTTCAACCTGTGTAAAAATGTGTGTTCTGTAAAATTTCTTTTCTTTGTGTGAAATAAAATGTGAGAAAAATGATTTGCAAATGGTTTGGAAAATGGTTGCAAAAATATTTGAAAACCCTATATATACTGTTTTGAAAAGCCTTTGCAAAAATGATTTTCAAATGTGTGTACATGTTTGTGAAAATGTCTGTAAAAACTATTTCGGACTATAGTTTTCAAAATCTGTGTGAAATGTTTGTGTCAAATAAGTTTGAGGAATACACACATCTCACTAAAATCCACTATATCTATATGTATAAAATTGACCACTTACCCTTGTAAATTCTTAAAATCCACTTCTTGTATATATGAAGAAGCACTCCTTTGTACATATTTTTCACCTAGTTTTTAGCCAAAACTTTTTGTTTTCAAAAAAAAACCCAAAAACATTTGCAAAATTAAAATCCAAAAACATTTGAAAAACCTTTTTGAAAAATACAAAAAAATGCATCTGCATATGCATGCATCATCTTTTCAAAAATCCATAAAAAGTTCAAAACCTTTGAAAATTGCGTCACAAAAATATATTCTGCATTCTGCATCACATTTGCATAGCATTCGCATTTTTCGGATTGAGTTTGATAGTTGAACAAGTCTAAGTAAATACTGGAGATTGGAGCTTGATTGGACCTTAAAATCTACCTAATAACAGGAACCTTATAGGAACTGGGTTTGAGGTACTTCAGGTCTAGTTGACTTAATTCTTTGAGGATCACGGGACTTAGTTCAATGGATTCTTGAATGCCTAAGTAGAGTATTTCGGAGCACACGCACGACTCTTGTTGATAATGACCTAACTTGGACACCTGCACCTTTCACATGGCTCGACTCACTTGGAGTGGTGAGGGGATTGGATTTGCCGGTATGAGACGCACACAAGTGGAAACATTTGTCCTCCTCTAGGGAGGGAAGTGCACCCCAACCCATCCAGTGATTAGGAAGTCTAAAGACAGGAGGCTGTGGGTTGCGATAAAGCTTCAAAAGAGGGATAGTCTACTGGCTCAAGAGGAAAAACTCCTTATTTAAATGCTGCTGTATATAGTATTCAAAAAAAAAAGTTCAGGCATGTACAAATAATAATAATAATAATAAAAAGCCTGCAAGTATGTACAAAGTCAATAAGCAAGCTTGAGTCCAAAGTCAAATATGTGAGCCTGCAGCAGGATGACTTGACTACACTGGTCTTTCATCCCAGGATAGGTAGCTACACTAGCTACCGTCCATTCTTCTCTTCACCCCCTCCTCTTGAGCTGGTTGCTACTTGAACTTAGAAGGGAATACCCCGCTCCTCGAGGATGGAGTTGCTGGATTGGGGAATCATTGGGTTGTCGTACTGGAGAAGTCAGTTTCTTTGCCATTCTAGTTGGGGAGAGCCACCATCACTTACACCGTACGAGTCAGACTCATAGTCGTAAGGGTTTGCGTATGAATTGAGATATTTCTGACCTGGCTATTAAGGAGACTTGGACAGAGTTTTGGGATTCTCATGGACTGCTGAATTTCAAACACGGTTCTCACTAAGGTTCCGCCCGCACTAAAATTCCAAAGGTCCGACTTAAGCTCCAAACTTTGATTTTGTAAAAACAAGTTTGATAATCAAATAAAATCCAAGTTCTTCTTTTTTTTCTTTCTTTTTCTTTTTGCACTTATTGCATAAGTGTTTGCTAGGGACTAGCAAAGGTAAAGTATAGGGGGATGATGAATCCACATTTCATCATCTTTATTCTATCATTTTGGCACCAAAAACCCTAGCAAATGCCTGTAAATATCATTAATAGCATCATCTTAGCATTCATGCACGTGCATCTAAACTGTGTATAAAATACTGTAATTAAAGCCCAAATTATAGAATAAATAAAAGAAAAGAAAACGAATAAAATATGGTAAATATTTTATGACCCGAAACCCCGAGACCTAGGCATCTTGATGAATAGGTCGACAAGGAATAAAGTAGGGGGAGATAAAGGGGCCAAAATACAGATAAAACACATATATTTTCTATTCATTCTTTATTCATTTTGGGACCTATTTTTGGTTCGACTTTTTATACATCAAATAAAGAAACTTTGTACATGAAAGTTGTAGCTAATTTAATAAAGAAAAATACAAAATTGATTTCAAAGAAAAATATTGTACAGATAAAAAGTTATGGTCTGAATAAGAATCCAGAATCCCAAATTCCCAGACCCGTATCTCACAACTGACAACTCCAAATGTAGCAACTCACCTTTAATTGTATATAGAATAAAATAATCTATCCAATGGTAGTGGTTTTGCATTTGGCGGAGCTACGGTTTGAAAGTTGACTTTTTGGACCCTCATTGTATAGTGTACCGAATAAAATATTCAATTTATTCTTTATTCATTATTTATTCATTTTTATATTTTTATAATGTTGTAAATATTACTTATAATAATTATGTACATTAAAATTGGAATAAAAACCTAAATAAAACTCAAAATAAAATACATACATATTTGATACATAGGTATTACACCTATACTTATACCTATATTAAATATACTTCTATTTTATTAAATATACAAAACATATCAGAAAAAAAAATAACAATATATTTGTGTAGATAAAAGTATTTCATAATTTTAGAAAATAAGAAATGAAAATAATAAAATTAAAATACTCAAAATAAAAATAAAAGAATACAATATATAGATAATATACCTATATAGGGGTATAAAAGTAACTTGTAAAAATATAACTCATAAAAATAATTAAAAATCGGAATATAATACTATATAAAATAATAAGTATTTTTTATTCAATAACCTAAAATTAATTAAATCATTTATTATTTTTAATTTAATTTACAAAAGTTTTATTTAAACTTTGTCTTTTTGCGGATGGCGTGGCCCAATAAGGCCACGCCATCCGTTGACCGGGGGTCAACTCCCTGACCCCAGGTCTTAGCCTCCTGGACCGTTGCAAGTGCACGTCTTCTCGATTTTTTCCAAGCTAAATCTTTCACCGATTGGCCTTGGTCCCTTCTGCAACTTTGATCACCTATAATCCATCTTACTCGCCCTTGGTTTTTTTTCGACCTTCGGGTCGTTGAATCGTGCTGCCGACCTCGATCAAGGAGCCACCTTCGTCAACCCCTTAAAACCAACCCTTGACCTAATTTGAAAATTTGAACCCCATTTTGCGACCGAAATCCTCCGTCTCTCTGAATCTCTGACCGGCGGGTGGTGACAGCACCTCGCCCGCGTCATCGGAGACGATCAAGGGCAAGGTATGGGTGTTCCCCTACCTCCGGTGGTCTTCCCCGTCGAGGTAACCCCTCCCTCGCTGGACCTGGGCTCGAGGCCGTGTATTCCCTTAGTTTTTCGCCGTCATTTCATTCCTTACATTCCCAGCTTCATTTTCCCCCGTTTATCCAGTTCATCCGCTCGTCGATTCGCTCAATCGACATTCGGCCGGAACAACTCCGGCCACCTCCACCTTCGCCCATCACTCCACCTCCATCTCGTTTCCACCATTCTGCGGGGTCGGGGCAATTTACCCCTGACCCTCTCACTTCTTCCTTGCGGGTTCAGGCATCAAAGCGCGGCCCTGGAGTGATTTTGAAGGCCTGCCGAGGTGCTGGGAGCTTCCCAGTGCCGCCGGACTCGTGCGGCCACTCCGGCATCCGCCGGAGCGTTTTGACACCCCCGAGATCTTAAGCGACCTTGTAGGACGCCATCTGGGTACTTAGGACGGTCACCGGGCAGCGGCGAGGAGAGATTGGGGCTGGGGGAACTCGCACCTCTGCGAGTTCTTCCCAGTTCGTCGTGATTGCTTCGCTGCCGTTCGATCTTGGAGGAGACCCAGGTGGAACAGCAACCGTCAGATCGAGTCGCCCCAGTGCCATTGATCTCATCAGCAACTTCTAATCTCGGCCATCTACTGCGAAGGGGCATCGCGGGCTCAGCGTTTGACACGTGTCTAAGTGGCATGGCAACCACTGTCGGATCCAGCCTAGTCGAGGGTATTTTGCATATCTCACCCGCGACATTTTTGTACTTAACATTAACTGCTAAAACTTTCACCTGCCATTGATTTCTTTTTGTAATATTTATAATTAGACCCTCGCTGTTTGAGGTTTTGCATTTGGGCCCTACCAGTCGCGTGCATCACGCACGTGCCTTGGTGATTTTGCAGGAGGGGCCCCCATATTTTGTATTATTTAAGTTTAGTTCAGTAACTTTCCACTGCAGTTAACTGATTTCTGGGATTTTTGCATTTATGCCCCAAGGTTTTGTATAACTTCCATTTAGTCCTCCCCAAGCGCGTGCTCCGCACACGCATGGGTGGGCTTTGTGCTAAAACACCCTTGCTACTTCTGTTATTGACGTTTAGTCCAGGAACTTCTTGTTTAAGTTCAAATTTTGTGTGAAAATTGCTAGCGAGCCCTGGAAATTTTGCCTATTTACGTAAATACCCCTGCCAGCCTTGATGTTTTTGCTTGCTTGATATAATTAATTAAGGCATTATTTTAGATCAAAAAATTCTCAAATTTTGAACTTAAGCTCCTGTGTACTTGTCCTTTCACGCCAATATTTTAGTTTTTGATTTTCTTTTATTTTTATATTTATTAAAAATCAAAAACATGGTTTTTATTCACTGTCTAGTTTAGGAAATACCAAAAAATTAGTAAAATACCTCTAAAAATTCCAAAAAAAATTCCCTAGTGTGTATTTTATTATCCTTTAGTGTCAGTCCAAAAACTACTAAAAATCTCAAAAGAAAAACACTAAAAATTTAAAAACATTCAAAAACTTCAAAAAAAAATATAAAATCAAAGAAAACTCCAAAAATTACAAACTCAGTTTCTGTTTATTCTAGATTTTATTCTCTTTATTTGAAAAATAGCGTGGACAAATTTTGTGGCTATTTTCTATTTTTAATTCCAGTTTTAGCTCCAGCCAGTAGCTTGCCCACTATTTTCCCTTATTTCAGTATTTAAAAATACCAAAAACACCTTGAAAAATCCCCAAAAATCACAAAAACAGTATAAAATCCCAAAAATATCAAAAACACTTTATTTTTGAATTTTTGGATATTTTTGCACATTTTTATAAATATTTTATCTTGTCTTTTATTACATTGGTTTTAAATTCCAATATTGAAAAAAAAGAGAAAAAAATATAAAATATAAAATTATAAAAATCAGAAAATTAAAAATCAAAATACAAAATTAAAAATTAAATTAAAATAAAAAAATTAAAAATTAAAAACCCACAAAAAAATTCATTGTTTGCTTGCTTAGTGTAGACACTTCACACACATTCACTTGTGCACATTAATTTTGAATTACCCTGCTTGCTCCCTGTGTTCGAACTCTCTGCATACTTGCCCTTTTACATCACTTGTGCCGAGTTAAAAATAAATTTTAACTCCACATTATTTCTAATTTATTGATCTTTAGTGTGGGTTAATTGTTGACTTTAGTCCAGAGTTAGTGTGGTCAACACACCGACTGAGTTCACGCTTTGTGTTGAACTTAAGACCACCTATTTTCGGCTAAATCAGATACCGACGAGTCAGACGATGATATCACGCCAGACCATGCAGATACACCCGAGAAAAATATGTCTTCTCCTGTTTTAGAGAGTTTTGTACATAATTCCGAATCTCTCGATGTACAAGTTGATTCCAAAAGTAATAAAAAATCTTATTTTCTCATTCCTAATATTGTTCCTTTTCCCGATGCTTTGTTTGGAAAAGGAAAGTAAAATAACAAAAAGAATGTTGTGACTCCAGAGACAAAAAGGTTATTGAAATATCACATCTTTTTGAAGATCCCACTTCACGATGCCTTGGATCATTTTCCTACGATCAAGAATCAGTTAAAAAATAGATGCACTATGCGTAGGAAAAAGAGATTACGTACAAAGAAACATGTTTTAACCAAGGCCACATCCTGTGCTGTCCAGAATAAGTTACCGAAGAAGAAGAAGGATTCAGGAGTGCATTATGTCAGATGCGAGATCGTAAATGCTGAATTCGATCACACTCTATTATATAACGGTTCCTCGATCAATTTGATGCAATCTTCCTTACTCGACAAGCTTGAGTTAGGTCCTCTTTACAAATCCTGCGCGATCCTTCAGTTTGCTGATAGATCCGTAAAGATACCTTGGGGCATATTAAGGAACGTTATCTTAACCGTGCAGGGTCTGTAATTCCCAGTGGACTTTACTGTCCTGGACATGGATTGCCCTACACAGTTACACCTTACCCCAATCATCCTTGAGAGGCCTTTCTTAGAGACCGCGAAGGCTCTCTTTGATTATGATACATGGAAGGTATCTTTTCGCACCAAGGGCGAGAAGGTACATATAGAGATGGCGAGAGATTCAAACACATCCAGTGATGCATCTTCCGATTTCTTGAGTTCTTTAGCCACCTGCGATTACATGGATGAGGTTCGTCTTGACGACCTCAAAAGGTATCAAGTAGAGAGCCAAGATTGCTTAACAGAGGATGGGTCCGAGACTACAGTTGGCAGTTCTTCAGAAGGTACCTTATATTTCGGTATGGATGTCGAGAAGCATAGGGATCATACTTCTGAGGAGTTTATTGCGGATTTTTTAGATTCAAAGTCTTTACACAATTCCTCCACTTCAGATGATCTAGAGATCGAGCTCCATTTAGCTGATTTGTTTTCCTCTAGTCATTGTGAGGATGAGCATAGTAGCGAGTCGGATGATGTTTTAAACATCTTCTGTAGTCTGACTCTAGAGCATATTAAGATGGTGGATAATCAGATTGAAGACAAATCGACAACCGATACAGATCCCAATACACATATAGATGAGGTTTCAACGGAGCTAGAATCTACTTTACCAGAACTGAAGTTGTTGCCACCGAATATGAAGTATGCTTTCCTTGCTGGTCCACATCGACAGTTTTTGATCATTATGAGCTCATCTTTGACCGAAGAACAAAAATCACGTCTGATGGAGGTTCTTGAAAGAAACCGCAAGGCTATTGGGTGGACTGTATCCGATCTCCGCGGGATTAATCGTGCTTTGTGTTCTCATCATATATATCTTGATCATGATAGAAAACCTTCCAGAGAATTTCAGTGTAGGCTGAATCCGATTTTACGAGAGGTTGTCAAGATATAGACTACGAAATTGTGCGACGCAGAGTTCATTTATCCCATCTCCAACTCTGAATGGGTTACCCCATTACATGTTGTCCCGAAGAAGTCGGGAATTCAGATGATTAAGAATGAGAGTGGAGAGGAGATTCGAAAGATAGTAACCACGTCGTGGCGGGTGTGTGTTGATTACAGAAAACTGAATGCCGCAACGAAGAAGGACCACTTTCCTTTGCCTTTTATAGACCAGGTGATCGAAAGGTTGGCTGGGAAGGAATATTTCTATTTCCTTAACAGTTACTCCGGATGCAACCAGGTAACCATTGCTCCTAAAGACTAGGAGAAAACCACCTTCACATGTTCGTTCAACACGTATGCCTTTAGTCGGATGCCCTTTGGATTATGCAACGCCCCTGCTACTTTCCATAGGTGTATGCTTGCTATTTTTGCAAACTTGGTCGGTGATTTTCTAGAGGTCTTTATGGATGATTTTTCAGTCTATGGTGAGTCCTTTAACGATTGTTTAGCGCACCTGGAGCAGGTTCTTCAGAAATGTTGTGAGGCAGATCTCGATCCGTCTTGGGAAAAGAGCCATTTTATGGTTACACACGGGATTGTGTTGGGGCACGTCATCTCCCGGCGAGGCATGGAGGTTGACCCTTCCAGGTTGATGTCATCAAGCACCTCGAACCACCATCCAACATTAAGCCGTTACAATCATTTATGGGGCGTGTCGGTTTTGACCGACGGTTTATTTAGGATTTATCCAAGATTGCCCGACCGTTAACTGAATTATGAGGTAAAGACATCGAGTTCTTGTTAGATGATAAATGTCGTAATGCCTTCCTCACATTAAAGGAAATGATTATCAGTGCTCCTGTCCTACAGCCACCTGATTGGTCTCTACCCTTCGAGATCATGACGGATGCTGGGGTTGTATTAGGACAGAGGAAAAATGGACTTCCTGTTGCTATCCACTATGCCATCAGAACCTTAAATGATGCTTAGCGAAATTACACAGTAACAGAGAAGGAGATGTTAGTAGTAGTGTTCGCATTAGATAAATTCAAATCTTATCTTCTTGGCTCCAAAATCACAGTTTATACAAATCATACATCTATCCGGTTTTTGATGGAAAAGAAGGATGCCAAGGCACGCCTTCTTCGATGGATTCTTCTACTTAAAAAATTCAATTTGGATATTAAAGACAAACCTGGAGTAAAGAATGTGGTAGCTGATCACCTCTCCCGATTACAGATAGAGAAGCCTTCAGATAAGCACACGCTTGAGATTGCAGAGAGATTTCCCGATGAGAGCATCTTTGCAGTTATCGAGCTTCCATGGTATGCAGATATAGTGAATTTTCTGGTTACGCAGAAAATTCCTCAGGGTTGGCCAAAGAATCGAGTTCATAGACTAGTTTTCGAGGCACGATACTACTATTGGGAGGATCCGATTCTTTTTCGCGAGGGACCGGATTGTGTTTATAGGCTTTGTATTCCTCAGGAGGAATATAATAGAGTCCTCACTTTGTGCCATTCTTTAGAGGTAGGGGGACATCACTCAGGGAAGAGGACAATGCAGAAGGTACTTTAGAGCGGATTATGGCGACCGACTCTTACTAGATATGCCTGTACATTTGTGAAGAGTTGCTCGGATTGTCAGAGAGCAGTAGGGACAGTCAGTTCTAGAGATTCAATGCCTATTTGACCCATTATTATTTGTGAATTCTTTGATGCATGGGGCATAGATTTCATGGGATCGTTCCCTTCCAGCAGCGGCTTTGAGTACATTATTTTCGCTGTAGATTATGTTAGTAGATGGGTGGAGGCTATACCCACACAAACCGCATACAGTAAGATAGTTTGCAAGTTCCTAAGGGAATACATTATTTCATGGTTCGGGATTCCACGTATTCTTATTTCTGATGGGGGTAGTGATTTCATTAATAAGGAAGTCAAAAAGATAGCGAAGCAATATGCCATTGATCATGGAGTAGCTTCTCCTTACCACCCATAGACGAACGGCTTGGCTGAAGTCCCAAATAGGGAGGTGAAATCAATTCTGCAGAAATTAGTACTACCGGACAGGAAGAACTGGTCGCAGCTTCTAGATCAGGTTCTTTGGGAATATCATAATGCATATAAGACTCCCTTTGGTACTTCACCATTCAGATTGGTTTATGGAAATCCATGCCATTTTCTCTAGAGATCATGCACAAATCCGAATGGGCTATTCGAGAAATTTTACTAGATGCACAGAAAGCAGGAACCAAGAGAAAGATAGATCTGAATGAGCTGGTAGAAATTCGAAATCAGGCATACGAGAACACTCTCATTTATAAGGACAAAGTGAAGAAATGGCACGATAGACATATTCGGCACAAGAGCTTTGTCCCTGGGCAAAAAGTCTGGTTGTTCAATGCCAGATTGAGAATTTTTCCTGGCAAATTGAAAAGCAAGTGGGAAGGACCTTACATATTCAGAACGGTGCACGACAATGGAAGTATAGCTATATCAGATTTGTCACCTGGTGAAGAGCTGTTCATGGTTAACGGGCAGATGCTGAAGCACTTCGTAGAGATTACTGATCATCTGGCCCGTGTTGAAGTGATCTACTTTGTACAGGACTCGTGATCATTCTTTCACTTCATCTCATCCTCTACAAAGTCTTTTGAGCCATTCAATTTCTGGAGATCCACAACACTTGTATATTCTTCATAGACCACAATCATCCCCATTTTTGCTCATCTTCTATGCTTAGGATACCAGATCCTAAGTATAAGGGGGGACTGATTGTTCGTTGATTCGTGTTTTATATTTTGTTCTGATTCTTTTGTATATCCTGTCTTTTTCATAAATCACTAGTCTCCGATTTTTGGCTACACTCTTTTCTATACTTAGGAAGCCTTATCCTAAGTATAGGGGGGACTGAGTGATTTCAATGATTTCATTCTCTTTATTCCTTCTGTTCTTTCATTGTATACTCTTTTCACTCAGTCACCTTGTTTTTGCTCTCCCGTTATACTTACGATGACCTGATCATAAGTATGAGGGGGTTGACTGACTTGTATTCTCTATTCTTTTTCACCCATTTTTACTTAGCATGAGTTATGTCCTCCTTTTTTTCTTTTGATGCTATGAGGACATAGCACAAGCTAAGTATAGGGGGGTGCGTATATATTGTATATATGCTTTTGTCCATATACTTTTATGTATTTTCCATATCTATAAAATCCATAAAAAGTGGGTGAGGGTTAATTTAAAATCCATTTATTACTTAAAAAATCCTTGTAAATATGTAAAATATGTCTAAAATCTATATTTAAAATCTGTAATTAAAATATGTATTTAAAATAGGTATTAAAAATTTGTATAATACTTATTTAAAATCCTATCTATTAAAACATGTGTAAAAATCATTTAATCCTTGTAAAATTCTCTGTAGATAAAATCTGTAAAATACATTAGATATTTAACTCAAATAAAATATATCTTATAAAATTCGTGTACAAAAACTTGTTAATAAAAATCAGAAAATCCATAAAAAATACAAAGTCCTAAAAGTCATAAAATTTACAAAAGCCTTAAAATTCTTAAAAATAAGTAAAATTCAGAAAATATACTTCACAAAAACATGGTTGCATTTGCCTTCGCATTTTTTAGAATAAGTTTGATTTCTGGAACTAAGGATTTAGTCTAGTCAAAAGGATGGAGCTTGATCGTGGACTTTAACTTTCATTGTAAGGAACCTAGTTAGGACCTGGAATTTAGTCTCTTCAGGTCTTTTTGAGTTAAAATCTTTGGGTTCCATAAGACCATATTTGGGAAATCAATTCATATGTGTATTTGTTGTCATCCGTACAACTCTTCACAAGTGAACCAAACTTGAACACATGCACTCTGCACTTAGCTCGACTTGCATGGAGTTGAGAAGGGTAGTACATCTTGGTAGTGCGTTTCTATCCTTGTCTTTGCAGCATTGACATCTAAAGATGGGAGAGATTGGGGTTGCGATAGTCACTTCGGATGAGGGAAGGATATGCTGACACAAGTTTTTCTAAGACCTCAAAAAGGTACGGAACAAAAGATGCTATATCCGTCGAGGCACAGAGAGATGAATGCAGTGCAAGCAAATTACAAAGTCAAATCAAAGAAGAAGCCAACAAATACAAATATGACCACAATGGTCCAAACTTCCACCAAAAATGCCTGCACATCTAAGTGGAGACTTAGCTACACCGGTTGAAAGGAGATGCGTCTACACTGGTCGCACTCCACTTCTTTTCTCATTCTTCTACTTTCTCTCTATACTCGATTGTGGACATAACACGAACTGACCTCGGAAGGGAATACCTCCCTCCCCGAGGAAAGAGTGGCTGGATGAGGAAGCAATAGAAGTGTATAGCAGGGATGGACGGTTCTTCGTTTCTTTAAGTAAGAAGAGCTAAATCAATTCACACACTGTACAAATTGACTTCAAGGATGATAGAGTCTGCTATATGAATAAGTGAGTCTGAACTAGTTGATGAAGTGATCTTGATTAAGGATTTGTGGAACTTGAGGACTGTTGAGGATAAAATCCTTATCCTAGTTAAGGATCCGACAAAATGCTTGTTTCAGGCCCGATCGAGCTCTGTCCTATTTCTATTATCATGAATTGGTTTAGGAAAACAAATTCATTCTAACTTTCTTTCTTTTCACTTATTTTTTCAAATAAGTGTTTGCTAAGGGACTGGCAAAGTTTAAGTATAGGGGGTTGATGAATCCATGATTCATTAACTTTTCTGTCGTATTTTATCTTAAAACCCATAACAAATACATGTAAATATGCACTAATTTCCATCTTTTATTCAAATTCCATTTATGAATAAAAATGCACTTTTAAGCTTAAAAAACATGTAAATAAATAAAGAACAAAGAAAAGAAAATAAGGCAGATTGTAAATATGTATATATGTACAATATGACTTATAAACCACAAAAATAAATTAAGATGCAATTCACACATTTTTCACTATTTAACAAATAAATACCAAAACTTCATTGATATTTAATTAATTCATATGTACATATTTTTCATCAAACTCTTTTCCTAATTATTCCTAAAAATGTATATAAAATTATAAAAATAAGTTAAAAATATTCTCATGTATATATACCAAGAAATCCTACTTTTAATTGTCAAATTCTCAACTTCTGAATCTCATAACTTCTTCAGACGATCTCCAATTTCACTCTACTCACCTTTAAAGTTCATAAAATAATATTCTCTAATTAATAGAGGTCATTTCATTGAATTCAGAGTCCATTTGCAAAAAGTCAGTTTTGGGACCTAATGACAACGGGGTTTCTGGGCTATTTATTTTTTTAGAACATACTATTTACAAGTTTATTAATTTTATAATTTCTAATTATTTTGATATTGTATTATCATCATGATTTATTTCAAAATTTTTGGAGCTTATTTATTATTTTAATTAAATCAAAAACCCTAATTTATAGATAAAATTGAACTGTATGACTTATACCCGTATTTATTAATATGTGTAATAATTTATTAAAATCCCTAAAAATTCACATACATTTTTTATTATCCTAATAATAAATAATTACAAAATTAATTTTTAATTATTTATTTATTGAATTAAAAATCCATAATCTATTTATTAAGTATTATCTATACCTATTTTATTAATATAATATTTATATTTCGCATAATAATTATTATTTATAAAAAGTAATTATTCTATAATTTAGGTAATTTAATTATTTACATTTCTTTTTTTATCCATATTTAAAATAACGTTGTTTACTATTTATTATATAATTTATAAGGTATTTATGCATCTGGCCAAGCAGGTGCTGACACGTGTCAGCACCTGGTGCTTCTTCCCCAAGAATTCAGTATTGCTTCTGTTCTAACTAGCCATGTTCACAAAATTTTCCCACACGCCCTATAACCTCTTCAAGCGATCTAATCGCTTAATTATCTTCTCCTAACAACCAACTTATTCGGCCACCCTTGGATTAATCTTGAAGCCCAAGTAATCTCTCTATAAATACTACCAAAGTTGGCGGATTCCAACTAACTTTTCCTAACCACCTAAACTCCAGATCCAGTGGCCGACCCTTCTACCTTCCTAGCCTTGTTCTTCCTGCTCTGGAAGTGACAGCTCTGCCCAAAGGTGCCCGCATGGAAGGAGGATCATCGGGGAGAAGTTTCAAGGCATCAACCTCGCCTTGCATCGCCGCCGTGTGCGCGTGGAGCTCCAGGAAGCCGACCCATCGAGCGACGACAGCAGTGGTCCTACACCCTAAAACACACAGGTACTCATCCATCATTGCAATTTTCTTTCCCGATCCTCATGCCACGATTAGCATGGATAATTACGTAGATAGGAAGTTTAATCATTCGTCCTAGACGCCACATCGTAGAATCACCACAACATCGTTTCAAAATCAATCGAATTGTGTCTCATTTTTCATTATATCTCACGGACATTTCATCAAGTATGGAAACACTATTTTGACCTTGAATTTCTTAATAAATGTTGGCCGATTCTTGAGAGAATCGAGCATCTAAATCCTCTTTGCAGATCAATCTTGCATCTGGAGCAATTTCAAGGCATTGGGAGTCTTCAATCTTTACGCAAATCACCATCAAGGAAAGAGCAACAAACTTAGCTCCAGGAGCAGGGCAGCGTGACTGTCATCTTCATCAGTCATTCTTCTGTCGTTATCTGCCATCTCCGGCTCACTACCACCGCGAGCGAGCTCGAGGGGTGGAGGTGTCACCCCTCTGGCCCCACCGGAGGTCCAAGAGTCACGCCACTCGCCGGAGGAAATTCGAAGAAGAAGAACCCTTTGCCAGCTGCTCAACCGCTTGAAGAACTCCAAGAACAACCCAGAAGCTACAGGCTATCGACACGTGGTAGTAACGGATGCTTAAGATCAAACCACACGTTATAATCCTGGCCATCTAATGCGAATTGGTGTGAATTTTGCATACTACGCCCAGAAGACGTTCAGAAGTTTCAGAGTGCCACCTGAGTTTCCAGATATTGTATTTAGGTCCCTGCACGGGGATCTAAATGTAATAATTCATACTTTCTTCACATTTCAGTCCTCGGTCGTGGACCTAACTGCAGAACTTCTTATTTTGTTTCTTACATTTCTACCCATGTGCTATAGGGGGACTTTGGACGCATTTTTGACATTATTTTGTATCGATTTTTTAGGCTAGTTACAACTACCGTAGCAAGGTTTTTCAGTATTTGTTGTGTGTTTTCGTCACTTTTTCATCGTGTTTTGATTTGTCGATTTTTGACTCCGTTTTGATTTGTTTGTGAGTCTTCTTCGAGCTCGTTGCACGCTCAATTTACCTACTATATAGTATCACCTATAATTCACCTATTTCTCACATATTATATTGTAGGTAAATTGTTTGAAAAATATCACTTTGAAAAATTAAATAAAATTTTGAAAAATATAAAACCGAATAAAAACTTAGAAATCAACTCGTTTCGAGAGATAAAAAAATCACAAAAAGATAGTTTTCACTCAAAAATCAAGATATCTCTATTCTGCCTCCTTGTGTCCGACTCAGGCACACTTACCTGGCTAAATAAAATAGTGTAAGGTTTTAAAATAGGAGAGAACCTGGTTCAGCTTCTTTTCTCTCTCTCCTATTTTAAAATCGAAATTTGTTTGATCAGTTCAGGTTTCGGTTCTAAGCGATCCTCTACACCGACACTTCTCTTATCACTCATGAGACCCGAGCTTATCAAAATGGCTCAAGTCTCGTGAGCAATAAGAAAAGTGTCGGTGTTGAGGATCGCTCGGAACCAAAACTCGAACTGATCAAACAAATTTTTATTAAAAAATAGGAGAGAGAGAGAGGTCAATCTGGTTCTCTCTTATTTTAAAACCTTACACTATTTTATTTAGCCAGGTAAGTGTGCTTGGATCGAACATAAGGAGGTAGAATTGAGATATCTTGATTTTTGAGTGAAAACTATCTTTTTGTGATTTTTTTATCTCTCAAAACGAGTTGATTTTTAAGTTTTTATTCTATTTTATATCTTTCAATTTTTTATTTAAATTTTCAAAGTGATATTTTTCAAACAATTTACCCACAATATAATATGTGAGAAATAGGTGAAATATAGGTGATACTATATAGTAGGTAAATCGAGCGAGCAACGAGCTCGAAGAAGACTCACAAACAAATCATAACGGAGTCAAAATTCGACAAATGAAAACACGACGATAACGCGATGAAAACACACAAGAAATACTGAAAATCCTTGTTAGGGTAGTTATGTAACTACCCGAAAAAGATCTAGGAGAAATAGTGTCGAAAATGCGTCCAAAGTCCCCCTACAGCACAAGGGTAGAAATGTAAAAACATGAACTAAAATTTTTTCCCTTTGGTTCAGGGCCAGGGATTGTTCTGTAAAGAAAATATAAACGATTACATTTAGGTCCCCGCTCAGGGACCTAAATGCAATATCTGGAAACTCTGGAGGCGCTCTGAAACTTCTGAAAGTCTTCTGGGATTAGTATGCAAAATTCACACCGATTTGCATTGGACGACCAAGATTATAACGTGCGGTTCGATCTGAAGCATCCTCTATTGCCACGTGTCGACAGCTTGTAGCTTCTGGGCTGTTCTTGGAGTTCTTCAAGCGGTTGAGCAGCTGGCGAAGGGTTCTTCTTCTTCGATTTTCCTCCGTCGAGTGGCGTGACTCTTGGACCTCTGGCTGGGCCAGAGACGTGGCTCCTCCACCCCTCGAGCTCGCCAGCGGTGGACGAAGGTCAGAGGTGACTGATGATGGTGGGAGGACTTCGATGAAGGTGGTCATTTACTACTTCGGTGATGTTGTTAAGGTTGTTGTGCCTTCTTTGAATGAGATTTGTGTGATGATTGAAAGCTCCAATTGACTTGAAATTGCTCCAGATGCTAGATAATCCTGCAACGAACAAATGTGTGTGCTCGATTACAAGAAATTGGCTGATTGATTAAGATTTTTGCAAGATTAAAAGGTGTTTCCAGAATGGATGAAATTTGCATGAATGGTAATGGCGAAGAATGAAGATGCGATTTGGTTTGATCTAAGAACGAATTGGATATGGATTTGAATGTGCATTTAAGATGGATGATTAAGTGTCCTAATGACATTGTTATCCATGCTAATCGTGGAACGATGATCAAGGAATAAAATGACAAAGCTGGATGAATACGCGTGAAGTGCAGGATCTAGAACCACTGCTAGTCCTCGCTCGACGGGTCGGCTTCCCGGAGCACCACGCGCACACAGCGGCGATGCAAGGCGATGTCGACGCCTTACATTCTCCCCGATGATCCTCCTTCCACGCGGGGACCTTTGGGCGGAGCTGTCACCTCTAGAGCGGGCAGAATGAGGCTAGGAAGATAGAAGGGTCAGCCACTGGATCTGGAGTTCAGGTGGTTAGGAAAAGTTAGTTGAAATCTGCCAACATTAAGGGTATTTATAGAGGGATTACTTGGGCTTCATGATTAATACAAGGGTGGCCAAATAAGAAGGTTGTTGGGAGAAGAAAATCAATGGATTAGATCACCTAAAAGAGTTATAGAATGCCTGGGGAAAATAGGCGAACATGGCCGGTTAGAACAGAAGTTGTACCAGCATCTTGGAGAAGAAGCACCAGGTGCTGACACATGTCAGCACCTGGTTGGCCAGATGCATAAATACCTTATAAATTATATAATAAATAGTAAATAGCGTTATTTTAAATAGGTATAAAAACAAGAAGTGTAAATAATTAAAGTATCTAAATTATAGAATAATTACTTTTTATAAATAATAATTATAACATGAAATATAAATATTATATTAATAAATAGGTATAGATAATGCTTAATATATAGATTGTGGATTTTTAATTCAATAAATAATTAATTAAAAATAAGTTTGTATTTTCTTAATTATTAAGGTAATAAATAAAGTCTAAGTGAATTTTTAGGGATTTTAATAAATTAGTTTACATATATTAATAAATACAGGTATAAGTCATACATTTCAATTTTATCAATAAATTAGGTTTTTTTAATTTAATTAAAATAATAAATAAGCTCCAAAAATTCAGAAATAAATCATGATGAAAATACAATATCATGAAAATAATTAGAAATTCTAAAATTAATAAAATTGTAAATAGTATGTTCTAAATAAAATAAATAGCCCAGAAACCCTGTTGTCATTAGGTCCCAAAACTGACTTTTTGCAAACGGACTCTGAATTCAATGAAACCACATCTATTAATTAGAGAATATTATTTTATGAACTTTAAAGGAGAGTAGGGTGAAATTGGAGTTCGTAGGAAGAAGTTATGAGGTTCGGAAGTTGAGAATTTTACAATTTAAAAGTAGGATTTCTTGGTATATATACATGAGAATATTTTTAACTTATTTTTATATTTTTATATACATTTTTAGAAATAATTAGGAAAAGAGTCTGGTTAAAAATATTTATATATGAATTAATTAAAAATCAATTAACTTTTGATATTTATTTCATAAATAGTGAGAAGTGTGAAAAGTGTATCTTAATTTATTTTTGTGGTTTTCTTTCCTTATCTCCCCCTACTTATTAGTTTGTCGACCAATCCCTGTTGAATTCGTCTCGGGGGTTAGGTTATATAAATATACCTTGCAGCTATATATATATATTTATGAGTCATATTGTATGTATATACAATCTATAATCTGCCCTTTTTGTTTTCTTTATCTTTTTATCTTTTTATTTATTTACGTGTCTTTGATGCTTAAAAATGCATTTTTATTCATGAATGGAATTTGAATAAAATGTTGGAATTAATGAATATTTACATGTATTTGTTAAGGTTTTTGAGACAAAATGCAACAGAAAAGTTAATGAATCATGGATTCGTGAACCCCCTATACTTAAACTATGCTAGTCCCTTAGCAAACACTTATTTGAAAAAGTAAGTGAAAAAGAAAGAAAGTTAGAATGTTTTCCTAAACCAATTCATGAGAACAGACAAAGGACAGAGCTCGATCGGGCCTGAAACAAGCATTTTATCAGATCCTTAACTAGGATTTGGATTTTATCCTCAACAGTCCTCAAGTTCCACAAAACCTTATTCAAGATCACTTCATCAGCTAGTTCAGACTCACTTCTTAATATCGCAAACTCTATCATCCTTGAAGTCAATTTGTACAGTGTGTGTGAATTGATTTAGCTCTTCCTGCTTAAAGAAACGAAGAAACCGTCCATCCCAGCTATACACTTCTATTGCTTCCTCATCAATCTACTCTTTCCTCGGGGAGGGAGGTATTCCCTTCGAAGGTCAGTTCGTGTTATGTCCACAATCGAGTATAGAGAGAAAGTAGAAGAATGAGAAAAGGAGTGGAGTGCGACTAGTGTAGACGCATCTCCTTATGAAGCTCAACCGGTGTAACAAAGTCTCCACTAAGATGTGCATGCATGTTTTGTGGAAGCTTGGACCATTGTGGTCGTATTTGTATTTGGTGGCTTCTTCTTTGATTTGGCTTTGTAATTTGCTTTCATTGCATTCATCACTTTGTGCCTCGACTGATATAGCATCTTTTGTTGCGTCCCTTTTTTGAGGTCTTAGAAAAATTGTGTCAGCAGATCCTTCCCCCATCCGAAGCAACTATCGCAACCCCAATCTCTCCCATCTTTAGACGTCAATGCTGCAAAGACAAGGATAGAAACACACTACCAAGATGTACTACCCTTCGCATCTCCATGCAAGTCGAGATAAGTGTAGAGTGCATGTGTTCAAGATTGGTTCACTGGTGTAGAGTTTTACGGATGACACCAAATGGTCTACTTAAGCACTTATGAATTGATTTCCCAAATATGGTCTTATGGAACCCAAAGATTTTATGTCAAAAGACCTGAAGAGTCTAAATTCCAGATCTGAACTAGGCTCCTTACAACGAAAGTTAAAGGCCACGATCAAGCTCCATCCTTTAGACTAGACTCACTCCTTAGTTCCAGAAATCAAACTTATTCTGAAAAATGCGAATGCAAATGCGACCATATTTTTGTGAAGTATATTTTCTGAATTTTATTCATTTTTAAGAATTTTAAGGCTTTTGTAATTTTTATGACTTTTAGGACTTGTATTTTTTTTATGGATTTTCTGGTTTTTATTAACAAATTTTTGTACATGAATTTTATAAGATATATTTTATTTGAGTTAAATATCTAATGTATTTTACAAATTTTATCTACAGAGAATTTTACAAGGATTAAATGTTTTTTACACATGTGTTAATAAATAGGATTTTAAATAAGTATTATAAAAATTTTAAATACATATTTTAATTACAGATTTTTAAACATATTTTACACATATTTTACTTATTTACAAGTATTTTATAAGTAATAAATGGATAAATGGATTTTTAATTAACCCTCACGAACTTTTTATTGATTTTATAGATATGAAAAATACATAAAAGTATGAGTTATGGACAAAAGTATATATATATAATATACAGACTCCCCTATACTTAGCTTGTGTTATGTCCTCATAGCGTCAAAATAGAAAAAGGAGGATGTAACTCGTGCAAAGTAAAAATGGGTGAAAAGAATAGAGAATACAAGTCGGTCAACCCCCCCCATACTTACAAGGTGACTGAGTTAAAAGAGTATACAACCAAGGAACAAAAGAAGTAAAGAGAATGAAATCATCGAAATCACTCGATACCCCCTATACTAAGGATAAGGCATCCGAAGTATAGGAAATAGTGTAGCCAAAAATCGGAGACCAGTGATTTGTGAAAAAGACAGTATATACAAAAGAATCAGAACTAAATATAAAATGTGAATCAATGAGCAATCAGTCCCCCTATACTTAGGATCTGGTATCCTAAGCATAGAAGACGAGCAAAAATGGGGACGATTGTGGTCTATGAAGAATATACAAGTGTTGCGGATCTCCAGAAATCGAATGGCTCAAAAGACTTTGTACAGGATGAGATGAAGTGAATGAATGATCAGGAGTCCTGTACAAAATAGATCACTTCAACACGGGCCAGATGATCAGTAGTCTCTACGAAGTGCTTCAGCATATGCCCGTTAACCACGAACGGCTCTGTACTAGGTGACAAATCTGATATAGCTATACTTCCATTGTCGTGCACGGTTTGGACTATGCAAGGTCCTTCCCACTTGCTTTTCAATTTGCCAGGAAAAATTCCCAATCCTGCATTGAACAACCATACTTTCTGCCCAGGGACAAAGCTCTTGTGCCGAAAATGTCTATCGTGCCATTTCTTCACTTTGTCCTTATAAATGAGAGTGTTCTCGTATGCTTGATTTCGAATCTCTACTAGCTCATTCAGATCTATCTTTCTCTTAGTTCCTGCTTTCGGTGCATCTAGTAAAATTTCTCGAATAGCCCATTCGTATTTGTGCATGATCTCTACGGGAAAATGGCATGGCTATCCATAAACAAGTCTGAATGGTGAAGTACCTAAGGGAGTTTTATATGCAGTACGATATGCCCAAAGAACCTGATCTAGAAGCTGCGACCAGTTATTCATGTCTGGTCGTACTAATTTTTGGAGAATTGATTTCACCTCCCAATTTGAGACTTCAGCCATGCCGTTCGTCTGTGGGTGGTAAGGAGAAGCTACTCTATGATCAACGCTGTATTGCTTCACTAGCTTTTTGACCTCCTTATTAATGAAATGTCTACCCCCATCAGAAATAAGAATACGTGGAATCTCGAACCGTGAAATAATGTGTTCCCTTAGGAAATTGAAAACTATCTTACTATCTGCGGTTCGTGCGGGTATAGCCTCCACCCATCTACTAACATAATCTACAACGAGAAGAATGTACTCAAAGCCGCTGCTGGAAGGGAACAGTCCCATGACATCTATGCCCCATGCATCAAAGATCTCGCAAATAATGACAGGTCGCATAGGCATTGGATCTCTAGCACTGACTATCCCTACTGCTCTCTGACAATCTAGGCAACTCTTTACAAATGTGCAGGCATCTCTAGTAAGAGTCAGACACCATAATCCGCTCTAAAGTACCTTCTGCGTTGTCATCTTCCCTGAGTGATGTCCCCCTGCCTCTAATGAATGGCACAAAGTGAGGACACTATTATATTCCTCCTGAGGAACACAATGCCTGTAAACACAATCCGGTCCCTCACAAAAAGAATCGGATACTCCCAATGGTAGTATTGTGCCTCGGAAACTAGTCTATCAACTCGATTCTTTGACCAACACTGAGGACTTTTCTGCGTAACCAGAAAATTCACTATATATGCATACCATGGAAGCTCGGTAACTGCAAAGATGCTCTCATCGGGAAATCTCTCTGCAATCTCTGGCGTGTACTCATCTGAAGGCTTCTCTATCTGTAATCGGTAGAGGTGATCAGTAACCACATTCTTTACTACAAGTTTGTCTTTAATATCCAAATCGAATTCCTGAAGTAAAAGAATCCATCTAAGAAGGCGTGCCTTGGAATCCTTCTTTTCCATCAAAAACTGGAAAGCTGAATGATCTATATAAACTATGATTTTGGAGCCAAGAAGATAGGATCTGAATTTATCTAATGTAAACACTACTGCCAACTTCTCCTTTTCTGTTACTGTGTAATTTTGATGAGCATCATCTAAGGTTCTGCTGGCATAGTGGATAGCAATAGGAAGTCCATTCCTCCTCTGTCCTAATACAGCCCCAATCGCAAAATCTGAAGCATCCGTCATGATCTCGAAGGGTAGAGACCAATCAGGTGGCTGTAGGACATGAGCACTGATAATCATTTCCTTTAATGTGAGGTAGGCATTAAGACATTTATCATCTAACAAGAACTCGATGTCTTTGCCTAATAATTCAGTTAATGGTCGGGCAATCTTGGAGAAATCCTGAATAAACCATCGGTAAAAACTGACATGCCCTAGAAATGACCCTAACTGCTTAGTGTTGGATGGTGGTTCGAGGTGCTTGATGACATCCACCTTGGCAGGGTCAACCTCCATGCCTCGTTGAGAGATGACGTGCCCCAACACGATCCCGTGTGTAACCATAAAATGGCACTTTTCCCAAGATAGAATGAGATCTACCTCATAACATTTCGGAAGAACCTGGTCTAGGTGCACTAAACAATCGTCAAAGGACTCACCATAGACCAAAAAATCATCCATAAAGACCTCTAGAAAATCACCGACCATGTCTGCAAAAATAGCAAGCATACACCTCTAGAAAGTAGCAGGGGCATTGCACAATCCAAAGGACATCCGTCTAAAGGCATACATGCCAAAAGGACATGTGAAGGTGGTTTTCTCCTGGTCCTCAGAAGCAATGGTTACCTGATTGTATCCGGAGTAACCGTCAAGGAAACAGAAGTATTCCTTCCCTACCAACCTTTCGATGACCTGGTCTATAAAAGGCAAAGGAAAGTGGTCCTTCTTCATCGCGACGTTCAGTTTTCAGTAATAAATGGACACCTGCCACGATGTGGTTACTCTCTTTGGAATCTCCTCTCCACTCTCATTCTTAATCATCTGAATTCCCGACTTCTTCGAGACAACATGTAATGGGCTAACCCATTCAGAGTTGGAGATGGGATAAATGAACCCTGTGTCGCACCATTTCGTAATCTCTTTCTTGACAACGCCTCGTAAAACTAGAATCAGCCTACATTGAAATTCTCTGGAAGGTTTGCTGTCATGATCGAGATATATATGATGAGAACACAAAGCAGGATTAATCCCGCGAAGATCGGATACAGTCCACCAAATAGCCTTACGGTTTCTTTCAAGAACCTCCATCAGACAAGATTCTTTTTCTTCGGTCAAAGATGAACTAATCATGATCGGAAACTGTCGATGTGGACCCGCAAGGAAAGCGTACTTCATATTCGGTGGCAACAACATCAGTTTTAGTAAGGTAGATTCTGTCTCTGATGAAACCTCATCTATATGTGTATTGGGATCTATATAGGTTGTGGATTTGTCTGCAATCTGGTTATCCACCATCTTAATATGCTCTCGAGTCGGACTACAGAAGATGTTTAAAACATCAGCTGACTCGCTACTATGCTCATCCTCAGAGTGACTAGAGGAAAACAAATCAACTAAATGAAACTTTATCTCTAGATCATCTGAAGTGGGGGAATTGTGTAAAGACTTTGAATCTAAAAGATCTGCAATAAACTCTTCAGAATTATGATCCCTGTGCTTCTCGTCATCCATACTGAAATATAAGGTACCTTCTGAAGAATTGCCAACTGTGGTCTTGGACCCATCCTCTGTTAAGCAATCTTGGGTCTCTATTGATACCTTTCGAGGTCGTCAATACGAACCTCATCCATGTAATCGCAGGTGGCTAAAGAACTCAAGAAATCGGAGGATGCATCACTGGATGTGTTTGAATCTCTCGCCCTCTCTATATGTACCTTCTCGCCCTCTGCACGAAAAGATACCTTCCATGTATCATAATCGAAGAGAGCCTTCGCGGTCTCTAAGAAGGCCTCCCAAGAATGATTGGAATAAGGTGTAACTATGTAGGGCAATCTATATCCAAGATAGTAAAGTCCACTGGAATTGCAGACACTGCACGGTTACGATAACATTCCTTAATATTCTCCTAGGTCTCTTTATGGATCTATCAGAAAACTGAAGGATCGCGCGGGATTTGTAAAGAGGACCTAACTCGAGCTTGTCGAGTAAGGAAGATGGTATCAAATTGATCGAGGAACCGTTATCTAATAGAGTGCGATCGAATTCAGCATTTTCGATCTCACATCTGACATAATGCGCTCCTGAATCCTTCTTCTTCTTCTTCGGTAACTTATTCTGGATAGCACAGGTTGTGGCCTTGATCAAAACATGTTTCTCTGTACGTGATCTATTTTTCCTGCGCGTAATGCATCGATTTTTTAACTGATTCTTGAGCATAGGAAAATGATCCAAGGCATCGTGAGGTGGGATCTTCAAAAAGATGTGATCTTTCAATAACCTTTCTGTCTCTGGAGTTACAACATTTTTTTTGTTATTTTACTTTCATTTACCAATCAAAGCATCGGGAAAAGGAACAATATCAGGAATGAGAAAATCAGATTTTTTATTACTTTCGGAATCAGCTTGTACATCGAGAGTTTCAGAATTATGTACAAAACCCTCTAAAACAGGAGAAGACATATTTTTGTCGGGAGTATCTGCATGGTCTGGCGTGATATCATCGTCTGACTTGCCGGTATCCATGTCAACTGTATCAGCATCGCTCCCTTCTCTCTGATCTTCAAGGTGGTCCTCATCAATGTGTTGGTTCTCCTTTTCAGCATCAGAATCTGGCTGCGCATGGATTTGCTCCTTCTCCTCATCAAGTTCCCTCTCCTCTACTCCAGTAGGTCCTCGTGGTGATCTACCACTCCTGAGATGAATGAAGTTAGATAAAAATTCAGAAAACGAGATCAAACCTATAGTGTTGTCTACCTGATCTGGATGCCTCCTCTTGTTGTTCTGATTCATCTGAGGCTGGGCTAGGAGAGTGGTCTTCAGTGCAGTTAACTCGTCCAGACGCTCCATCTTTGTCTTATGCGCAATTTTGAGCATACACAGCATATCCATCATTTGATTTAGAGCTTGGGCCTGTGAAGACATCTCAAGTTCAGTATGGTCGCCCTGGCTTTGTACTCTCTCCTTCCTTGGTGTGTATTGCTGTGAGGTGGAAGGCTGGGAGGATCTTTGTGGTGTAAAGGAAGACTGTTGCTGCTGCTGCTGCTGATAGTGATATGACTGTGAATGGTGAGCAGGATACTCGTACGAATGCGGTCTCTGATAAGTGTGCTGGTGAGACTTCTGCTGCATGAAATTCTGTCAGTGCTGGAAGTGTAGACATTCATGATGCGGTTGGTTGTACTGCTGCTGTTGATGATACGGTATACTCAGTTACTGAATCAGAGTATACCAAATGCAGTTGATCTCAAGAGTGGATTGAGGCTCAACATCCATGTCTGCAGCACTGGTGATCTGGCCGAGATTGGCAAGAGACCGATCCTCATGCCAATCAATCTGCGGAGTCTCGGGATCGCTCTGTACAAAATGAATCTGTCGGGTGGGTGGAGCGGGTAAGGTCCTTCGTGCAGGTTGTGCGGTCGAAGAAGATTGGGCCTGCTGGTACTGAAGTTGGAGCTCTGAAACCTTCTTCATGAGATCACTCAACTATTGAGGCAGAGATAATAGTTTCTCTAACTCTCGCAGCGGCTGTAAGTCCTGAACTTGTTTTTGAATCACATCCACCAACATTAATTTCTCGCTAATGAAGCCCATGTTGGTGTTGGATTTAGACTCTGAGATATTAGCCACCTTATGATGCTCTCGGTGATGTGGTGGTTGAGGGGCTTTCTGAAATGCCCGAGTAGAGTCGACGACTCTTGAGTTCTCTGCCGTCCCTTCGAAGACGGACCAGAATGACTCGGCATCCTTATACAAATAGTTGCCGCCACATGCGGCTCCTGAATGTCCAACTGAAGTCCTCCGAAATAGTTCTGTACGAGCACCTTCAATGGTATCTCATGATGCAGGCATGTCTCCATAAGATCTTTAAATCTATCCCATGCCTCATGGAAAGATTCATTCGGAAGCTGCGTAAAGTTGGAGACCTGGCTCCTCATCATGTTCGTACTCCCCAGAGGAAAATATTTACGCAGGAATGTGTACTTCAAATCGTCCCATGTAGAAACTTCCCTTCCCAGGTGGCTCAACCAGTAAAGTGCCTTATCGGTAAGGCGAAGGTCAAAGCTTTGAGGCGAACAGCCTCCTACGTAACTCCTGGATACCTAGCCGTACCACAAATCATCTCGAACTATTGTAGAAAGGTAAACAACTCCTCTATAGCATTCCCCTAAAACTTGGGAAGCAATGAGATGAAGGACAACCTCAATTCGCCGCCGAATCCAATGATGGAGCATTCTCGTGCCCGGGTCATACTCATCTCTTAAAGTGGCGGGAACCACTACAGGCTGTAAAGGGTTCCCGACCCCTGCTTGCAACGCGACTATCTCATATCGCAACTCGTTCTGAGTTCTAAACTATTCTCGGATCTGTAAATTCATCTGTTGTAGAGTATCGAGAATTCCTATTGTTATATCTACGGTTGGATCTGGTCTTCCATCATGGTGCTCCTCTGCTGGTGGCCTCTCCTCTGCTGGTCCTTTACCACGTGCCATGTATCTCATATCTACTGTGAAAGAAAAAGTCTCGTAAGAACTCAACGAAATTTCAGCCGGAGATATCGATGATGGATTGAGACAAGGGTCTGCCTCAATAGACTGACCAGGAGGCGAGGGAGTCTGGGTCTGACTCTCCTCAAGATCAGATGAGACCAACTCGAGAAGAGGGTCATCCCGACCTTGTGAATATGTACGACGGGCGGTGGACAGTCGAGAGCTCACGGAGTCCGAGCAGAAAAGCCGTTGCGTCGTCATCTTCGATGTCAAGAAAATGATCAGGAGAGCACGATTTACGACTCAAGAAAGATGGGAAAATGCGTAAAGCAGCAGTAACTCATGTACCGCAAACAAACATAAAGCAAACCCCGTTTTCACCAACACAACACGATGATGACTGTAAAAGTTCGGTCTTTTTTCTTGACGGTTTTAGCGTTGTATTAGCAAACAAATAGAATATCGGTTAAGCAAGCTGATAGGTGCCCGCTATTTTCCCGGAAACACTGGCCCGAGTCTTTACAGAAAACCACTTGCGCTCAGCCAGTATGGGAGTAAGTACGGACCATTTCCGACTACCCGTGTTACTTGAGGACGGAGCCTTACGTGGTGTCCTCTAAACCTCCCATTCTGCTAAGTAAACCCAGACCGTTTCCGACTACCCGAGCGTACCCACTGAAAAGCAGTGATTAGGTGCATAGACTAAGTAGTATTTCGCGAGAAATACGGGTTTGTGGCTCTATCCTTATGGGTCATCTCTCACTCGCGCACTCTGAGAAAAATGTGTGGGGATTACTCCCCGAAACCAATTGAATCTTACGTTTATTTTTAAATCAGATACGTTAGCAGTCCCGATATTATTTTTTGAGGTTTTTATATTTTTGGGTTTTTTCAGACAAACATCTACCGAGTATCTTTATTATTTTTTATAAAAGCCATAAAATACACCTAGGTAGCGAGTTCTAAGACTAACTACGAAGGCGCAATCAGATAGGAAAACAAAAACTTAAGCAAGCACCTAGCCTCGAGAAAAGCTGCGGAAAAAACCGTCGATGCGAGAAAACCACAATGGGTGCCCTGATCCCCTGAATACATGGAACTCGGCGAATTAGACCCCGAAAGAAAATGGGAGGGAAGGTACATGTCGGGATACCCTTAGGGGGCTCCTTTCTACTAAAAAACACGGTCAAGTGCCCCTTTTTCTTTTTCTTTTTCTTTTATAAGAATAAAAGAAAATAAAAAAAATCCTTATTATTCTTGCCCTCTGCAACCGAGAACCTCGGTCTCTGCACTTTCAACTGTTTTGCGGCTTTTAGAAAAAAACCAGCTGAACCTACAGGCCCTGCAAGAATTTGTTAGGAAACAACATGAAACACATAAAAGAAAACCATAACAAGGTCGTTAAAAGAAACACAAAAAAAACCGTAAAATCGAAGTAAAAACTGTAAATCGAAAACCGAATGAAAGATTATCAAAAATCGTAAAAAATCGCAAGAAAAAGTCAAAAATCAAAATAACTTTAATGCCTCCCCGACAACGGTGCCATTTGATGAGCTCAGGTCTCGTGAGCGATAAGAAAAGTGTCGGTGTAGAGGATCGCTCAGAACCGAAACCCGAACTGACCAAACAAATTTTGGTTTTAAAATAGGAGAGAGAGAGAGAGAAAGGTGGATCGGGTTCTCTCCTATTTTAAAACCTTACAATATTTTATTTAGCCAGGTAAGTGTGCATGGGTCGAACACAAGGAGGCAGAATAGAGATATCTTGATTTTAGAGTGAAAACTATCTTTTTGTGATTTTTTTCTCTCTCGAAATGAGTTGATTTTTAAGTTTTTATTCGGTTTTATATCTTTCAATTTTTTATTTAATTTTTCATAGTGATATTTTTCAAACAATTTACCTACAATATAATAAGTGAGAAATAGGTGAAATATAGGTGATACCGTATAGTAGGTAAATCGAGCGAGCAACGAGCTCGAAGAAGACTCACAAACAAATCAAAACGGATTCAAAATTCGACAAATCAAAAAATGACGATAAAACGATGAAAACACACAAGAAATACTGAAAATCTTTACCAGGGTAGTTGTGTAACTACCCTAAAAAGATCTAGGAGAAATAGTGTCGAAAATGCGTCCAAAGTCCCCCTACAGCACATAGGTAGAAATGTAAGAAACAAAATAAGAAGTTCTGCAGTTAGGTCCACAGCCAGGGACTGAAATGTGAAGAAAGTATGAATTATTACATTTACGTCCCTGCATGGAGGCCTAAATGCAATATCTGGAAACTCTGGAGGCGTTCTGAAACTTCTGAAAGTCTTCTGGGCTTAGTACGCAAAATTCACACCAATTCGCATTGGACGACCAGGATTATAACGTATGGTTTGATCTGAAGCGTCCGCTACTGCCACGTGTCGACACCATATAGCTTTTGGGCTGTTCTTGGAGTTCTTCAAGCGGTTGAGCAGCTGGCGAAGGGTTCTTCTTCGATTTTCCTTCGGCGAGTGGCGTGACTCTTGTACCTTCGGCGGGGCCAGGGGGTGGCTCCTCCACCCCTCGAGCTCGCCCGCAGTGGACGACAGTTAGAGGTGACTGATGATGGCGGGAGGACTTCGATGAAGATGGTCGTTTACTGCTTAGGTGATGTTGTTAAGGTTGTTGCGCCTTCTTTGAATGAGATTTGTGTGATGATTGGAAGCTCCATTTGACTTGAAATTGCTCCAGATGCTAGATAATCATGCAAAGAACAAATATGTGCGCTCGATTTGCAAGAAATCGATCGATTGATTAATATTTTTGCAAGATTAAAAGGTATTTCCAGAATGGATGAAATTTGCGTGAATGGTAATGGCGAGGAATGAAGATGCGATTTGGTTTTCTTTAGGAACAAATTGGATATGGATTTGAATGTGCGTTTAAGATGAATGATTAAGTATCCTAATGATGTAGTTATCCACGCTAATCGTGGCACGGTGATCGAGGAATAAAATGGCAAAGCTGGATGAATTACCTGTGAGCTCGACGGATGGCAGAACTACTGTTGGTCGTCGCTCGACGGATCGGCTTCCCGGAGCTCCAGGCGCACACGATGGAGATGCAAGGCGAGGTTGATGCCTTGGAATTTCTCCCCGATGACCCTCCTTCCACGCGGGTACGTTTGGGCGGAGCTGTCACCTCTAGAGCAGGGGGAGCGAGGGTAGGAAGTTAGAAGGGTCGGCCACTGGATCTGGAGTTCAGGTGGTTAAGAAAAAGTTAATTGGAATCCGCCAACATTAGGAGTATTTATAGAGAGATTACTTGGGGTTCAAGATTAATCCAAGGGTGGCCGAATAAGAAGGTTGTTAGGAGAATAGAATCAAGGGATTGGATCGCATGAAGGAGCTATGGAGCGGGTGTGAAAATTTGATGAACATGGCCGGTTAGAATAGAAGTCAGTACTGGCTTCTTGGAGAAGAAGCAGGTGCTGACACGTGTCAGCACCTGGTTGGCCAAATGTATAATAGTTTATAAATTCAATAATAAATATTAAATAACGTTGTTTTAAATAGGTATAAAAATAAGGAATGTAAATAAATAAATTATCTATTATAGACTAATTAGTTTTTATAAATAATAATTATTATACTAAATATAAATATTATATTAATAAATAGGTTAGATAATACTTAATAAATAGATAATGGATTTTTAAATCAATAAATAAATAATTAAATATTAATTTTGTAATTTTTTAATTATTAGGGTAATAAATAAAGTCTATGTGAATTGTTTGGGATTTTAATAAATTAGTTTACATATATTAATAAATACAGGTACAAGTCATACATTTCAATTTTATCTATAAATTAGGGTTTTTGATTTAATTAAAAAACTAAATAAGCTCCAAAAATTCTGAAATAAATCGTGATGAAAATAAAATATCATGAAAATAATTAGAAACTATAAAATTAATAAAATTATAAATAATGTGTTCTAAATAAAATAAATAGCCTAGAAACCCTGTTGTCATTAGGTCCCAAAACCGGCATTTTGCAAACCGGCTCCGAATTCAATGAAACCACCTCTATTAATTAGAGAATATTATTTTATGAATTTTAAAGGTGAGTAGAGTGAAATTAGAGTTCGTATTAAGAAGTTACGAGGTTCGAAAGTTGAGAATTTGATTATTTAAAAGTAGGATTTCTTGGTATATATAGAGGAGAATATTTTTAACTTATTTTTATATTTTTATATACATTTTTAGAAATAATTAGGAAAAGTGTTTGGTGAAAAATATATACATATGAATTAATTAAAAATCAATGAAGTTTTGGTATTTATTTGTTAAATAGAAAAAAATGTGTGAAGTGCATCTTAATTTATTTTTATGGTTTTCTTTTCTTATCTCCCCCTACTTATTGTTTTGTCGACCAATCCATGTTGACTTGGTATCGGGGGTTAGGTTATATAAATGTACCTTGCAGCTATATATATATATATATTTATAAGTCATATTGTACATATATACATATTTACAATCTACCTTCTTTTCTTTTCTTTATTTTTTTTGATCTTTTTATTTATTTACATGTCTTTGATGCTTAAAAGTGCATTTTTAATTATGAATGGAATTTAAATAAAATATGGAAATTAATGAATATTTACATGTATTTGTTAAGGGTTTTAAGATAAATTGTGAAAGAAAAGTTCATGAATCTTGGATTCATCATCGACCCCAATACCATGGTCAATAGTGGAGGCAACAATAGCCTCATTCTTAGTTTCACCAGCCTCCCCCTCACTCTTACCAACAGCAGTAACATGGTCAGGCTCAACTCTTCCAGAGAGGCAACCCATCTGGTTCTCAACGCCCTCGTATGAGAATCCGGCTTTAGAGGATCTCGATGGTATACTTGAAGAGCAGCAGACTACTTTCAGGCAAGAGATGGATGAGTTCAGGCAGGAGATGAGAGAGATCATCAAGGGTAAGGTTGCCAAACCTGCACAGATCGAGCCCAAGCTGAACAATCTGAAAGAGGAAATCTGAGTAGGTATACTCTACAGAGTCCGACACTCCTAGTGAGGTACTTGATGATATGAATTATTTATTTGATGCTGATTTTGTGACACTTAGGAGATTTAGGAAGCCAGTAGATGGTGACTCGTCTAGGCGACATACTGATGCAGACTCCAAAGCACTAGATGATCTAGAGTGCGGTGTTGATGCCGCTGACATTGATGTTGATGACGGTTCTAATGCCACCCACTTTGAGGATGATACAGTCAATGGTGATGATGTCGTGCCTTCTCCAGATGCTGTAGATGGCGGTGTTGATGCCACCAGGATACCATATGGCGGGCAAGAGCATGGTACTGATGCCACTACTTCAGATGTTGTCGGTGGTACTAATGCCGCTAAGAGTTTATGTACAGATACTTAAATTGTTTTGACTTTTACTCTTGTACCTGAGTATGATTTTCTTAGAAAAACATAAAAAATTGGAGAAAATTTGAAAAATAAAAATATGAATAAACGAAAGGTTTCGATTTCTTCTCTGTGTCCATATGATGTGATTGATTATGCTTATATGGATTATAGCCATTTGCATGTTCAGAGACCTATTCCTACTTCAGACCCTCTAGCTCCTGAGGAGGGTCCTTCTATCCCCTTCCCTCAAGCACTCCGCTTAGGGAAGGGCCAAAAAAGAAAATCCCAAAAAGAGACAATAGTTAGAGTTCAGAGAGCAGATGAAAAAAAAAATTCTATATCAAGCTGACTCTCCATGAGGCATTAGAGCACATCCCTCTCTTCCATAAGAACCGTAGAGAGAAGACCACAATCCGTAGGAAGAAGAGGCGCAACCATAATGTAGACATTCATGAGCTCACCCATGCTACGTGCTTCACTATTTAGAATCGATTGCCAGCCAAGAGACCAGATGCAGGGGCTCCATATGTCACATGCCACATTCATGAGTAGTGGTTTGATAGTACTCTATTAGACAGTGAGTCTTCGATTAACCTTCTTCCGGCAACCTTACTTGACCACTTCGAGTTTGGCCCTCTTTGATATAGTAGAACAGTACTTCAGTTTGCAGATAGATCTTTCAAGAGATCGAAGGGGTTATTGAAGGACATAGTCGTCACCATTCAGGGTCTGAAATTCCCCCTGGACTTCACTGTGATGGACATGGAGATCCCTTAGTGTGTGACAGATACCTCCATCATACTGAGCCGACCTTTCCCGACGACAGCAAAGGCCATGTCAGATCATGATAGTGAGAAGGTATACTTTTCATGGAGGGAAGGAGTATACAAATAGAGACGATTGAGGAAATGAGAGACATAGATTTAGCTAGCTCAGAGCAGGGATCGGAGCAGATGACAGATTCAAAGCTAGACATCTACAACGAGTGTCATTTTGTGTTTATAGATTATGAGGCAGTTTTGGCAGACCCGATTTCACGAGCTCTGTCACACCTTCAGATTCCATAGATTCACAGATGTTAGATGATCAGAATTCGAAGAGCACACTTGTGGTGCAGGACACTTTAGAGGCTGATGATGCAGATTCTGGTAGCGAGGATGATTTCATTTCATGTCATTCATATTCATGCCCCTCAGACTCAGACACGGATTTTTATTGGCGGAATTTTTGTGAGTATTTCCATGTTTGATGTCTACAGAGACTACATACCGGACAGAGATAGAGCTAGTGCAGTTGATAGAGACATCAGTAGACACATGTTTGTCGATTTCAAATAGGCAGCAACAGTTCTCCAATTCAGATCCGGTAGCCTTCACTCAGACTTTTTAGAGTCCAAAATTCCCACCTCCCACATGCCCATAATTGATGACCTTGATGCATATCATGAAGTATAGATTCCGTGCAGGTGAGCCACAGATGTTTCTAGTCATTATCGCAATAGATTTGACTGATGACTAAGAATTTCGTTTTATGGAAGTTCTTGAGAGGATCCGCAAGGCAATCAGTTGGTCTATAGCAGATCTCCAGGGTATAAGTCCGGCCCTATGATCCCACCAATCTAACTCGAGGATGATGCTAAGCCTCCGCATGAGTTACAGCGTAGGCTGAACCAAAATCTTCGAGAGGTGGTAAAGAAGGAAATATCTAAGTGGTGAAGCATCGATTTTATCCACCCCATCTCTGACTTCACATGGGTTAGTCCATTACATATGGTACCCAAGAAGATGGGTATCACTACAGTTGTGAGTGAGTATAGAGAGGAGATTGCTACCCATGTGCCCACTTCTTGGAGTATCTGTGTGGACTACAGACGATTGATTCACGACACCTAGAAGGATCACTTCCTGCTACCATTCATTGATTAGATTATTGAGATATTAGCTAGGAAGAGTCATTATTGCTTTCTTGACAGGCACCCGGGTATAATCAGGTGGCCATTGTGCCCAAAGACCGGGACAAGACGACATTCACATGTCCATTTGGGATGTATGCTTTTAGATGGATGGCCTTTGAATTATGTAATGCCACGTCTACATTCCAAAGATGCATGATTTCATTATTTTCAGATGTGGTTTGTGAATGTTTAGAGGTCTTTGTGGATGATTTTTTGGTCTACAATGATGGGTTTAATGCTTGTCTTGCTTTCCTAGACTGTGTGCTTCAACGATGCATTGAGGTCAACCTCGTTCTATCTTAGGAGAAGAGTTATTTCATGATGACTCAAGGGAAGATACTTGGTCATATCATCTCCAACAGGGGCATGGAGGTCTATCTGGCCAAGGTGGATATCATGAGGAAACTCACTCCACGGTCCAATTTGAGGCACTTGCGGTCTTTTCTGGGGCATGTCGGTTTCTACCGACGTTCATTCAGGACTTCAGTCATATTGCCCGATCGCTTACTGATCTTATCAAGAAAGACATTGAATTCATTGTAGATGATAAGTGTCTTTTGTCATCTAAGACTCTCAAGGATTTGGTTGCGCAGGCTGCTGTCCTTCAGCCACCGATTGGTCTCTCCCATTCGAAATCATGACGGATGCTTCTGATTTTGCTATAGGGGATGTTCTAGGATAGAGGAGGGATGGATTGTTGTTTTCCATACACTACGCTAGCAGGATTTTGGATGTCGCTCAGTGAAATTATACTGTTATAGAGAACGAGATGCTAGTTGTAGTCCTTATTTTGGATAAGTTTCGATCTATTCTGAGATCTAGAGTGACTATTTTCACTAATTACACCGCCATCTGGTAATTAATGGCTAAGAAGAATGCAAAAGCACACTTTACTAGTGGATCCTTCTACTACAGGAGTTTGATATTGAGATTAAGGATAAACCTAGAGTTAAGAATGTGGAGGCAGATCACCTCTCTTGATTAGAGCATCTTGAGGATTCTGAGACAACCACACCTGTCACTGAGACATTCCCAGATGAGGTGATTCTTGCTATCATCATATCACTCCCATGATATGGTGACACTGTGAACTATCTTGTTGCTAAGAAAGTTCCACATAGTTGGAACAAGTAGCGACTTGAGGCTTTCCTCGCGAAGGCCAAGTTGCACCACTGGGTGGATCCCACCCTTTACCACGAAGGGGGTATAGTGTCTGGCATCGGTGTATTCCTCAGGAGGAGCACCATAACGTCCTCACCTATTACCACAAGCTTGAGGCAGAAGGACATCAATCTAGGAGACGAATAACAAAAAAGGTTTTCCAATCCAGCCTTTGGTGTCCAACAATCTTCGAGGATTCAGATGAATTCATGGAGAGGTGTATTGACTATCAGAGAATGGGTAGTTGTGGACATAAAGACATATTGTCGATGCATCCCATTCACTTTTGCGAGGTTTTTGATGCATGGAGCATCGATTTTATGGGCCCATTCCATAAGAGTCAAGGATTTGAGTATATTTTGTTGGTTGTGGATTATGTGAGTCATCGGGTTGAGGCCATCCACGCCCGAGCCGATGATGCAAGGACTGTTTGCATATTTTTGAGGAAGAATATCATATCACAGTTCATGGATCCTAGATTTTTTATTCTTATGAGGGGAGTCATTTTATCTACGACAATGTAAGTGTCCTTGCTCACGAGTTCAACATAGACCATAGATTTGTCACTCCATACCATCCACAGAGAAATGGTCTTGCTGGGGCTTTGAACTAAGAGATCAAGACAATATTGCAGAAGGGTGTCTGCCCAGACCTAAAGGATTGGTCATATCTTTTTGACTCCGTCTTGTGGGCCTATAGGACATCAATTAAGACACCTTGGGTACATCTCCATTTTGACTCGTTTTTAGCAAGCCATGTCACTTACCAGTTGAGATTAAGCACAAGCCACTATGGGCTATCACAAAGATATTATTGGATTCAAAGAGTATAGGATATCAGAGAAGTGCAGAGTTGGTAGCCCTGGAGGATCTTAGAGATAGAATCTTTTTAAGTGGCCTACAATATAAGGATACATGAAGATATGGCTTGATTCTCACATCAACCATAAGCAGTTTAAGCCTAGTAAGAGAGTATCGCTATTTGATGCTAGATTGAGATTAATTTTAGGGAAATTATAGAGCAAGTGGAAAGAGTCCATATTTTTTCAGAAAGGTGCATGACAACAACAATATTCATATATCCGAGTTGTCTTCTGAGTCCACTTTTCAAGTCAACGGACAGCGCCTGAAGCCTTTTCTTAATCATGACCTATTGACCATTGATGTTGCATCAATTCATTTTATATGAGATGTGCTTTTGACTTTCATCTTATGCATCTCATACCTGAGTTACACTTCTTTCTGCCTCTTTGTATATCCATGTTGTCTATAATCATTCATTCATCTGTTTTGTTTAACACTCCATGCCTTATCCTATGATTTTTGCTATACTTAGGATGCACTTTATCCTTACTATAGGGGGTGTTGAACTTGTGTTGTTCATATATCTTTTCGCCCTATTACCTTTATTTTGCTTTTTATACTTTGGGGCATTTGACCATAAGTGTAGGGGATGTAATATATGTTTTCATTTCTTTGATTGCTCTCTCACTTGTCCCTCAGTTGTTCATATTCGTTACTATACTTAGGATATTTTACCCTATGTGTATGGGGGATAAATCAATTCATTGATTTCGTGTTCATTCTCTTCCTCGTTTTCCCCCTTTTGTACAATCTTCTATACATAGGATTATTTGATCCTAAATATGGGGAGATCACCAACTTCTATTCAATTAATTCCTTCATTCTTTGAGCCATTGTAGTATAGAATTCTTTTCACTTCTCTATACTTAGCATGAGCTATTTCTTCCTTTATCTCTCTTGATCACTCTAAGTACATCGTTCAAGCTAGGTATAGGAGGAGTCATATATATATTGTATATATACTTTAGACATGACTCGTACTTTGGGGGTTAATATTTTGGCTATCATTTATAAAAATGGTATAAAAATATTTCGAAAATTATTTTAGAAAATGTGCGTAAATTTTTTTGTAAGAAGTTTTCCAAAACTTTTAGTAAAAATGTTTGTAAAAACTGTTGTAAAAATATTTTTGTATATTTTTTGTAGAATGTTTGTAAATTTTTTTTGTTTGTAAGATGTTTGTAAATTATTTTGTGTATCAAAATTATGTATATGGTATAAATGTTTGTAAAATATGTGAAAGAAAAATTTTTGCAAAAATCTTTTTGAAAAAATTGTTTCTAAAGTGATTTGTAAAACTAGTTTTGAAAAAATGGTTTGAAAATGTTTGAAAACTTTTGTGAAATGGTTTGTGAAAATGTTTGTAAAATATTTTTTCATGGGACATAAATTGTGGGTATAGCAAGTAGTTGGACATATGTGTTTTAAATTCTTTGTAAATAAAACCTATACTTGCATGTAAATTTTGTATATAAACTCCTGTGTACAAAATCCCTTTATAAAATTCTTATAGATAAAATCCACTTGAAAAAATTATATATAAAACTCATGATTAAAACTCTTGTAAATATGTACAGATTATTGTATATATTTGTAAAAAATTTCTTTCTTTTCTTTATTATTAAAAATACCATAAAATTTGAAAAAGATAAAATCCATAACAATTTGAAAAAATTCTTTGAAAAACTTTTCAAACTTTTCTTTTCAAATGTTTTGTAAATATTTGTTTCATGTGCCTATGCATTTTTCTGAATAGTATTGACATTTAAATTAGTCAGGAATGAAATTGAAGAATGGAGCTTGGTTATGACCTTAATCCACTTAATTTGAGAGGAACCTTAGAGGAACTGGAGTTGAGACTTTTTAGTTCCTAGCGACTTAATTCTTTGAGTCCACAAGACTGTATTCACATGTCATCGTGATTGGTCTAAGTAAAATATTTCACGACAAATGCATGATTCTTCTAGACAGTGGCCATAACCTGGACAAGCACTCTACACGTAGATCATCATGGATGAGGTGGTGAGGTGGCAAGATCTTTTGACTTGGGGAAGCACACGGGTGTGTAACAACAAGTGGGAGCATCTATCTTCCTCTAGGGAGGGAAGTACATCTCAACCTGGTCTAGTAGTATTATTGCCAAAAGACAGGATGTCGCAGGGTTGCGATAATGCTTCAAAAGAGGGATAGTCTACTAGCTCAAGAGAAAATATTCCTTATGTACATGCTGCACCTTGTAGAAATATTGTATATATATGTCATAAAAAATGCAATAACTTCAAAAAAGGGGACATGCCTGATTGGAAATAAAATAATTGTTGGATTGTATATAGTTGAATAAGCATTTCTTATGTCATACGTTGTCTCATCTCAGGGAAGCTCGCAGCTTGAGACTTGGCTACACTGGTTAAGCTTCAAGGGATACGTAGCTACACTGGCCACGGTCCATTCTCTTCTTTCCCCTAATCTTGAGCCGGTTGTACTTGAACTTAGAAGGGAATACCCCGCTCCTCTAGCAAATTGTTGTTAGACCGAGGGATTAAAGTTATCTTGTTAAGGGAGGTTGTTTCTTTGTCATTTCTGATGTGGGGAGGTATATATCACTTACAAAGTACAAGTAAAATTCATAGTCATAAGAGATTGCGTATGTAGACTTGTTCTGACCTGACTGTTGAGGCGACCTGAATAGGAGTCTTGTGAAACTTAGAGTCTATTAGGTTTTAAGTCCATTTCCAATTAAGGTTCCGCCAAACCAATAATCCAAAGGTCTGATCGAGCTTCATACTCCAATTTTATGAAGATAACTTTAATAATCAATATTGTTCTAAGTTCTTTGCTTTTTCTTTTCTTTATTACTTTTTCACTACTTTTTCAAAAAAGTGTTTGCTAGGGGACTAGCAAAGGTAAAGTATTGGGGAATGATGAACCCATGATTCACATCCTTTATTCTTTTATTTTATCCAAATTCCCTATGCAAAATATCTGTAAAACTATATCAAATACAATAAATTAGCATTGTGCATAAATTTGTTAATATTGTGTAATTAATATTCTTTTAATCAAAATAAAAGAATAAAGAAGAAAATAAAAGGAAAAAGGAAACAAAATAATGATGTATTTATGCAATAAATGCAGACCGACCGAACCCTGAGAAAAGGTCAAATATTGGCTTGATCGACAATGAATAAAGTAGGGAGAGATAGGGTCTTTAGTCACTGTATATATTCATCACTATATATCCTGTGTATATCCTTCAACTTTGTATTTCTAAATAAAATCTCAAAATAATTTATTTTCTTCAATGAAATTTGTAAAAAAATTTAAATCATAATAATAATAATTACAAAATAAGATTGTGTACAAATGCACAACACCTATACTTGTGGATATTTATTTCTTTTGTAAATAATGTATAATTTTTTTGCATTTTTAAACTATTGTATATGCTCCTAACAAGTACATAAAGGTGAAATAAAATTCATTAAAACACAAAACAAGTCAAAAAATGAAATGAATTCTTCATTGTACAAAAAGACTAACAATGTATATATTGTACATAAAATTAATTTATCAACACTTGTAATTAATTTGTAAAAAAATCGAATAAAAATGTTTGTTTTTACAATCTTTATTTATTTTGAAAATGAATAAAATATAGAATATACTGTATTTTTTGTAAAAATAATAAAATAAAAATACATGTATATAATATATAAGTATATTATACATGTACATAATAATATATATTGTATATACCATAATACATTTATTATTAAAATTTATTAAATATCATAGAAAATTTGTTTATAAAAAAAACTAACAAAATTTATTTTTAAAATGTTTAATTTAAATTCATATTTTCAATTTAATTTTCTTTTATTTTGTACGTTCCTAAATCCTGATTAGTAAACCCAAGTCAACCCTCCCTCTCTCAGACCTGACACATGCAAACGTTCATCGTATTTAATTTCTTGTAATTTCTTGCTTGGGTCCATCTACTTCTTCCCTCAATTCACATGTACGATTCTTCACCTAGGATCCGTGACCCTCGGGGATCCCTAGGTAGCGTCAGAGCCTCCTAGGGTTGCTGGCTTTCTCGATCCTTCTACTCCCTGTGAACCCCTATAAGCTTTCACATCCACTTCCTCAGCGAAGTAGCCCATTCCTCATGCCTCCTCTCCACCACTCGAGTCTTTAGGATCGTGATAGGGTCTCGTAGCTCTCCTTTGGATCTCAGACTAGTGTTGAACTCCGCCACCGCGATTAGCTTCCTAGGTCTTTCGCCACCTAGTTGAGGCCATGACCCCACCTCCATCTATGTTTTTCATCGTCAGTCGCTTTAGCACCTTAGGTATACTCATTTCCTTTCCATTTTGCATTTTCATTTCGAATACCATTCCATCGTTGCCATCTTAGCTCCGACCATTGCGTCGGAGCTCCTCGCTCGTATTCATCCGCATCGATATGATGCCCATATCACAGACCACCTTCTCATGCGATTTGTTCATCCTCAAATCGGTTCTTAGGACTGATTTGAGGTGCGACCACCTTCCTCCATTTAGCCGAAGGTTCCTCACACATTCACCTTCGCTTCTTTCATTTTATCTACATAATAAACTAAGCCGGAGCTCTGCCTCTGAGCATAGCATCCCCTTTCAAGTTTAGGTGCACGTGTGAAGGCCGAGTAGAGGATAAACAGAGGTAGCAGAGCTGCTCCAGCTAAGCCACCTCCTAGATTTCACCAAGAATTCCGATCGTCCATCGAAGCATCCTCTTCGACGCGGACCCCCTCTATCTTTGTGTTGGACCATCTAACAGGATAATATGCATCATGGATCGCCAGATTTTTGAGATCGAAGCCCGCCTAGCTCCACCTTCATCGTGTTTGTCCAGACCCTTTTATACCCATCGGATGAAGAAGCCAGCTTGTAGATATGAAGGAAACCATCCATTCGCACTCAAAACCTAACGGTTCAATCAGACGTCTGACAGATATGCACCACACGTCAGTGACTTTATCTAGACCATCAGATCTGCTTCACAACCACCATCTGATCGTACGAAAGTGCAACATTCCTTGACCGTTAGATATGCTTTCCTGAGCCTCCAGAGCCGTACATCAGATGTTATGGATACCACGTGCCTACAAGGGTATAATGCACTTTCTCCCTTGTAGTTTAATTTATTTTTTTGATCTAATAATTAGTTTTAGACTTTTTGTAGTAAGGACCTCACAATTTAGTTATTTGCACTTGAGTCAAGTTGAGTTGAACTCACATGTGTCTGCATGTGTTTTTGCGGGTATTTTGCAATCTTCTTCCGGTGCTTTTAATTGGTTAATGTAATAGAGAATGTTTTACGAAATTGCAAATATACCCATGTGAAGGTTAAATCACATGTATCGCATGTGTCTTTAGTATTAATTGCATCTTGGTCCCCGTACTTTTATTTCTTATTATGATTTGGCCCTGAAACTTAGAATCTTCGCATCTAGGTCCTTCTACACTATTTAATTTTTGCTCTCTTTGGTAATTGAAATAATAACAAAATAGTTCCAAAAATTTCATAAAAATTGCATGTAGCTCATGCCCATATGATTTACTTGTGGTAATTTTTGTTTGCTATTTCCTTTTATTTACTATTATTAAAAATTCAAAATCCAACTAAAAAGTCACTGTTTGCCTTCGAAAAACCATAAAAATGACAAATGCCTAAAAAATTCTAAAAAAATTAGAGTAGTTTTGTTTTTATTTAGTTGAATTTCATTCCAATTTTCATTTCATTTACTTTTTAATTTTCATTTCATTTACTTAAAACAATATAAAAATTACATAAAATCGTAGAAAACTCCAACAATTGTGATTTCTATTTCTATTTGTAGATATCTCCTTATAGTTTCAAATAAAATTGGTTCCATGAGTTTTGAGCATTTTTTGTATTTTTAATTTGCAAAACTCTCCTGATTATGCATTATTTTTATTTTATTGGTTTTTATTTTTATAAAATTCCAAAAACATCCACAAATTCTTTGGAAATTTCAAAAACATTAAAATTTATTAAAAACATAAAATCATTTTTACTTGATTTTTCTGGTTATTTTTCCCTATTTAAAAAATACAAAAAGTGTGTGTGTTTTCCTTTTTATTCATTGTTTTTGTTTACCTTATTTTCAAAAAAAATAAAAATTTGCAAAATAAAAACCTCTAGAAAAAGAATAAAATAAAAATCCTTTCAATCTTTGTGATTTGACTACTTAGGCTTAATTGCGCTCCTTTCGTTCGACCCTGGTCGCTATACCAAGTTAATAAAAGTAGGTTAGACCATCATTTTACTTGCTTTATTTTTCTTGTGGTTGAATAATTTTCCCAATTTCGAATCAGTTAGCTTAGGTTATAATGATAGTTTAATTAATCAACTGAACCTTAGTCTATCGGGTCGCTCATCAATTACCAAGAAGCTGGAGCTGTTGGTAAGCACAATGAGCACATGTCAGTCTGTGTCTACATCGGCTTTGACTCATGTTGAGATGAAGGAGCCCTCATCACCTCAACAAAGTCTGTCCCAGCCAACCATCTAGCATGTGTATTATGTGTAGTCCCCTGAGCCATCATCGCCTCAACAACCACAATAGCAGCTGGTCGTATACCAGCTAGAACGCCATATTCTCTCAAATTCATTCTCTCCACCACCATCTCTCATTTAGTAGGCAAATGGAGTTTGGTCCAACAATGTGCAATTGGGGGGACCTTAGTAGGGCTAGTCTGCCATCTCATGTCCTTTCCCTCGTTAGCAAGGATGGAGATTTGTCCTAGGGAAACAACAACCTCATCACTAGTAGTCTCGGCCATATCAACAGGGTTGGACACGGAATAATTACCAACAATGGCAGTACCACAAGAATCAATAGTATCATCAGTACTCGGTTGTCCCTTATCAGTACCCTCCTCATCATCATCAACAATGCCAGTCTTCTCTTCAGTTTCCCTCTCAATATTTCTATCAGTAGCCTCTATACCATTCCCAGTCTCAGTGTGTTCAGCATACTAAACCATCCAAGGCTACACCTGTGAATCCCGCCGTGGGATGCTTGGCTCAGCTAGTAAAGAGCATTGTAGAGATGAGTTGGAAGTTGGATGTCCTCACTGCTGCAAAGACCACCATTTCAACATAGGTAGAGGCAAATCCCAACAATTTCCAAAAGGAATAGTAGGTAGTTTGTGATATCCATTCCAACATCACGGAGTCAGATGTGCATGATATTATCTTATCTAATGTTGTTACTCTCAGGAGTGATTGGACATTACAGCCTTATACAATAATGAAGGGGAAGAATAAAGCTTCCACATGCGAGTCATTATCTTCTTCTGCGTAAGTCGAACCAGCAACTTTGTCGGATGACGAAGGAGAGGAAGGAGAAGCACCAACGAAAATTCAAAAAATGAAAAAAAAACAAAAACAAACAAGAAGACAGTAGCAGTCGAAGCACTAGCCAGCCGACAAGGAGAGAACAACACATACAAATGACCCGGAGCCAGCTGATGGAGTCCCACCTACTATTTTTGGATGCCCACCTCAGACGGATGAAGATACTTTTTTTTGTCATCCGGTTATAAAACCAGATTTGCGAAATGATTTTGATGTAAATAAGAACAATATTTCTGCATTTGGTTTTGTAAATATTCCTTTTCTAGAGAATCTACAAAAATCAAAAAAAATAAAAATTTGAAAACTGCCTTGTTGGATCTTTATATGGTTGAAATTACTCAGAATTTTGTTCTTAAGATGCCCCTATTGAAGGCCATTAAGTACATTCCAAACATCAAGAAGGGACTCTGACGGAGTCCGGATTCACTGCTTTAAAAAGATGTTGTAATTTGTTCATGCTAAGAAATATGGTTTGTCGTTCGTTGTAGGCGACGATCGGAATCGGTTAAGAAATAGCCACAAATATTTTATTAAATTTTTAGTCGAGTGGTTTTATGTTTATTTTACTTGGGCAAGTCCCAAGGTCGATCACAAGGAGGCAAAGGAACGACCTAGAATTATGTCTATCAAGATTCGTGCACGGTTTTTGAGGCGGTCTTTTTTGAAGTTTTTAATGCAAATAAGGGATGCAAGATGTAATTTCGGCCTATTTTACTGTCTAAATGCAAATTACATTCAAATAATGTCCGAAAAATACGAAACTTGGCCACATTGTAAATTATGATGAAATGAATGCACTGTAATTTTTTTGGAATTTTTGGATGCAATATGAATTTTTTTATGAATTTTTAAATGCAAACAGAATGATTTTTAGTATTTATATATAATAAATATTAAACCTACTTGTTTTCAAGAGATAAAATTATCTAAGATCTATCATTGGTGATGGATCTCAGAAAAATCCTAAACCTTGAAAATGTAAGATCTAATACCTATTAAAAATCAAACACTGAAATATGCTAAATGATTTTTACAGGGTAATCTATGCATAAAAATGCAAATCTTTTTGGGCACAATATCAAGCACAATTAACTCTACGATACATGATTTTTCGGGAATTTTTAGAGCAATGGTTAATCAATAGCAAATTTAAGAGCATGAAATGGTCAAAATATGCAAATTTCCACCAAATTATTAATTATTAATTAACAACTACTCACATAAATGTCCACAATATGTCAAACACTAGAGAATTAATGGAAGAACATTATGCTATTTTTGGATGATTAAATAAAGTCATGTAGAGGTCCGAAAAATACTAGGGAACACAAGGGTATAAATGCAATAAAATAAATATAAATAAATAATAAGGACTGTGGGAGCCTATTTGTAATTACCATGAACTGGGCGGTTTCTTTGCAAAAATACCAGAGAGGCACGTGCCCTCTGGTCTGTTGGGCGAAAGTGCAATATGGAGGAGGACCGGGGGCAGCTTGCAAATTACCTGTGTGGTCACGTACTGGGCACGTGACCCGGGGGGATGAGAACTGGAGGACGTTCCCCACGCACGTGCCTCGCACGTGCTGGGGTCTCGGGCTCTGGGCCCGACAGCTAGCGGTTTGAGCAAGGCGGAGGGGCAGTAGCAGTCCGGCGAGACTTGGAGGCTTGGCGTCGTGGCGGAGCAGGCAGTGGGGCGTTGTCGATGTTGGAGGCATTGAAGTTGATCAAAGTGGATCACTGGTGATGAAGTCGGAGACGGATCGGTCGAGGAAGATGATGTGTGGTCGATGAAGGCGTTGGCGACGTAGGTCATGGCGTTGATGAAGTCGTGGCCGACAAACGGCCGGTGTACGGCGAGGGAGAGGCGGATGTCCGGTGGTCACGTTTTCGATGATGGCGAGGCATAACAGTTGGTTGTCAGAGAAGATCGTTAGGCGGAGTAGATAAATGTTGAGGTTGAAGTCAATGGAGGTGTAGGCTCGACAACCAGGAGCAACCAGAGCAAAGGCAAACACGGCTGGTGGCGCCGCTACGGTGGGTCCAGCCACCGGACCTTGCAGAGGAAGAGGGAGGTGATGACTCGTCGCAAACCCCATTCCTTGTGCAATCTACAGATGAGCGTGGAGGTCAGGGGCGGGGGGGGGGGTCTTCTTAAATAGGAGAAGGGGCGAGCGGCCGGTGAGGGAAGCGAGCTGAGCGGAGGCGGAGATCGCGGAGGAGGTTGAGCGGAGTGGTTGGCGGCTGGCGAGAATTGCGGCGGAGGCAATTGAAGGGTTTAAGGAGCGGCTGGTGGAGATTTCAGGGACAGGGTGCGGGAAGAAGACGGTTCACGGGCCGTTCGATCGGTCGTTGATCGAACGACCGTGGAGGCGCCACATGGTGACGTGCGGAGAGAGGGCACGGCACACGTGCATGGGGGCACGTACGACGCATGTGCGGTTATTTCAAATTGTTTTTAATAAAAACGAATTTAAAAGGGGACAAAAAACACTGACACGTGGCGGCCTCAGGGGCTGCCACGTGTAAGCACCAGAAAAATATGAGAATAAAGATTTTATTAAATCAAAAATAAATAGTAAACGACCTCGGATCGAAAAAGTTCCTTCACAAAAAATGCTCGTCTCGATGAGATCTACAAATTCATGAAGTCATCAAAACCAAAATCGATCAAATGCGCAAAGTGAATTTTTGGGGTATCCCATATACATAGAATACTTACATTTTTGGGTTTTGTAATTTTTTGTCATTTTTAAACAAGATAAAAACCTGGAAAAAAATATAAAAAAAATAAAGATAAATAAAGACATCTAAATATATTTTTTTGGATTTTATTAATTACGAAAAATATGCACATAAAATATCAGGTCAAAAACCGCTAAAATACACAATGTACAAAAGAGGCCAAAACCCAACTTTCACATACGAGCTCCGATTCACTTGAACTTAGTATTGTTTTGAAGGTAATTGAATGTACATTAGTTCAAAAGTAAGTAGGATCAAATCAGACACTGGATGTGGAAGATATGGGGCTTTTAGTCCGAAATACTGAAACTAGGGTTGGGTTTTTGGTCCACTTAACAGGGGTAGTGATTTTTTTTGTATTTTTCATTTATTCTTGTGAGTGCTATGTATACAGTGGAGGTGGTTTTGGATCATTTGGAGTTAGCATGAATGAGATAAAAATACGGAAAGTTAGGCTATTTACAAGTCAAATTTGGCTTGGATTTTTGGCTTCTTATTTTGTGCAAAAATGATGGATAAAATGCAATTCTTATAAAAACATTCATGAATGCTAATTATGCAGAATAGATGCAGATATGTTGTTGATTTTGAGGGATTTGAGCTTAATAAATGAGACATAGAGTGATGAATCCCAGATTCATCATCCCCCTATACTTAAACCATGCTCGTCCCTGAGCATCAAAAAAGAAATGCCATGAGGTTAAATGAGATTGGGTTCCATACCAAAACCATGAGATGAAGGTGAAAATGAAATAGAGTCGACCTTTGGATTAATAGTGTGGCAGAACTTCTGTGAGACTTAGAATTTTAAAATCAACAGCCCTTAAGTTCTACATATCATTATCACAGTTTCGGCTCAGGAGTTATCTTAGATCAATCCTCTTCCCAAAGTATACCCTATGAACATTGAACAACTGACTCATGTGTGTGAAGGGTTTTAACTCTTTCCATTCAGAATGCCGGACTATCGTTCTCCTCTCCTCTCTAGTAACTCGTCCTCGGGGAGTCAGGTATTTCCTTCTAAGGTCTGTCGCGCTGTGTTCACAATTGAATTGGGGGAGAAGATAGAAGAAGCGGAAAAGAACTGGAGGGTGGCCAGTGTAGTCACCTCTCCTTGTGAAGATGGCCAGTGTAGCCGAGTCTCCACCAAGATCTGCAGGTTTCTTGAAGCTTGGACCTTTTTGGTCAGATTTTATTTGGTAGTTGCTTCTTTGTATTTGGAATTTTTTTGGTGGTTCTGCTTGGATCTTGTTGTGCCCCTACGGATATAGAGTCTTTTTATTCCGTACATTTTTTGGGGTCTTAGAAAAAATTGTGCCCAGCCGTCCATCCCTTTTCCGAAGCTTTATTTCAACCCGTACTCCGATCTTTAGATTTCCACGATTCCCGAAAAGAGACTCACACAGTCTTCCAACATCCCGTCTGAGTTGAGCTAAGTGCATAGTGCGAGAGTAAAAATTAATTCCATATTCCAGAGTTGTACCCATAATGAAGAGACCAGGTTAGACACTAAGAGTCAAACGTTGTACATTGTCATGTGGAACTTAAAGAATTAAGTCAAAAGACCTGAAGCTCTTAAAATCCTATTTCTCGGTGAAGTTCCTCTGAAAATTAGGTGGATTAAGGTCAAGTCCAGACCACTCTCGGTTTCTGCTCACAACTCGGTTCTGAACCCAATGACTCTTCACAGATGCAAATGCATGTGATGTTGGATGAAGTGCATGTGTGTGAAATGCTGACACTTTTTAATGATGCAAAATGAAATAAGAAGCCTTTTTTTCAAAAGAAATGGGAAAGGTTAGTGTTAGTAGAAAAACTCTTCTTTTTCTTTTTCTTTTCTTTTTTTTCGATTACACACCCTTTAAATACATATAGACTTACGCGAAAGTACGAGATGCGGGTAAAATATATACGAAGTATATACACAGATCCCCCTGTACTTAGCGAGTGTTGTGTCCTTAGAGCACAAGAAGCGGAAAGAAGACATAGCTCGGGCTAAGCGTAAGGGAGTAAAAAAATGAAAAAAATGAAGCGGTCGGGATATATGAATGAGGAGAGTATATTCAGTTGGATGTCGGTTCCCCCTATACTTAGGCTCTGGTCAGCCCAAGTATAGAAGAAGGGTGGAAGTGAAGTGATCGGGAGAAGGAGAAGGATGGTATATACATATGTCATCAGTCCCCCCTATACTTAGGCCTCGACCTAAGTAGAGGAAGAAGCTGTACAAGGAGGCCGATGTAGTCGCGAGGGAGGGTGGGAATGATCTGATAAATCTTCAATGTCCTCGCTCTGCGTGAAGGAGATGACCTCAACTTGAACTGTCTGCTCTTTGGGTGATTCAATATATGGCTTCAGCATTTGTCCATTTACTGAGAAAGGTTGTGCATCGTCCTTTAGTTCGGCAATATCCACGCTTCCATTGGTATGCACATCGATGACAATGTAGGGACCCATCCATTTTGAATTTAGTTTCCCATGAAAAATCTTCAACCGAGCATTAAACAACCACACTTTCTGCCCAGGGACAAAGGTTTTATCTCGAACGTGTCTATCATGCCATCTCTAGACCTTGTCCTTATAAATCACACTATTTTCATATGCCCGATTTCGGATTTCAATTAGCTTATTCAGATTTAAGTCTCGACATAGTTTCCCAAGGTGACAACTCCAATTCAACTTTTTGATCGCCCATTTTGATTTGTGAATCAATTCTGCAGGTAGATGGCATGGCTTTCCATAGATCATCCTAAAAGATGAAGTACCGAGTGGAGTCTTATAAGCTGTCTTATAGGCCCATTGAACTTGGTCCAACAGTTTCGACCAATTCTTCCTATCTGGACGAACCAACTTCTGAAGAATACCCTTCACCTCTCTATTAGAAACCTCTGCCATGCCATTAGATTGTGGATGATATGGGTTGGCTATTCTATGCTCAAATTTTTACTCCTTAGCAAAGATCTTATCTCCATGTTCACAAAGTGGCTACGTCCATCAGAAATCAAAACTTTTGTTATCCCGAACCTTGCAATGATATTATCCTTGATAAACTTACAGATGACTTTGCTATCTACGGTTCGGGTTGGAATAGCCTCTACCCATCTTGATAAATAGTCAACCGATAACAAGATGTACTCAAATCCATCGCTGTTGGGAAAGGGACCCATAAAATCAATCTCCCATGCATCGAAAACATCGTAGAAAATTATTGGTTGCATGGGCATTTCATCTCTATATCCCACAGTCCCTCCCATTCTTTGACAAATCGGGCATGACCGTACAAATTCATTAGCATCCTGAAATAAGGTCTGCCAGTAAAATCCATATTGGAGTACCTTGTCCGCGGTTCTCTTTCTCGAATGGTGTCCTCCAGCCTCGAGAGAATGACAATGTGTGAGGACACTCTGATATTCCTCCTGAGGAATATATCTTCTCCAGACACAATCCGGTCCTTCATAGAAAAGGAAACGATCGTCCCAATGGTATTTTCTTGAATCTGACTTCAATCGATCAATCATTCTCTTGGTCCAACCAAAGGGAACCTTCTTGGAGACAAGATAGTTCACTATGTCGGAATACCACGGGGTTGAATCAATAACGCAAACTGATTCGTCTGGAAAAGTTTCATTAATTGGTCTAGTGTCAGGATAATCGTTTAGCTCGATTCGGGAAAGGTGATCAGCAACAACATTCTTTATTCCAGGTTTATCCTTGATCTCCAAATTAAATTCCTGGATTAACAAGATCCATCTCAAAAGCCGTGCCTTGGCATCCTTCTTATCCATGAGATAACTAATTGTCGTGTGATCTGTGAAAATTGTCACCTTGGAGCTCAATATGTATGATCTGAATTTTTCAAGGACCCAAACAACCACAAGCATTTCCTTTTCAGTCACTGTATAATTTCTTTGTGCAGGATCCAACACTTTGCTCGCGTAGTGAATCCCATAAGGAATTCCATCTCTTCTTTGTCCAATTACCGCTCCGACAGCAAAAAACAATGCATCACTCATGATTTCGAAGGGAAGAGACCAGTCGGGAGCTTGTAATATTGGCAATTCACATATTTTCTTTTTCAGAAGCTCGAAGGCCTCTAGACACCTGTGATTTACAATAAACTCGGTGTCTTTTCATAAGAGCTCAGTCAGTGGGCGGGCGATCATTGAAAAATATGGGATAAACCTTCGATAAAATCAAATATGCCTTAAGAACGACCTCACTGACTTGACATTGGTTGGTGGCTCAAGTTTCTTGATCACATCCACCTTGGCAGTGTCGACCTCCATTCCCTTTTTGGAGATGACGCTCCCCAACCTGATACCCTCAGTCACCATAAAGTGACTTTTCACCCAAGAGAGTACCAAATTAACCTCCCTGCATCTCTGGAGGACTCGGTCCAAGTGCGCTAAACATGTATCAAATGAATCATCATGAACCGAGAAGTCATCCGTGAAGACTTCCAGGAAATCACCAACTATTTCGGCAAATACGGCAATCATGCACTGCTGAAATGTGTCTGGGGCATTACAAAGCCCGAATGGCATGCGCTTGAATGCGTAGGTATCGAAGGGACATGTGAACGTGGTCTGTTCCTGATCCTCGGGAGCGATAGCTTCTTGATTGTAGCCGGAGTACCCATCAAGAAAACAGAAGAATGCTTTCACTGCAAGTCTCTCCAGGATTTGATCAATAAGTGGCAGTGGAAAGTAATCTTTCTTAGTCGCACCATTCTAGTGCCTGTATTCGACATAGACGTGCCACGACGTGGGCACTCAGGTCGCGATCTCTACCCCCTCCTCGTTGGTGACCATCTGGATTCCCGACTTCTTCGGACGACATGAAGGGGGGGCACCCACTTAGAGTCATAAATGGGGAATATAAATCCTGCTTTGCACCATTTATCTATCTCTTTCTTAACCACATCTTCTCTGAAATTCAGGGGAAGGCCTTGCATTATCCTCAACATAAATTTGGTGCGAGTAGAGAGAGGGGTTTATTCCTAGGAGATCTGATACAGTCCAACCGATGGCTTTTTGATTTCGCTCAAGGACTTCGAGTAATCTGGATTCCTGATCCATAGTTAATGATGAGCTAATGATCACAGGGAATTTTTCTTTGAGTCCATTTAGAAATGCATACTTCAGTGTAGAAGGTAGTGGCTTCAGCTCTGGCAATTCTGAATCATCAATCAAGTCTGGCTGAATGACTTTTGCAACTGGCTCAGTATCGGTTGGTGGTGAATCACTCTGTGATGTGCTGGCTACCAATTCCGAAGAAAGTTGAGTATGATCGCTAAAGTAGTGTAGTAATTCGGCCAGAGACGCGTCCGACTCGTCATCGATAATTCTTGATTGTCCCGAAGATGATGGGATTGACAAATCTGAAAGGATTTCTGTGTCATCAAGACTGTAGTAATCTGGGTAACTAGATATGTTTTGCAATATCTCGCAAACTATACTATGCATGGTTTCTTCTTCTGATGATGTGCTTTCAATCTGTATGTCTGGCAGTTGATCCCACGGCCCCGTAGTGTTGAGGAGATTGCATTCTGATGTTTCAGCATATTCAGTAGTGGATTCGTAGTCTGGCCTTTGCCACTTCGTTTGTTTCATCTCCAAGTCTACTTCTCCGCCTGGAGAACGGAATTTCATCATTCTGGAACCGTAATCGAATACAGCTTTGGCGGTTCTTAAGAATGGTCTTCCAAGGATGATTTGCGATTCCTTCCAATGGTCCAGGGTCTCCATATCAAGGATAGTGAAGTACACTTTGTATTCCGTACCCTCGATCACGATGATGACATTTTTTACTTCTCCCTTAGGTCTTTTAGTGGATTTATCAGCAAATTGGAGTAAAGATAATGATTTCTTGGGAGGGCCTAACTCCAATCTATAATATAAGGCTAAGGGTAGAAGATTTATGGAAGAACCATTGTCCAGAGGTGTGCGTGCGAACGCAATGCCGCCAATGCGACTCTCCACATAATGGGCACTCAGATCCCTTTTCTTTCTTGGCAAATGCTGATTTTTGACACATTTGGTAGTGGCAACTGTCAAGATATGAGTCTCCACAAATTGACTTGTTTTCTTTGTACGAGTCTTGGTGGGAGTGCATTTCACCTTCAAGTACTTCTGAAAGGTTGTATTACTAGCCACATACTGATCAAAGGGTACTTTGACTGTGATATTTTGCTGGCAGATCCTTTCCATCGCTGGGTCATCCTGAATGTTTTTCTTTTGTTTTCCTTTTTTGAGAGCATGGGGGAAAGGAATGGAAGCATTAGAGACAGGAGATAGAGAGCCAGAATCATAAATAAGAGCATCTTTATTAGACTTGGAGTTCTTATTACAATCATAAGATTTTTTATAATAATCAAAATCAGGTTGCTGGAAAGATGACAAAGGTATTTTTGCAGCAACTAGAGGTTCAAGGTCCTCTGTAGACTCCATAGATGCTTTCCCTTTATCTTGCGCTGGGATCTTCAGGTGTTCTTCTTCTTCCTCCTCGGAAACATCCTCCGGTTGATCTTCCAAGTCTTCATGGTCCGATTCCCTTGCCCGGTCACGTATGACCACGGTCCTTCTGCTCCTGAGTGACATGGCATTGATTTTGTCAAACGAAAGGATCTCATGTTCAGATGTGGAAAAATCTGAATAGTATACCTGGCCATTGTGTTGAGATGATTAAAATTTGTTCAAGCTATTGGGGTTAGCTTGAACTTGGGTGGGAATGGTTGTGGCTGGGCTGTCTGCTCATCCTTCCAATGGGACAAGCGATTGACATCAGCCCGTAGATCGTGCAGCTCATTTCGGAAGTTGCGAATCTCTTCAAGCATTTGCCTCTGGATATCGATCGGTTCTTCTGAAGGATTGGACGATTGAGCTGTTGTCTGGGAGCTTGATATTGCTGACGGTATTGCTGAGGATGGTTCTGGCGATTGTAGGGTTGTTGCTGCTTCGGCTGCTGGAAAGATGCAGTGTTCTGAGTGTGTGGTGGAGGAAATGCAGCATTATAGAAAGTGGGTGGATGTTGATAAGGCTAACGGTCCCCCATATTACCCTGTCGGGTAGTGTCCTGTGTGTACCAAATGCCATTTACTTCAAATGTCAGAGGCGGGGCTTCCTTGACTATCTCGGTCGGTGGGGTGGCTGTTGGGAAGGTTGGGCATAGGATTGGTCATGAGCCCACGGTTGCTGTTGTTCTGCTCGTGGCTGCTCCTAGACCTGATGCACATGATAGATCAGGACAGTAGGTGCAATAGGCATCCCCATCTTGGACACCTTCTCAGTGAGCTCCTCCATCTGCTTTGGGAATTGGGAAATCCTGCTGTCGATGTCGTTCATTCTCTTATGAATTTGATCCATCGTCAATTTATCGGCGATGATATTCATGTTTGGAATCAAATCCTCTGATATTTCTACAACAGTTTGCTTTCCTCCTTTGGCTTGAAAGGTGTTCAAGGAATTAGTGTAGGCTCTACTAGCGATCTGTGAATGGCTTGTCTTTACCATCTGCTCCAGTACCTTCCGGACGGTCTTAGCTCCACGTGATGTGTAATTCCCTCTACAGGAAGCGCTAACTAACCCTTGAGTCTCATGGTTGAGGCCAGAGTAGAGTGACTAAACTAGGATGTTATTATCTAGGTCACAGCAGGGACATTTATGTAACTGGTCTTCAAACCAATCCCAAGCCTCACAGAGTGGTTCATTGGGCATCTGAGAGAAACAGGTGATGTCGCTCCTCATTTGGTTGGTCCGACTCAAAGGGTAGAATTTCTTCAAAAACAGGTTTTTGAACCTCTCATAAGTGGTCACAGTCACTCCTAAGTTCTTCACCCATTAATCTGCCTTCCCTTTTAGGGCGAAAGGAAGTGTAGTGAGACGAATGTAGTCCAAGCTGACTTGTGGGTGCCTCAGATTCGAACATTTCAGCTCCAAGTCTCGCAAGAATTAATATGGCTCTTCAGTCGTATTACCATGGAATTGTGGTAATTGACTTATGAAATGTGGCTTCAGTTCATAGTTTATCTCTGGCTGAGGTGGCTGCAAATAATTCCTCACTCTGTACTGTCCAGGGTTGTATGTGGCTTCCACTAGCAGTTCTTCCCCAGCATTCAACTGTTCTAGCTGCTCCCTCAGTAACTGTTGTTGCTGCTCATATGCAGCTAGTCTTGCAAAAATCATCTGTATTGGGTCTTCATTATGTTCTTCTCCTGGTTCCTTTCTTGGAGGAAACTTGGGAGGCATTTCTTCTTCTTCACATTCAGAATAGATGGGGTTCGTGTTAATAAAGTAGAAAGAATTTGGACAATCAGTGAGGTAAGAGTTTTCTTTGATCTGCATTGGTGAGAGAGACAGTGTGGGTTCTTCCCTCTAGGAAGCTGAGAGAATCATAAGAGGAGAATTCATGGGAAGGGTGTCCATGAACCCGAGGTGATCCTGAGTAAGAGTGTCTTAGAAAATTTGTGGCAGTCAGAGAAGGGTTTGCGGAGTCCGAACAAGAATTACCATAATTTTCCATTCTCGATTCAAAAGGATTAGCAAGAGGTTTATGGTTCATAATCGAGGCACAAGTGTGCGGTATTCGTTGATTATCTATTTTCTACTCACAATCCAAACACAATACAAGGGTTTGTTTCACCAATTCAACTCAAAGTGAAGACCGTGAAGGTTCGGTCAATTATCTTGTCAATTTTAGAGTTTGGTGATAATACAATATATCAGAGCGGTTAAAGTGAGCTGTTAGGAACCCAATGCTCTCAGGAGACTAGCCTATCCCAAATTAGATCTTTCCCAGCCAGTATGAATTGCGGACCGTTTACCGGCTACCCGATCAATTCAATCTGTTAAGGACATCATGGGCCGCTTTACCGGCTACCGGAGAGATCCTCACTGGAGAACGACTAACCCAAGATAGTAGACTGAAAAGAGTTAGGGTGTGGCTCTATCCTAGTGTGCGGGTTGCTCCTCGCTACAAGATAAAATCAAACAATGTCGGGCTTGCTCTTTCGCAAGAATTCTTGATTTTATGGGTTCTTAATATCAACTATGTTTAGCAATCCCAATTTTAGTTAGGTGATCAACTGAAGAATATAAATGAGCACAAATACACGTCTACCATCCAGTCCCAATTTCCTTTAGAAATATGTGATAAAACAAGAGGGAGAAATTAGGGAAAAGCTGATGCACGCGAAAAACTTATGATGAATGCTCAGTTAGAAGACTTATAGTGAATCCTCGCAATCTCCATGTGGGATGCTAGACAGATTTAAGAAATTACTGTAATGAATGCAAGCCGATGAAAAACCTCACCTAAGCAGAAAGTTCTATTAGCGGGAAATAATTGAGTTAAATTTTGGCTAAATTTAACGATCTATGTGCATCTCAGTTAATGTGCAGTATGGCCTTATATCTTACGAGCATAATCAAAAATATAAATGCTCTGAGAGCTGTATGTGTAGGTCTATCCTAATCGCCACTCAAGTCGGGCACCACCCACATCGGAGAGTGAAAAGACCACGACACACCACAAGAGTTCAAGGTCTTTTTACATGTGCGAGAGTCCAAACGTACACCGTTGTAAATGAGCAATTAATTACAAAAAATAAAATTGCAGAAATTAAAAACCTAGACTCTACGCTCTCTCACGACTCGACTTCATCTTAATTTAATTATGGCTTTTCGGATGTCGGTGAAGATTCTTCAGTTTCTTGAAAAATTGCTCCACGTACATTGGGTACCTCATAAAAAAATAAGAGAGAATATGTAAGAGAGTGACTAAAAAATAATCAAAAATAAAAAAAATAAGCAAAATAAATGCTAAAAAATAAATGGAGAAAAAAATGGAATTTACAATTAAAAATTTGGGGGTCAGACTAGCCGAATGCGGAAAACCGAACAAAAATTTTCAAAACACAAAACTAAGCCGTTTGCCTCCCTAGTAACGGCGCCATCTGAAGGAGTCCGGATTCGCTGCTTTAAAAAGATGTTGTAATTTGTTCGTGCCAAAAAATATGGTTTGTCGTTCGTTGTAGGCGACGATCGGAATCTGTCAAGAAATAACCACAAATATTTTAATCAATTTTAAACCGAGTGGTTTTATGTTTATTTTACTTGGGCAAGTCCCAAGGTCTATCACAAGGAGGTAAAGGAACAACCTAGAATTATCTCTATCAAGATTCATGCACGGTTTTCGAGGCGGTCTTTTTTGGAATTTTTAATGCAAATAAGGGATGCAAGATGCAATTTCGGCCTATTTTAGGGACTAAAATCCAAATTACATTCAAATAATGTCCGAAAAATACGAAACTTGGCCCAATGTAAATATGATAAAATGAATGGACTGTAATTTTTTTGGAATTTTTGAATGCAATATAATTTTTTTTTATGAATTTTTAAATGCAAACAGAATGATTTTCAGTATTTAATTATAAAAAAATTAAACCTACTTGTTTTCAAGAGATAAAAATATCTAAGATCTATCACTAGGTGATGGATCTCAGAAAAATCCTAAACCTTGAAAATGTAAGATCTAATACCTATTAAAAATCAAACACTAAAATATGCAAAATGATTTTTACAGGGCAATCTATGCATGCAAATGCAAATCTTTTTGGGCGCAATATCAAGCACAATTAACTCTACGATATGTGATTTTTCGGGAATTTTTAGAGCAATGATTAATCAATAGCAAATTTAAGAGCATGAAATGGTCAAAATATGCAAATTTCCACCAAATAATTAATTATTAATTAACAAGTACTCACATAAATGTCCACAATATATCAAACAATAGAGAATTAATGGAAGAACATCATGCTATTTTTGGATGATTAAATAAAGTCATGTAGAGGTCCTAAAAATACTGGGGAACATAGGGGTATAAATGCAATAAAATAAATATAAATAAATAATAGGGACAGTGGGAGCCTATTCGTAATTACCGTGAACTGGGGGGTTTCTTTGCAAAATTACCAGAGGGGCTGCTGGGCTGAAGTGCAATATGGAGGAGGATCGGGGGAGGCTTGTAAATTACCCACGCGGTTACGTGCTGGGCAAGTGACCTGTGGGGAGGAGAACTGGAGAACGTTCCCCACGCACGTGCCTCGGACGTGTTGGGGTCTCGGGCTCCGGGCCCGGCCGCTGGCGGTTTGAGCAAGGTGGAGGGGCAGTAGCGGTCCGGCGATACTTGGAGGCTTGGCGTCATGGCGGAGAAAGCAGTAGGGCGTTGTCGGAGTTGGAGGCATTGAAGTTGATCGGAGTGGACCACTGGTGATGAAGTCGGAGACGGATCGGTCCAGGAAGACGATGCGTGGTCAGCGAAGGCGTTGGCGACGTAGGTCGTGGCGTTGATGAAGTCGTGGCTGACACAGGGCCGACGGATGGCGAGGGAGAGGCGGATATCCGGTGGTCGCGTTGTCGATGATGGTGAGGCATAACACTTGGTTGTCAAAGAAGATCATTAGGCGGAGTAGATGAACGTTGAGGTTGAAGTCGATGGAGTCGTAGGCTCGACAGCCAAGAGTGGCCGAAGCAAAGGCAAACACGACTGGTGGCACTGCAATGGTGGGGCCAGCCACCGGACCTCGCTGAGGAAGAGGGAGGCGACAACCTGTCACCTCGTCGCCAACCGCATTCCTTGTGCAATCGATGGATGAGCGTGGAGGTTGGGGGGGTCTTCTTAAATAAGAGAAGGGGCGAGCGGCCAGTGAGGGAAGTGAGCTGAGCGGAGGTAGAGATCACGGAGGAGGTTGAGAAGAGCGATTGACGGCTTCCGAGAATTACGGCAGAGGCAGTTGCAGGGTTTGAGGAGCGGCCGGCGGAGATTTCGTGGAAGGGACGTGGGAAGACGACGGGTCACGAGCCGTTCGATCGGTCGCTGATCGAACGACCGTGGAGGTGCCACGTGGCGACGTGCAGAGAGAGGGCGCGACACGTGCGACGCACGTGCGGTTATTTTAAATTTTTTAATAAAAATGAATTTAAAAGGGGCCAAAAAACGCGGACACGTGGCGGCCTCAGGGGCTGCCACGTGTTAGCACTAGAAAAATCCGAGAATAAAGATTTTATAAAACAAAAAATAAATAGTAAACGACTAGGATCGAAAAATTTACTTCACGAAAAATGCTCGTCTCGATGAGATATACAACATTCACGAAGACATCAAAACCAAAATCGATCAAATGCGCAAAGTGAATTTTTGGGGTATCCCATATACATAGAATACCTACATTTTTTGGTTTTGTAATTTTTTGTCATTTTTAAACCAGATAAAAATCCGGAAAAAATATAGAAAAATCAAAGATAAATAAAGACATATAAATCTATTTTTTTATTTTTATTAACTAAGAAAATATGCACATAAAATATCAGGTCAAAAACCGCTAAAATACACAATGTACAAAAGAGGCCCAAAACCCAACTTTCACATACGAGCTCCGATTAACTAGAACTTGGTCTTGTTTTGAAGGTAATTTAATGTACATTAGTTCAAAAGTTAGTAGGATCAAATCAGACACTAGATGGGGAAGATATGGGGCTTTTAGTCCGAAAATACTGAAACTAGGGTTTAGGTTTTTGGTCCACTTAACAGGGGTAGTGATTTTTTTTGTATTTTTCATTTATTCTTGTGAGTGCTAGTATACAGTTGAGGTGGTTTTGGATCATTCGGAGTTAGCATGAAGGAGTTAAAAATCCAAAAAGTTAGGCTATTTACAAGTCAAATTTGGCATGGACTTTTGGCTTCTTATTTTGTGCAAAAATGATGGATAAAATGCAATTCTTATAAAAGCATGCATGAATGCTAATTATGTAGAATAGATGCAGATATGCTGTTGGTTTTGAGGGATTTGAGCTTAGTAAATGAGACTTAGAGTGATGAATCCAAGATTCATCAGACTCAAGGAAGCATGTACTTCAAAAAGATAGCTGTGCCGATTCAGATAGAGAAATATGAGGCACATCCTAGCGACAACAACAATTAATCCAATCAGCAATCTATCTAGCAAGAAGAAAGGCATGTGATCCCCTCTCATCAGATGCACGATGTTTGGTCAAGAGTTCAACTGAAATTTTCTTGATATGAATCGTCAATTAATCTAATATCTACTTCATAGCTAAATGAATCTGGGTTGGGATAACTTAAATCAACAAGAATGATTCTATAGTTTGTGCATACATCAATCAAATGGCCTTGGGGAGCTTTGTAGGATGTCATCGTCACCATCTAAGGGATGCAATTCCCTCTGGACTTCAACGTCTTGGACATGGACACCTCAGCTCCTCTTCTTCATATCCCTATCACACTTGGATGATTGTTCCTTCGAACAGTTGAAGCAGTAGTGGCTTATGGAAGTGTACAGATCAACTTTCTCTCAAACAACAACAAGGTACCCATTCAGACGATCCTAGTGCCAAACATTCAAAATATGCATCAGATGCTAGCATGCCTTCAGAATAGACAGAAGACTGTGGCTTTCTTGCAGAGATCTGAGATACAAATATTTTTATCGATAGCATCTAGACCCATGAATTCTGCTCAGCTAAGGAAAGAGTGGATAACATAGTCGACTTCCCTCTATCTTAAAAGATGAGATTTTGTTGATCTACTTGAAGAACTGATTGCCGACCACATGTCCTTAGCAGAGGACAAACAGATCATCGAAAACTTCTTTGAACAAGATTCTATCAGTAAGAATTTTTTAGCATCATTTGATTCAGAGATTGAGCTGTAAAAGGTGTACAATGTATAGTCGAAGGATTTGGCACCACCGACGCCCAGCATAGTTGCAGAAGTTGCCGCCGATGTGATTCAGACTCCACCAGCGCTCAAGCCACATCCAGCTAATATGAAATATGCCTTCCTTTCGTGTGCGCAGAACATATTTCTTATTATCATCAATTCCCAGCTAACATAGGAACACGAATCTCATCTGCTCGAGGTTCTAGAAAAAAACTACAAGGTGATAGGCTGGAAAATCTCCAATCTCCATGGGATTAATTCTTCATTGTGTTCCCATCACATCTACTTGGAAAAAGATAGCAAGCCGCCTCGCAAGTTATAGCAAAGATTAAATCCTAATCTCTGGGAGGTTGTAATGAATGAAACTACAAAATGGTGTGATGTGGGCTTCATATATCCCATCTCCATCTCTAAATGGGTGAGTCCCTTGTTAGCAATGTGAGTCCGAGGCAAACCACTACTATAATAAATGTTATTGTAATGTTTGATATATCAATAAAAGTTATTGGTTTATTTTCACTCGCTGTCTGAGATTAAATGAATGAATGCATTATAAAGTCCCTTAGTACGATTAGGGTTATGTACCATGGTCATCATGATGATCATAAAGATGTTTATTCAATTGTTGAATCATAGAGTCTAGTGCTTGGATGAATACCTAAAGACATAAAATGAGAACTCATCAAGCACCATTTAATGGTTATTAAGAGATTATCTCCATCCTGAGTAGGAGATGACAATCCTTTCTCATTTAGCTGATATCTGACTGACCTCTTGATGCAGGTCCTCTGCATAGGAATAGGAGATTTGGAGGTGCCGCATAAGCTAGGTCAAATAGTTGACCTAGCGAGATCGAGATAACCAAGTCGTTTGTCATATACTGTTATGACAAAGGCATGCATCCTCTGACCGGAGATAGATGTATTACTATATGTATAACTATGTATATTTGGTAGACCAATAGGTTGATGGCCTAATCAAGGTCTATACACTGGCGAGCTGGTGTGCATATAAGGGCATATGAGTAATACAATCTCTCAAAGTGATCATATAGGTTCACGGGTGAACCGGAAGACATGAGCTTACTCATGAGGTATTGGAACAAATCAAATTCCATGCAAGGTCATCTCGCATTGGAAGCATGACAAGAATTTGTAGGTATGATATATGTTTTTCGAAAGCATATGATCGATACCAACTCCCAATGACCGAATGAGAAACTTAGTGATAAAACCATAAAGATGTCAATGTAAATTGATCTATATATTTGAATTTATTCTAGTTCTTCCAGTATGCATGATGTCAGATATTAGGAATACTTGAGGGTGACATGACCATTAATGCTTGTATAACCATGATGCTTCTATTGCGAGGGAGTGATGAAACATGTCTGGATTTTAGTGACTCCTCTCATTAGAGGAGTGATATGATCTTAGTCCAAGTGTTGGACATTGATCTGAATGTAATTTAGATGCAACAAGAAGATTAGATCTATGATCTTGATTTAATCAAGCATCTATGAGAAGTCCCTGGGATCTAGTTTTGAGATGTGATCTCAATATTCAAGTTACTATGCGTGGAACATACAATCACTGTGTCCTTATCTCCAAGTATCTACGGAGAAAGTGCATAAAGAGTTCAAGAACAAATCCATTGTTAATTATGTATCTGACCATTGAGATGTTAATTATTAAATGTGATTTATTTATCATGAATAATGTGAATGCGATTCACATTATTTAAATACATGAGAATAATGATCCAAGATAATTAAATGTAACTTAATTATCAAGGATGTGAATAATGTGGATAGTGTTATCAGTATTATTTATATATATATTATAAATATGATTTATAATGTAATAGAGAGATTTATTGTAAATGGTAACTTCAAATTAATTGTTGATGTGAATTGGATTCACATTGGAAATTAATTGGAAATGCAATTTACATTTTATTTTGGGTTGTGAATATGATTCACAATTATTTAATGGTATGATTGCAATACTCATAAAATTAATTTGGAATTAATTTTGTCGATTAATTTACAAGAAAAGTTGAAATAAATAAATATGAAGGATTGGAGGAGCCACCACCATCCATTTAATGGATGTGGACAGCCACCCTTTGACTTGGTCTCAGGGTGGCCGTTCTCCCCTTTTTAGGCTGGAAGGTGGCCTCCCTCCTAATCCTTATATGCAAGTTAATTTAGTTCAAATTAAATTATATTGATTATTCAATATATATTTAATTTAATCTAAATTAATATTTGTTGTGTTTTTACAACAAATCATGACCGTTGAATAGAAACACAAATCAATCTCAACCTTTGATTTTGTGTTTCACATGATTGGAATCCATGGACTTCCAAAATACTATAAAAGAGGAGGAAACCCTAGCTCTTCTAAAAAACACACAACAATTAAGTCATCTCTCTCTCTCTCTCATTCTCATTCTACACACCCCATCTCTCTTTCTCTCTTAGTGGTTGTCCACCTAGTGCCCTAGAGTGAGTCATCGTCGAAACTTTGTCGTGTCGCTGCTTCGACCGCTCTTGGATCTCTATCTCCTTTGGTGCACCTCGCTCATGAAGAATACATTAGTTCTCATGTGTCGAGACCAAGAGATTCGTCGCTTGGATCACCAACTCGGATTGCGAGGAGTATGCGTCTCATCAATGCATTCATAAGTTTTTCTTCCGTCAGATCAGACTTGAGATGGGAGGATTTAGGTTTAGAGACTTCATCACAACCATGCTTCAAGAGGTAATCCAAATTATTTCTCGTGGTTGGATGAAACGATCTGAGAAGTGTTCTTGGATCATGTGGTTTCATCACTTTAATTTTTAAATTCTGCTGCACTGAGCAACTAGTGCGACAAGTCGCTCTGATCGCAAACGATGTGATTATCACACTTCCATTATGAACTTGAGGATTCTTCAATATCATTCAAGTGGTATCAGAGCCAAGTTGATGTCTTGGATATGATCCGAAACCCTTGACGATTAAGGTCCAAGTTTCTAATGCACGAGAATCATTGTTTTTGCATTGGATGCAAGATTCAAATTGGTTTTTAGCCTAATAAAAACCTAACGTCTATGCACTATTTGGACATGTTTTTTAATAAAATGTATTTACAATGTTTAAATATTTCCCAAAAACAATAACCTATAATTGGTACCAAAAGTTCATGAATTGATTCGAAGGGTTCCCGTTATGAAAAATGTTTTGCGAGAAATCATGGATCTGTAAGAATTTTTTTCTTACTATTTTCCCATCATGAAATATAAAATAAACACTTTGATTAAATAGAGAAACCAATAAGAAAATCTCTCGAATTTATTTCGTGTGATTTTGATTCTATTTTCCCTAGATATCCCATATTTAGTGGAGATGGGTATGAAAATGATTAGATCACCAAACATATTTACTTTATGTATTTATAACTCTATTGAAATCAGGGAAATTGTGAATTTTCCTTGATTAGATATGATGCCTAACAATTATGAAAATAATTGATTAATCTTCATAGGCCATTTGAATGGATGTTTAATGAAAACCCTAGTTTATCCTACAATAGTTGTAGGACAATACCTACATGCAAAACATTGTTGCTTGAATAGGACTGGGGATTTGTTTAGCAAATCTCCTTATAATATTAATCAAAATGGTTTTGATAAATATTATATGGTATAACTTCAATAGTTTGACCGATTATCATCACAAGTACAAAATGATCAATTTGCATTATCCTGACCTGAGGAGGATATGGTGTCTAGTTAGGGATCGATGGGGTAGTAGGTTTCTCTGTGAGTGGTTTGTCCCACATCCTATGCATACTGGCCATGGCAGCGGGTAAGGAAAGGATAATGTTTGAAGAGATCATTATGTATTTTTCTAATTATTAAAATTTAAATAATACATATTTTATTATTATAACATCCTTTCAAGTAACAATCAAGACTTCCTGTTGGTTGATCTAATTGGATTGATAATTTATTTAATATGATTAAATAAATTATATCCAATTAAAATACTCTATGATGAATAGAGTATTATTTTCCTTGGAAGAACTAATTATGTGAATTCGATTCATAATAATTAATTAAAATTTGAACATGATATGGAGGATCACATAAGTGACAACCATGGTCTCTCGTCAAGGCGAAGGGTTCCATCGCCAGGGATTGTATGTATGAGATGCCTGCCCGAAGTTACATCTCCTGCATGCAAGGGCACATGGATCATGCTATTTGCTTCTTGAAAGAGTAAGGCGGTATGCGTAGTGACCCCAATATCAGTTCTATTATTGGAGTGATATTGGATTGCATATGGTGCATTCTAATCATGTTGACAGTTAGTTTAATCCCGTTGACGGCTGGTTCTATTAACGACGGGTCAACATCATTTTAGGGGTGGTGGGCCCTTGTGTTAAAGACTGAATTGGGAAATGAAAGTTGGACTTGATGGCAGAATGTATTCTCGCTTTTTGTACCTGAATTACAGTTTCTCATATTATTTGGATGCAACTAAGGTAGAAAAGGAGATCCCAGTTCTGGCTAGAGATATAGCGGTAAGTATATCTCTTATATTGAAAGTGATTAAAGGAATGAAGTTTCAAGGTTGAAAAGGCAAGACTAATTTGATTAAAAATCCTTAATTAAAGAATCTAATATTGAATATATATATATATATATATATATATATATATATATGCGCTCTAATATAGTGCATTCTAAATTTCAGACATTGAAGTCCATGAACCAATTCAATAGGCTTCTTGGACCAAATTACTTTGATTGGATCCGTAATTTCGATCTTGTCCTATCTGCGGAGTGCATATCCTATGTGTTGCCAAAAGACAAGTATGAAAATCCCAAGACACTATTAGAAAATCAATATGATGAAAAACTTGATGAAGAACATACATTGGTCAGATGTTATATTCTGGGATCTCTCTCAAATGTGCTTCGGAAGCAATGTGTGGATATGGAGACCTATAAGGATATAATGTTGAATCTTAGGGAGTTGTTCGGTGATGTCAACCGCACTCAGTGTTATAACGTCATGAAAGAGTTTATTCGCTTCAAAATGCAGGAAGGGACTTCAGTTAGGGAACACATACTCAAAATGATTGGGAACCTCTCAGAACTGGAAACTCTCGGTGCTAACATTGATGCAAACATGCAGTCTGCCTTCATTCTGCTATCCCTCCCTAAGTCTTTCAATAACTTTGTGGTGTCATTCCACGTGAACAAGGTGAATTGGTCTAAAGCTAAGTTATTGGCTTCATTGAAGTCTGCAGAAGACGTAATGAAGAAAGATAATCCCTCTGACAGTGAAATGGTTGCACAGGTCTAAGGGAAGTGCAATCAGAAGCAAGGATCTCGGAAAAGCCCGACCTAGAAGAGAAAGAAGAAGAGTCAAGGTGTTGGATCATCCTCTACTGCTTCTGCATCGGTGACATAAAAGAAGATCGATGTGTGTCGTCACTGCAAGAAGCCGGGGCACTGGAAGCAATCAGTTCAGATAACCTGAAGTCTGGTGACAAAGGTAAAGCCCCAATATGTATGAATTCTACTTTCATCATTGAAACCAATTTTCTCATAGGACAAGAAGGTAGTTGGGTCATTGATTTGGGTGCTTCTATTCATATATGCTATTTGTTGCATATATTTCATGAAACTAAGAGTCTTGATGAAGGAGAGATAGTCATCCATATGGGATCTAATGCAACTGTTGCAGCAGTCGCCGTCGGGACGTGCATACTATCTTTATCTAGTAGAAGAGTCCTAATATTTAAAGAGTCTCTTTATGTTCAAGATGTCAGAAGAAATTTAATATCTATATCTAAATTAGTTAGAATGGATATTTGTTTCTGTTACGTAATAAACTTATCTTAATTCGTTATGATAAATATATTGCGTATGGTGTTCTGACTTCTGGTGGATTATATGAATTGTGCATTGATGAAAATGTCATAAATGAAACCACCACTAATAAAAACACTAAACCAGGGAGGATGAAAATTATTCTAACATAATTTAGCATCAAAGGTTTGGTCATTTATCTTTTTATGGGTTTTGATGCAGGATCTTGGAGGATTGATTATTAATGATGTAAAGTTGGTGTTGTTATCCCCAAAAAATCCCGAATCAAACAAACAAATTTTTTTCTTCTCTCACTGTAAAAAAATTATAAAAAAAAATAATGTGGAGCAAGAGAAATGTTTTGCTACTTATTTACATGTATAGCGAACAAGATCAAACTCTGGGAAGCTTCAATTCCCGAGGGTTATTCAAATAATTGACGGAAAATCAATTAAGAGAAAAGCAGGAATCTCAAAGGCAAACTATCATTGGTTTTTGTGGATTTTTTTCTCTTTTTAATTTTTTTTAAATTTTTAAATTTCTATTTTTTTTATTTTCTAATTTTTAAATTTTTAGTGATTTTAATTTTGCATTTTTTAACGTTTCAAATAAGGAATAATAAGTACAAGATAAGAAATACACACACCAAACTCTTTTTGTATTTTTCAATTGTATCAAAAATGCTGAGAAAAAATCCATAGAAAATATTTGTGGGTTTTAAAGACATTGAAATATTTTTGGGAATTTTTGTAGAATTTTCAGATGTTTTAATATTTTTTTAAAAATCAAACAGTGACAAAAATGAGAAACAGTGCACATCCTGGAGTAATTTGCAATTTAAAATATTTTAATGCTCAAAACTCCTAGAAATTATTTTTATGATGAAATATATGCAAATATCTACAAACAGGAACTCAAATAACGATTTTTAGATTTTTGTAGAATTTTATGATTTTTATAAGATTTATGATGTTTTTCATTTTTTTTGTGTTTTGTAAAAAATTATTGCACAAAATTGGCAAAGAAATTAAAAGACAAAGAATGGAAATAAATCTATTTTTTTGGAATTTTTATAGAGATATTTAAATTTTTATGAATGTTTGAATTTCAGGATGTGAAAAAGACATTGTTTTTTATTTTTTAATAATAAGAAATGATGATAAAATGCTATGAAACATTTATGCAATGAACATGCACATAACAGGAGTTAACATTTTTTTTTAGAATTTTTAGAGCAATGAAAACAATTGTTTCAATTAAAATATCATGCAAATCAAAGAGTATGGATAATAGGGACAGAACTGTAATTACTAAATGTTTTTGTATTAAAAGATAATAGAAATGAAATATAGGGAGAATATGAAAGTTTACACAATAAAAGCATGCGACGCACGTGCTGGATGTTGGCGGAGACGGTTTGGCAATTTCCAAAACTTTCAGAGGCGTGATTGTAATTTATCCAAAAAAAATTTATCCCCATTTAGGGTTTCTTCTTTTCAGCTTCAGTCTTTCTCAACAAAATCAGGGGGGTCAAGGATGGCTGCACCGCCCAAAGCCAAAGGTGGCGCTACCCTTCTTCTCATGATTGTTGGGATGACACGACCAACGGCGGTGGATAACGATAGGAGCGGAATTGGCAATAATGGCGCGAAAGGGTGCACGGGCATAGACGGTTCTGAGCACACGCATTAGGCGCATCTTCAGTTGTTGAGATGTTATGGCGGAGATTAGAAGACATCGGTCGGTGGCGATCGCGGTGGTGTGGCTCCCCCGCATCGCACAGCTGGCGTTGATGGCGGAGGGAGCGACGGTTAGTGATCGGTGAGGGTGCTTCAGGCAGCCTCGACGACATATTTGTATGTGGCTCTGCCTCAGGGGGAGGAAGATGTTGGAGTGAGGAAGGCTCGCTGCTACCATCTAGATAGCGACGTTTTTTTATTTGCAAATTTAAACAGAGATTACTTTTTCTAGAGACAGAACTGTAAATATTTTTTTTTATAATTTCCAATTTTTCAATTTTTACAAATTTTTTAGGTGATCCTATAAAATAAATATTAGAAAGAAGGAAAAAATATTTTTTTTGTTTTTTAATATTTTTTTATTTATCAATCACTTAGGATGCAAGCATGATGACTTGATCATAAAATCCCATGGAAGATGTGAATGTATGTGATTCTGAGGCAAATCACGGATGGGACCGACCACCATACGTGGTTGGATGTGAAAGGTCATGCGAGGTAGAAACGAACGCGTGGAGATCAAGAAAGTGAGATGAAATATCAGATCATTGGCGAATCAAATCGTGATGGTTTAAAAATCTAGAAAAAATGATGATGAAATAAAGAGGCAAAAAAATAAAAATAAGATTAATCTAGATGAAAAATAAGAAAAAAATGTGGATCTCATCTTAGGAGCGGAAAAGACCTTGATCCCTTGACGAAGGCCGACTCGTTATCACCGGATGACTCGGAGGCTAGGCACCCTTCTGCGACAATAAGACTCTCGGAGATCGGGCTCCTCTCTAAAGATTGATCAAGTTGGAATGATGGAGAAGGAGCCATTTAAATAGAAAAGATAGGAATTAAATTGGAATTTTTGAATTTTTAGACGAAGATAAGAGATAAGAGATAAGAGAGAAAAAAATTGAAATCAGATAAAGTAAGAATATTAGTGTTAAAATTATTTACAAAAATTAACTATTTTTTTGTATTTTCATCACTTTATTAATTTGAATAAAAAAAGTAATTTTTTTATTTTTTTGTGTGCGTTATTTAAGAATAGCAACTATATACATATATTATATACATATGGTAAATTATATACATAGTTAAAGAAGGAAATTAGTTTTTTTGTTTTAAATATTTTATTTTTTATTTTAAATAATTAGTAAAAATATTTACAAATATTTATAAAATACAATATGTACAAATACATGGGAAAATTGCACAAACCACCGCAGAGAAACGACTTTTTACCTGTAACTCCAAAAATTATGACATCATAGCCATTTAACGATAATTTAATTTAGAATACAATGGAAGTGAGATTGGTTCAATTTGAGTTCACATGGAGCCGGAATTGGTCTTTCAATTATCGCTTAGTAGTTTTTTCCATGTGTGGTTACTTTTATTATATACATGATTTGATTTTGCAAACATTTATATTATTTAGGAAACATTTTTATTTACAACTTTTGTATTGAAAATTATTTGATTTGAGGTCAATTTATGTACAAATAAAAAAGAGTAATATACAAATATACACAACATACATTTTTTTTATTTTTGATTAAGGACCCTATCTCCCCTACTTTCTTTCTGATCGATCATGTCAAGTCTTGACCTTCTCTAGGGGTTCGGGTCAGCCTGTATCTATTACGTATATACAATCTTCCTTTTTAATTTTTTTCTTTATTTTTTCCTTTTTTTCGTTATTTATTTATTTTAAGTTAAAATGGTAAGAAGTGCACAATATTTACATACATATGCAAGTTAGTAAGAATATGGAGTAAATGGTATATACAAGTGTTTTATAAGAGATTTTATGCTAAAATAAATGAATAAAGATGATGAAATGCAGATTCATCATCCAGCTATGCTTTCCCTTTGCTAGTCCCTTAGCAAACACTTATTTGAAAGAAAAAGTGAATAGAATGAAAAACAAAAAGAAAGGGAAAATAAAGAAATTAGGACAATATTGAGTATTAAACTTATCTTCGTAAAGTTATAGTATTAAACTCTATCGGACCTTTGGATTATTAGTGTGGCAGAACTTTAATGGGAACTGAATTTAAAACCTACCAGCCTCTAAGTTCCATAAGACTCCTATTCAGGTCTCCTCAACAGTCAGGTCAGAACAAGTCTACATACAAAAATTATTATGACTATGAATCTTTGCTTGTACGATGTAAGTGAAGTATAGCTCCCCATCTCAAAAGTAGCAAAGAAACAACCTCGTTAAACAAAGTAACTCTAGTTCCCTGGTCTAGCAACTCATTCCTCGAGGAGAGGGGATGTTCCCTTTTAAGTTAAAGTACAACCAGCTCAAGAAGAGGGGATGGAGAAAAGAATGGACGGTAACTAGTGTAGCTACCTATCCTTGGATGCATGACCAGTGTAGCCAAGTCATCCAGCTGCAATATTACAAATATTTGACTTTGAAGGTTTTATTAATCTCTTTTTTTATCCTAGCATATACACTCCGGCATGCATTTTAGTTTTCAATCATGCCTGACCACTTTTGGAGATTCTGCATTTTTTCCTTTTTTTTGAAATATATACAAGGTGCAGCATGTATATAAAGAGTTTTTCCTCTTGAGCTAGTAGACTATCCCTCTTTTGAAGCATTATTGCACCCCCACTGCATCCCGTCTTTAGTCCTCAACATCGTTAGACCAGGTTGAGACGTACTTCCATCCTTAGTGGAAGACGAGAGGTTCCACCTAGATGTACTACCCTCGTATGCTACTCCAACCCAAAAGATTTTGCCTCCTCACTACATCCTCCATGAAAAGCTACGTGCAGAGTGCTTGTCCAAGATAAACCACGGTCTGAAAGAATCATGTGTGTGTTGTTAAATGTTCTACTTAGACTAATCAAGATGACATGTGGACATAGTCTTATGGACTCAAAGAATTATATCGCTAGGACCTGAAAAGTCTTAACTCCAGTTCTTATAAGGTTCCTCTGAAATTAAGTGGATTAAGGCCCAACTGATCTCCATTCTTCAATTTTATTTCATACATAGGTTAAATGTCAATACTATCCTGAAAAATGCACATGCCAAATTAAGAAGTACGTACAATGCAAAAAGAAAGCAAAATTGTTTTTTTGAAACAATTTTCATTTTTGAATTTTTTATGGGTTTTTAGAAAAGAAAGGAAAAATGATGCTCATGCAAAAGAGTTTTTTTGCAACTTTGTATAGATTTTTAGTTTTGTATTTTTTTTTTCAAAATGGAAAAAAAGGTTAGTAAAATATATACAAGAATGTTTTTAGTTTTTTCTTCTTTTTTTCTTTTTTTTCTTTTTGTTTTTTTGTTTTTGTTTTTGTTTTTGTTTTTTTGGGTTGTTTTTTTTTTTTTGTTTGTTTTTTTTAAATGGTGATCATAGTCTTTATGCACACATGTTGATTTTATGAATTTATATACACATTCCAAAAAATAAACATTAAAAGTACGAGTTATGTCTAAAGTATATATACAATATATACGACACCATCCTATACTTAGCCTGAACTATGTCCTCATAGTGATCAGAGAGCGGCAAAGGAAGACATAACTCATTCAAAGTATAGAAAAGTGAAAAGACTCTTATGTTACAATGACTCAAAGAGAAAAAGAATAGAAGTCGATGATGCTCCTTATACTTAGGATCAAGTAATCCTAAGTATAGAAGACTGTACAAAAAGGGGAAAACTGATGCAGAGAATGTACAGACTCAAAAATAAAAAGATGTTATGAACAACATCATCCCCCTAAACTTAGGGTAGAATATCCCTAAGTATAGTCAACAACAAGAGTGATGAATAGGATGAATATGAACAACACAAATTATTCACCCCCTATAGTTAGCATAAAGCACATCCTAAGTATAGCATATACACATGCGGAAAAGGGATGAATGATAAAACAGAAGAAGAAAGAAAGAAACAATTACACAAAAGGAGTGGATGTACAAAGGTCAAGAAGGTCGAAAGTGAACCTTATTGCGGGACCGCTGAGTATGGATCTGACAAGGTGTAGGTCGATATTGGGATTATCATTAGATATGAACTGATCAGGACCGACCAAGAATGTATCCTCAGCAGTCTCGGAGTGTGAAGGCACAAATCAGTTAGTGGAAGTAGTGTGGTCATGTCCTACCTGGGAAGTCTCGGAATTATCAAAGTAAAAAGGCTCGAAATCATTATCAGAAAAAGTAGGATCAATTTCATCCTGGTGAGCCTCTACTAGATCATCATCTTTATCAAAAGGCCCAAATTCTTTTATAAAAGCAATCAAATCAAATCTGGTATGATCGGTCTCATCTGAATAAGGGTGAATAGGGATGGACTCATCAGTAAAAGTAGTCAAATCTTGTCCGTCCTGTCTAGTCTCAAAGTTTGCCTTTCACTCTACGTTGTCTGTCGTGTAAATCCCACGGATGTCATCAATGCATATCCACATATCAGAAGGGGAAACTCCAAGGTCTATACTTTCAGAGTCTTCCTCCTTGAAGATGAATTCTTGGGTCTCAATATCATCCAACATACATCAAGAATCTATGATATTATCATCTAGGTCAAATTCCTTGGTGTTGGCTAACATGAGAACATTCTCATGGGATGCAGGTTCTGCTCAATAAAGGGTGTAGTGATCAACACATCGCTCCCTACATTAGAATGGAAGAAAATCTCTCCTGATCCATGATCAATAACGGCTCTCAGAGGTGAGGAAAGCTAACCTAGGATGATGGGAGGGTGCTCCACAGGGGTGGAGGTCTGCATGGGCAATATGACAAAACCCGAGGTGAAATTGATGCCTTGAATAAGAATTACAACATTTTCTAAAATACCCTTCGGCCTCTTGATAGATCCATCAGCAAATTGAACTATCTTCCTGATTTTGTTGAGAGGCCCAAGATGAAGGGACTATACCATAGAGAAGGGTATTATATTGATTGATAAACCATTGTCAAGGAGAGTGTTATCACAAGAATAGTCAGATATGGAGCAACTCACAAGAGGTGTGGTAGTGTTCCCTTTCTTGAAATGTGGACGGTGAGAGATGGCATTGGCAGTGGCCATGGTCAAGATGTGACGCTCAAATCTGCTCCTCCACTTTCTCTTCTTATATTGAGGAGCAGATAAATGGGTCAAGGCCCGGTGAAGTGGGGCTTTAATGATCTCATAAATGGTGGCCGTCACTTCGGGTTCAGTCAATATTTTTTTGAATTTTTGGACCTCCTCCATACAAGGGAGGAGATTAGAGTCAACATATTGACGTATCCGAAAATGTCGCTTTTAAGAATGTGTTTTTATCGTGTTATGCGTTGTAGGCGGCAATCGGAAACGGTCAAAAAAATACCACAAATAAGTTATTCAATTTTTCGTCTCGTGGTTTTATGTTTATTTTACTTGGTCAAGTCCCAAGGTCGATCACAAGGAGGCAAAGGAACAACCTAGAATTAAGTCTATCAAAGTTCGTGTTCGGTTTTCGAGGCGGTCTTTTTTTTGGAATTTTAAATGCAATAAAAGATGCAAAATGCAAATTTGGCCTTATTTTAGGGACCAAAATGTAAATTACGTTCAAACAATGTCCGAAAAATACGAAACTTGGCCACAATGTAAACTACAATGAAATGGATGTACTGTAATTTTTTTGGAATTTTTGGATGCAATATGAATTTTTTATGGATTTTTAAATGCAAACAAATTAATTTTCAATATTTAATTTTAATAAATATTAAACCTACTTATTTTCGAGAACTAAATCTATCTAAGATCTATCACTAGGTAATAGATCTTAGAAAAATCCTAGACCTCAAAAATGTGGGGTTCAATACCTATTAAAAATCAAACATTGAAATGCACAAAATGATTTTTACAGGGCAAATGATGCATGCAAATGCAATGATTTTTGGGCACAATGTTAATCAAATTAATCTCTACGATATGTGATTTTTGGGGAATTTTTAAATCAACGGTTAATTAACTACGAATTTCAGAGCAAGAAATGGGTAAAATATGAAACTTTCCACAAACTAATTATTTATTAATTAACCATCAATCAGAAAAATACCCACACGATGTCAAACAGTAGAGAATTAATTAACGAACATCATGCTATTTTTGGATTAATTAAGTAATGTAGAGAAGAAGTCTAGAATCACAGGGGAACACAGGGGTACAACTACAATATAAATATCAATATAAAATGCAACTGGAGGGGTTTGTTCGAATTACCTATACTCGTGAGGGGTAAGTGTGCAAAATGTCCAAGGGGCACGTGCTGCGTACGTGCCCTTGGATGCGGGGACTGATGTACGGATAGGGGCTCTCCGGGGGGCCTTGCTGCAATTGACCCAGTGGGTCACGTGCGTGGCACGTGACCCCTGGGGATGAAGAAGTGTCGTTCCCCGCGCACGTGCCTCGCACGTGCCGGGGCCTCGGGCTTCGAGCCCGGACTGCGGCTGAGGCGGTAGTGGCGTAGGGGGTCTTCACGGCCGAGGAGGTTGGCGGAGGCGTCGCCGTGTGTGCCCGATACACGGCGTGACCGTCGAGGGCGCTGGCGGCGTGGTGGTCGGAGCGTCTGAGGTTGCGGCGAAGGAGGTCGGCGGTGCATATAGGTGAGATCCTTCGGGGCGATGGCGATGGCTGTCGAAGATGATGGCGAGGGGAGCTGGCGTGTCGCACGGCCGGCCGATGTGGCGTGGACGATCGGGAAGGCGTGGTGGCCGACGGCGTAGTCGAAGATGATCGGGGGTAGGCGGAGTAGTCGTTGGCTCGACGCCAAGGGGGCGGAGCAGGAGCTTGCGCGCGGCGCTGCAACGAGGGGGTAGAGGTGACCTCGGATCTCGTCGACGGCGAAGCTCCGGGCTGTCACCACCGGGCTTCGCCTGAGGCTTGTCGGCGGATGCTCTTCGAAGGAGGCGGCGGGGGTTCTTAAATAGGAGAGGGTTTGGCCGGAGATGGAAGGGGATCGACGAGATTTAGGGCGATCGGAGATGGGATTTGGAATCGCGGCGCGAGATCGCAGGGGGCGAAGGATTAGATCGGTGATGGGATGCGACGAAGATCGGCAGCTAGATACGCGGGGGGCGAGATTCGCGGGCGGCGGCGGTTGATTTGGAAAAGGGGAGGGGCGGAGGAAGACGACGCACAGGCGTCGTCTGATCGCGCGCGATTGGACGGTGCCCGTTGCGCCACGTGGTGACACCAGGCGAGAGGAGGAAGCGCGCGTGCGGAGCACGTGCCTTGGAGGCACGTGCGACGCACGTGCGACCTTTTTTTTTAAAAAAAAAATTTAATTAATTTTTTTTAATTAAAAACGATATAATAATGCCAAAAAATGGCTGACACGTGGCGGCACCAGGTGCTGCCACGTGTCAGCACCACAAAATTCGAGAATAAATCCTTTTGTAAAATCGATAAAAAATAATAAACGACCTCGGATCGAAAAAGTTTCTTCACGAAAGTTGCTCGTCTCAATGAGATCTACAACTTTCATGAAGACATCAAAGCCAAAATCGATCATTTGCACAAAGTGAATTTTTGGGGTATTCTATGTACATAGGATACCTTGGTTTTTTTGGGTTTTATAATTTTTATGTCATTTTTAAACTTGATAAAAATCCGAAAAAATTACGGTAAAATCAAAGATAAATAAAGACACATTAATCTAATTTTTTTTTGGATTTTTATTGATTAAGAAAATATATACATAAAATACAAGGTCAAAACCGCGAAAATATACAATGTACAAAAGAGGCCCAAAACCCAACTTTCACATATGAGCTCCGATTCACTTGAAATTGGTCTTGTTTTGAAGGTAATTGAATGTACATTAGTTCAAAAGTGAGTAGGATTAAATCGGACACTGGATGGAGAAGATATGTGGCTTTTAGTCCGAAAATCCTGAAATTAGGTTTTGGGTTTTTGGTCCACTTATTTGGGTTAGTTATTTTTTGTATTTTTCCTTTATTCTTGTTAGTGATATGTACACAGTGTAAGTGGTTTTGAGTTATTTGGAGTTAGCAGGAATGTGTTAAAAATCCGGGAAGTTAGGCTTATTTACAGGTCTTTTTGGCTTGGATTTTTGGCTTCTTATTTTATGCAGATTTTTGTGCTAAAATGCAATTCTTATGGAAACATGCATGAATGCTAATTATGCAAAATAGATGCAAGAATGTTGTTGATTTTAAGGGATTTGAGCTTAATAAATGAGATTTAGAGTGATGAATACGAGATTCATCATCCCCCTATACTTAAACCATGCTCGTCCCTGAGCATAAAAAGAAATGCCATGAGGTGAAATGAGATTGGGTTCCATACCAAGACCATGAGCTGAAGGTGAAAGTGAGCCTAAACTCAACCTTTGGATTATTTGTGTGTCGGAACTTCTGTGAGACTTAGAATTTTAAAATCAACAGCCCTCAAGTTCTACACATCATTGCTACAGTTTCGGCTCAGAAGTCAACTTAGATCAATCATCTTCCCAAAGTATACTCTTTGAACATTGAATAACCGACTCTTGTGTGTGAAATATTTTAGCTCTTCCCACCCAGAATGCCGGACTACTGCATAAGCCTCTTCTCCAATAACTCGTCCTCGGGGAGTCAGGTATTTCCTTCTAAGGTCTGTCGTGCTGTGTTCACAATCGAATTGGGGGGAGAAGATAGAAGAATGAGAAAAGAACTGGAGGGTGGCCAGTGTAGTCACCTCTCCTTGTGAAGATGGCCAGTGTAGCCGAGTCTTCACCAAGATCTGCAGGTTTCTGGAAGCTTGGACCTTTTTGGTCAGATTTTATTTGGTAGTTGCTTCTTTGTATTTGGAATTTTTGGTGGTTCTGCTTGGATCTTGTTGTGCCCCTACGGATATAGAATCTTTTGTTTCCGTACATTTTTTGGGGTCTTAGAAAAATTGTGCCCAGCCGTCCATCCCTTTTCCGAAGCTTTATTTCAACCCGTACTCCGGTCTTTGAATTTCCACGCTACCAGAACAGAAACTCACACAGTCTTCCAACATATGTTTGAGTTGAGCTAAGTGCATAGTGCGAGAGTACAAATTAATTCCTTATTCCAGAGTTGTACCCAGAATGAAGAGACCAGGGTAGACACTAAGAGTCAAACGCTGTACATTGTCATGTGGAACTCAAAGAATTAAGTCAAAGACCTGAAGACTCTAAAATCCTATTTCTCGGTGAAGTTCCTCTGAAAATTAGGTGGATTAAGGTCAAGTCCAGACCACTCTTGGTTTCGGCTCATAACTCGGTTCAGAACCCAAAGACTTTTCACATATGCAAATGCGATGCTTGATGAGATGCGAGTGTGTGAAATGCAGACACTTTTGTGATTTTTTTCTTCTTCTTCTTTTTTTTTTGGCAAAAAATGAATAAGAAGCCATTTTTCAAAAAGATTTTGGGTGTAGTCAGTGTTAGTGGCAAAAACATTTTTTTTTAATTTTTAAGAAAAACCCACCCCGTAAATACATATAGACTTACGCGAAAGTACGAGGTATGGCTAAAATATATACACAGTATATATACAGACCCCCCTATACTTAGCGAGTGCTGTGCCCTCAGAGCACAAGAAGCGTAAAGAAGACATAGCTCGGGCTAAGCGTAAGAGAGTGAAAAAGAAAAGAAAACGATTTACAAAATCGCCCCCCTATACTTAGACTGTCAATAGTCTAAGTATAGAAGTAGAGCAGAAAAGAAAAGAAAAAGAAAAAGAAGCGGTCAGGGTATGTGAATGAGGAGGGTATATATAGGTGGGTGGCGGTTCCCCCTATACTTAGGCTTTGGCAGCCTAGGTATAGAAGAAGGATGGATATGGAGTGAGCGAGATATCGGAATGTGATGAGGAAAATGGTATATACAGATGGCATCAATCCCCCCCTTATACTTAGGCCTTGGCCTAAGTAGAGGAAGAAGCTGTACAAGGAGACCGATGTGGTCGGGAGGGAGGGTGGGTCGCCGATGATTAAGGCGGTTTACGGCTGATCTTCTTGTGAGCCTGCGGTGGGAGATCGTAATGATGAGTCGGAGATGAGGCATATGATTCCCAACTATTATCAGTGTCATCATGATGGATAGTAGATGAAATATTTGAGTCAGATGAAAAGTAACCATCATCAGAGTTATCCTCAGAGGAATAGTATTTGAAAGTGGACACACTCCAGATGTTCATGTCTTTTTGTTTCTTCAATTGTTTCCTCAAAATTCGTTCCTTTTTAAGATCAATCAGTTTGTCCTCCGATGAATATTCAGATGCTCCAGTCTCAGTCAGCTCATAAGAAATAATTCCAGTGTACTTGTGAAAGGTAGGAGCATCAGCTTTGGATGAGTAATAATTAGGAACGGGAGTTGTCCAACGAGAATCAAATTTTGGATCCTTGCGAAGATATGGCTTTAGAGATGCCGAACAGACTTCACTCATGTAGACTACCTTTTCCGGACCTGATGAGGGATCATCAACCAATTACTCTTCCGAAAGATCAAAGGTGACTTTCTTTTTCTTGTTTCGTGAAGATGTCGGTTCACTTGAGTACACAGATGAATAGCCATTAAAATTCTTCTCCTTGGTCGGTGTTCGGTCTACGTGTTCGTTCTTTGTTTCCTGAATGTTGGTGCACTCTTGATTTGGGAGGATTTGGTCAAGATAATCAGAATATGTTGCTCCAGGGTGCGACCATGCAAATGTCTCTGGATCGTAGTAGAAAGCTGCGGGAATTGAGATATCGGGGAGAGTCTCTAAACCAATAGTCTCATTAACAAACGCAATCTCAGGTGTAGCAGCGGGGTAGGGCTCTTCTACCGTTTTATGGTTGCGGTTGTTGGGGACTTCGTGGGTTACCTCAGAAAATCGTGGTTCCTCAAAGACTGTATCAGATCGTAGTGATTCCAATGCCGTAAAATTTATTTCCCGAGTCTCACAATCGATACTCGCCTTGGCCAATGCCAAGAATGGTTTTCCGAGAATGATTGGAGACTGGGTGAATTCTCCTTGATGCTCAATATCAATGATCGTGAATTCTACCTTGAGCGGAGCACCTTGGAATTTCATGATGACAGAAATGGTTCCTCTCGGCCTTTTTATCGATCGGTCTGCCAATTGAACAATCTCTCGTATCTTCCGAATTGGTCCGAGTTTGAGTTCCTGAAATACAGAGGTCGGGAGGATATTGACCGGTGAATCGTCATCAATACGAGCATGTGTGAAAATTGTGTCTTTGATTTCACAGTCAAATCTGGGCAACCGTTTCACTATGCGGCTCTTGGTTTTTCTCCTCAACACCAAGGAGGAGGCCATTGACAAGATGTGTCTTTCAGTTTTTGTTCTAATCCTTCCTGACTTTTTGACGATTAATCTGTCCATTAGAAATTTCTTAAGGTCAGGGAAGTGTTCAATGGCCTTTATAATGGGAAGTTCAAAAATCAAGTATTTTTCCAGTGCTTCCCGCAAAGCAGGATCCAAATTCTTCAGATCTTCTTCAGATTCAATTTTTATGAAATTTTCTGGATTTTGAAATTTTTTTGTATTTTCTGTGTGGTGTGGCGATGTGGTGTCTTCCTTAGATGAAAAGGGGCCTTGATATTCAGGGTATGGATCAGAGGCATAGTCATTCCTAGGGGAATAATGAGCAGAAGTTTTGATATTAGAGTCATCCCTAGGTCTTTGGATATCCTCAAAATTTTCATCATGGAATTCAATCATTTCTTCATTTAATTTTAAACCCGATCCACCATAGAATGAGATTACTCGGTCGGCAAATTTTTGAAATCTATCCTCCATCAATTCAAATCTCGTTTTTATTCTCGAAACATTATCCTCACAATTTTGTTCATGATCAACCACAAGAGCATTTGGATTTTGTTCAATAATTTCATCTTCCATTTTTCTGTATATGCGGAGAGGAGAATTTCTTGGAATATCCATTATATGATCATTTCTTGAAAATTTCTCCTCAAAATTTATGGAAGGAGGCTGCTCATTTGGTACAGGCATGTGTGTTTGGTCTGAGTATAGTTCAGTTCTTTGATCATGATTGGTCAGATCTTGATATTGTGGAGTCAGCATACAGGGTTTATATGTGTCTAGGAGTTCAGTCCAGTCCTCTGTATGAGTGTCATGTCTGTTATGGTCAATCCAACGATGATGATCATTAAGCGCATGTCTTTCCATCTGGGTTTGGTTTCTCTGCCAGTCTTGGGAGTTAAAGAGATTTTGATCTTGAAATGTTTCATTGGCGAGAGAGTGAGAATAAGACGGTTCAGTCCAAGATGGTGTGGTTGGATGATTTGAGAAAGGATTTAATGAGGTCGAAGTCATTTGTGGTTGAAAGCTTCTCGCAAATGTTGAAGAGGAAGTAGTGGATTTGGGCCAAACCGACATAGATTTGTTTTCATAGTGGTGTTCGGTTATTTTTGAAGGAGTTGAGAGAAATGATGGGTTGGATTTGAAATTTGGAAAAATTTCCACGATGAGATTAAAATCAAGAGATGGAAGAGATGATTGTATGGGATAGAAAATGTTATCAAATGTGCGGCTATTGATCTTTGATATCGGTTCACGCATACCAATACAAACACAAATCAAACCTCGGGTTCACCAACTCACACAATGAAGCCGTAAAAGTTCGGCTAGTATCTTTTCAATTTTAGTTGGTGATAATTCAATCTTGGCAAAAATTTAGCGAGCTGAGATTTTGGATTTGGGCTCTATCCTTAAGTGTCGTCTCTCGCTCACTCAGAAAAATAAAATCATCCAAGGTCGGGGTTGCTCTCCCGCAAAAATTCTTGATTTTATGAGTTATTTGAGATCAGATATATTTAGCAGTCCCGATTTTAAGGAGGTGATCACTGAAAAATTAGATGAGCACAAATACACGTCTACCGTCCAGTCCCAATTTCCTTTAAAGTTATGTTCTAAAACAAGAGGAAGGAATTCGAGAAAAGCCGATGCACGCGGAAAACTATGATGAATGCTCAGTTAGAAGACTTACAGTGAATCCATCGCAATCTCCATGTGGGATGCTAGACAGAATTTAAAAGTTATTCTATATGATATGCAAACTGATGGAAAAACTGCACCTAAGCAGAAAGTTCTATTAGCGGGAAGAATTGATTTAAATTTGGCTAAGTTGAACGATCTATGTGCGTCTCAATTAAAGTGCAGTGTGGCTTAAGATCCTACGAGCACAAGCGAAAACATAAATGCTCTGAGAGCCGTATGTGCAGGTCTATCCTATTCGCCACTCAAGCCGGGCCCCACCCTCGCCGGAGAGTGAAACAGGCCACGACACACCACAGAATAAAGTTTAAAGGTCTTTTACACACGCGAGAGTCCAAACGGACACCGCTGTAAAATTGCAGAAATTAAAAACCTAGACTCTACTCTCTCTCACGACTCAACTCGATCTTAAATTAATTGCGGTTTTTGGTGAAGTTGCGTCGGTTATTGAAAACCGCTCCACATACAAGGTACCTCGCAAAAAAAAATAAGAGAGAATATGTAAGAGAGTGACTCAAGAATATATATAAAAAATAAAGGCTGAAAAATAAATTGCAGGAAAATGAAAATGAAATTTACAATGAAAAATTCGGGGGTCAGACTACCCGAATGCGGAAAACCGAACAAAATATTTTTTTAGACAAAAATCTAAGCCGTTTGCCTCCCCGGCAACGGCGCCATCTGACGTATCCGAAAATGTCGCTTTTAAGAATGTGTTTTTATCGTGTTATGCGTTGTAGGCGGCAATCGGAAACGGTCAAAAAAATACCACAAATAAGTTATTCAATTTTTCGTCTCGTGGTTTTATGTTTATTTTACTTGGGCAAGTCCCAAGGTCGATCACAAGGAGGCAAAGGAACAACCTAGAATTAAGTCTATCAAAGTTCGTGTTCGGTTTTCGAGGCGGTCTTTTTTTTGGAATTTTAAATGCAATAAAAGATGCAAAATGCAAATTTGGCCTTATTTTAGGGACCAAAATGTAAATTACGTTCAAACAATGTCCGAAAAATACGAAACTTGGCCACAATGTAAACTACAATGAAATGGATGTACTGTAATTTTTTTGGAATTTTTGGATGCAATATGAATTTTTTATGGATTTTTAAATGCAAACAAATTAATTTTCAATATTTAATTTTAATAAATATTAAACCTACTTATTTTCGAGAACTAAATCTATCTAAGATCTATCACTAGGTAATAGATCTTAGAAAAATCCTAGACCTCAAAAATGTGGGGTTCAATACCTATTAAAAATCAAACATTGAAATGCACAAAATGATTTTTACAGGGCAAATGATGCATGCAAATGCAATGATTTTTGGGCACAATGTTAATCAAATTAATCTCTACGATATGTGATTTTTGGGGAATTTTTAAATCAACGGTTAATTAACTACGAATTTCATAGCAAGAAATGGGTAAAATATGAAACTTTCCACAAACTAATTATTTATTAATTAACCATCAATCAGAAAAATACCCACACGATGTCAAACAGTAGAGAATTAATTAACAAACATCATGCTATTTTTGGATTAATTAAGTAATGTAGAGAAGAAGTCTAGAATCACAGGGGAACACAGGGGTACAACTGCAATATAAATATCAATATAAAATGCAACTGGGGGGGTTTGTTCGTAATTACCTATACCCGTGAGGGGTAAGTGTGCAAAATGTCCAAGGGGCACGTGCTGCGCACGTGCCCTTGGATGCGGGGACTGATGTGCGGATAGGGGCTCTCCGGGGGGCCTTGCTGCAATTGACCCAGTGGGTCACGTGCGTGGCACGTGACCCCTGGGGATGAAGAAGTGTCGTTCCCCGCGCACGTGCCTCGCACGTGCCGGGGCCTCGGGCTTCGAGCCCGACCTGCGGCTGAGGCGGTAGTGGCGTAGGGGGTCTTCACGGCCGAGGAGGTTGGCGGAGGCGTCGCCGTGTGTGCCCGATACACGGCGTGACCGTCGAGGGCGCTGGCGGCGTGGTGGTCGGAGCGTCTGAGGTTGCGGCGAAGGAGGTCGGCGGTGCAGATAGGTGAGATCCTTCGGGGCGATGGCGATGGCTGTCGAAGATGATGGCGAGGGGAGCTGGCGTGTCGCACGGCCGGCCGATGTGGCGTGGACGATCGGGAAGGCGTGGTGGCCGACGGCGTAGTCGAAGATGATCGGGGGTAGGCGGAGTAGTCGTTGGCTCGACGCCAAGGGGGCGGAGCAGGAGCTTGCGCGCGGCGCTGCAACGAGGGGGTAGAGGTGACCTCGGATCTCGTCGACGGCAAAGCTCCGGGCTGTCACCACCGGGCTTCGCCTGAGGCTTGTCGGCGGATGCTCTTCGAAGGAGGCGGCGGGGGTTCTTAAATAGGAGAGCGTTTGGCCGGAGATGGAAGGGGATCGGCGAGATTTAGGGTGATCGGAGATGGGATTTGGAATCGCGGCGCGAGATCGCAGGGGGCGAAGGATTAGATCGGTGATGGGATGCGACGAAGATCGGCAGCGAGATACGCGGGGGGCGAGATTCGCGGGCGGCGGCGGTTGATTTGGGAAAGGGGAAGGGCGGAGGAAGATGACGCACAGGCGCCGTCTGATCGCGCGCGATCGGACGGTGCCCGTTGCGCCACGTGGTGACACTAGGCGAGAGGAGGAAGCGCGCGTGCGGAGCACGTGCCTTGGAGGCACGTGCGACGCACGTGCGACCTTTTTTTTTTTAAAAAAAAAAATTTAATTAATTTTTTTTAATTAAAAACGATATAATAATGCCAAAAAATGGCTGACACGTGGCGGCACCAGGTGCAGCCACGTGTCAGCACCACAAAATTCGAGAATAAATCCTTTTGTAAAATCGATAAAAAATAATAAACGACCTCGGATCGAAAAAGTTTCTTCACGAAAGTTGCTCGTCTCGATGAGATCTACAACTTTTATGAAGACATCAAAGCCAAAATCGATCATTTGCACAAAGTGAATTTTTGGGGTATTCTATGTACACAGGATACCTTGGTTTTTTTGGGTTTTATAATTTTTATGTCATTTTTAAACTTGATAAAAATCCGGAAAAATTACGGTAAAATCAAAGATAAATAAAGACACATTAATCTAATTTTTTTTTGGATTTTTATTGATTAAGAAAATATATACATAAAATACAAGGTCAAAACCGCGAAAATATACAATGTACAAAAGAGGCCCAAAACCCAACTTTCACATATGAGCTCCGATTCACTTGAACTTGGTCTTGTTTTGAAGGTAATTGAATGTACATTAGTTCAAAAGTGAGTAGGATTAAATCGGACACTGGATGGAGAAGATATGTGGCTTTTAGTCCGAAAATCCTGAAATTAGGTTTTGGGTTTTTGGTCCACTTATTTGGGTTAGTTATTTTTTGTATTTTTCCTTTATTCTTGTTAGTGATATGTACACAGTGTAAGTGGTTTTGAGTTATTTGGAGTTAGCAGGAATATGTTAAAAATCCGGGAAGTTAGGCTTATTTACAGGTCTTTTTGGCTTGGATTTTTGGCTTCTTATTTTATGCAGATTTTTGTGCTAAAATGCAATTCTTATGGAAACATGCATGAATGCTAATTATGCAAAATAGATGCAAGAATGTTGTTGATTTTAAGGGATTTGAGCTTAATAAATGAGATTTAGAGTGATGAATACGAGATTCATCATCCCCCTATACTTAAACCATGCTCGTCCCTGAGCATAAAAAGAAATGCCATGAGGTGAAATGAGATTGGGTTCCATACCAAGACCATGAGCTGAAGGTGAAAGTGAGCCTAAACTCAACCTTTGGATTATTTGTGTGTCGGAACTTCTGTGAGACTTAGAATTTTAAAATCAACAGCCCTCAAGTTCTACACATCATTGCTACAGTTTCGGCTCAGAAGTCATCTTAGATCAATCATCTTCCCAAAGTATACTCTTTGAACATTGAATAAACGACTCTTGTGTGTGAAATATTTTAGCTCTTCCCACCCAGAATGCCGGACTACTGCATAAGCCTCTTCTCCAATAACTCGTCCTCGGGGAGTCAGGTATTTCCTTCTAAGGTCTGTCGTGCTGTGTTCACAATCGAATTGGGGGGAGAAGATAGAAGAATGAGAAAAGAACTGGAGGGTGGCCAGTGTGTCTCCCAGAACCTTTTTGGATTTTTAAAATTTTCTCATTTTTTTTGTATTTTGGACGATTGCAAGCTCTCATGATTATCCTCAAGTGAATCCATATACTCAAATAGTGGAGCAGCATTATGGCTCTCGTTTATATTAAATTGATTGCTAATCCTCGAATTCATATGCTACATCATCTGGTTCACGGTCTCAAGTGTGGACACCATGAAAGGTGACTCCGAAATCGCAGGGTCGGCTGAGTGGAATGAGGGTGGGTGAAAATCATCGTCCGATTCCTGAAATAATGGGTTAGGCGGATATGAAAAGAAATCAAGGGGAAAGTCCTTCAAAAAGGAATGTGGATCGGTTGGAGAGTGGGAGAAGTCCACAAAGATCTGATAGAAATAACTCAAGTCGACCATCTCCGAAACAAAAGACGGGATCAGGAGAACACGAGGGTCAAGTCAAAAGATATGGAGAAAAAGGTGCAAATGCACAGAAGTATCTAGTATGCACACAAACAATAAAAAACAATACAAATCCCCAGTTCACCAACTCAATGCATTGTGAAGACCATGAAGGTTTGGTCAATTATCTTGTCAATTTTTAGATTTTGGTGAGAATACAATCTATCAGAGCGGTTAAAGCTAGCTTTTAGGAACACAATTCTCTCAAGAGAATGCCCTAATCTCACACTAATTTCTTCCATCCAGTATGGGTGCCGACCATTTACCGGCTACCCGATCTTCCCACTCTGTTTAGGAAATCCCGGACTAATTACCGGCTACCCGGTGAAGTCCTCACTGGAGAACAACTAATCATAAGACATTAGTCTGAAGAGAGTTCTGTCGTGGTTCTATCCTAGTGTACAGGTCGCTCTCTCGCTGTAGATAAATCAAACAAGATGGGGGTTACTCTCCCCAAAACAATGATTTTTCCTTACATTTATTTTAGGGTCGAGTTTTCTTTAGCAGTCCCAGTTTTAGGGAGTTATCACTTGGTTTGAGTATTTTCAATGAATCGTCTACCGAGTGTCCAATTTCCTTTTTAACTTATGCGAGTGAAAATAAGGAAGGAGATCGGAAATGCCAATGCGCGATTAAACACAATGATGCATGCAGGGGTTAACTCTACATGCAAGTGATCCGCACATAATTGAAATATAGAAAAATAAACTAACCTATAAGCAAATGCAAGTAAATTGTCCTAACAATAGCTTCTATTAATGGGTAAGAACATGTTAGTTCGACTAAGTCCAATTACGCTCTATTCTATAGGTACAGAAATTCATACCCAGGTTTGACTAATTAATTACCTGGCTCAAACAAATTAATTAAAGCAATCAATAGGTAGCTCATGAAGTACGCGGGAAACAAAGAAAAATAAGACGATGAAAACAAAACCGGTGAGGTCCCCCAAGTGCATCGACACTAGGAGAAACATACCCCGTAATAAATGAATGTCCATTTACAAGGGTTCAAATGCTAGAAAAAAATAAAAGAAAGTATCTTTTTTGTCTCCTTCAATTCTTCTTCTCTTCCTCTCACGCTATCATGCAGCTTGGTGAAGAATCAAACAACCTCCGCTTTGCTTGGGCGCTTCGGTACTCCTAGGATTGCCTCCTTCGCTCCACATGCCCTTGTAAGAAAAAGAAAAGAGAGAATATTTAAGAAACACAACTATCAAATATAAGAAGGAAACAATGAAATGAAACAGTGAATGTGGAAAATATACACAAAATATATAAAACCAAGAATAGCAGGTCAAAAGAGAAACCTAACTACCCACGTCGTGCCTCCCCGACAACGGCGCCATTTTGTTGATGCAGGATCTTCGAGGATTAGTTATTAATGATGTGATGTTGTCGTTGTTATCCTCAAAAAATCCAGGATCAAACAAATAATATTTTTTTCTCTCGTTGCAAAATACATATAAAAAAATAATGTGGAGCAAGAGAAATGTTTTGCTACTTATTTACCTATATAGCGAACAAGATCGAACTTAGGGATGCTACAATTCCCGAGGGTTATTCAAAGAATCCAAGGAAAATCAATTAAGAGAAAAGCAGGAATCTCAAAGGCAAACTATCCTTGGTTTTTGTGGAATTTTTCTCTTTTTCTCTTTTTATTTTTTCATTTCTATTTTCAATTTTTTTGTGATTTTTATTTTCATTTTTTTGTGATTTTAACTTTGCTATTTTTTTAAAATTTCAAATAAGGAACAACATGCACAAGATAAGAAATACGCATACCAAACTATTTTTTTATTTTTTAAATATATAAAAAATGCTCAGAAAAATCTAGAGAAAATATTTTTGGGTTTTAAAGACTTTGAAATGTTTTTGGAATTTTTTTAGAATTGTTAGATGTTTTTTTTATTTTCTTAAAAATCAAACAGTGTCAAAAATGAGAAACAGTGCACATCCTGGAGTAATTTGCAACTTAAAAGAATTTTAAGTACCCAAAACTCCTAGCAATTATTTTTATGATGAAATATAAGCAAATATCTACAAACAAGACTAAAATCATGATTTTTGGATTTTTTTTAGAATTTTCTGTGTTTTTATAAGTTTTTTGATGTTTTTTAATTTTTTTGGGTTTTGTAAAGAGTTGTTGAACGAAATTTGCATAGAAATTAAAAGACAATGAAAGTAAATAAAACTAATTTTTTGGAATTTTTAGAGAAATATTCAAAATTTAATGAATTTTTTAATTTTAGGAAGAGAAAAAGACAGTGTTTTTGATTTTTTAAATAACAAGAAATAATGATAAAATGCTATGAAAAATTTATGCAATGAACATGCACATAACAAGAGTATAGAAATTTTTTTAGAATTTTTAGAGCAGTGAAAACAATTATTTTAATAAAAAGATCATTCAAAATCAAAGAGTCTGGATAACAGGGACAGAACTTCAATTATTCAATATTTTGGAATTTAAAGATAAGAAAATGAAATAAAGGGAGAATATGACAGTTTACCCAATAAAAGCGTACGACACATGTGATGGATGTTGGTGGGGACAATTTGGAAATTTCTGAAACTTTCAGGGGTTGTGATTATAACTTGTCCAAAAAAATTGTATCCCCTTTAGGGTTTATTCTTTTCAGCTTCTTTCTTTCTCATCAAAATCAAGGGTGCCAAGGGTGGCTACGCTACCCAAAGCCAAAGGTATTTCTTCCCTTCTTCTCGTGATTGTTGGGATGACGTGACCAACGACGGTTTATAAAGACAGGAGCAGAATAGGTAATGATTGCATGAAGGGGTGTGCGGGCGTCAGTGGTTGTTAGCACACACAGGCTGCATGTCTTCGGCTGTTGAGATGCTATGGCGGAGATCGGGTCATGTTGGTCGGTGGCGATCGAGGTGGTACGACTCCGCCGCGTCGTGCGGTTGGCATTGATGGAGAAGGGAACGTCGATTAGCGGTCGCCGTGGGTGCTTCAGGCAACCTTGATAGTGAATTGGTGTGCAGCTCCGCCTCAGGCGGAGGAGGATTCTAGAGTGCGGAAGGTCTGCCGCTAGCATCTGGCACGCGAGATTTTTTTTGCAAATGTAAACAGAGATTAAAAAAAGTTTTTTTAAAATTTTTTAAAACAGAACTGTAAATATTTTTTTAATTTTTTTTAGTTTTTTTTATTTTTGGGTGATCCTACAAAACAAATGTTAGAAAGAAGGGAAAAAGTATTTTTTTTGTTTTTTTAATTAATTTATTTATTTATCAACAACTTAGGACGCAAGCATGATGACTCGATCTTAAAATCACACAAAAGATATGAAGGCGTGCGGTTGCGAGGGGAAAGCCGGATGGAACCAGATCTCCGACCACCGTGCGTGGTCGGAGGTGAGAGATCGTGTGAGGTAGGAACGAATGCGTAGAGATCAAGAAAGTGAGATGAAATATCGGATCGTTGGTGAATCAAATCATGATGGTTTTTAAAATCTAGAAAAAATGACAATGAAATAAAGAGGCAAAAAAATAAAACTAAGATTAATCTAGATGAAAAATAAGAAGAAAATGTGGATCTCACCTTATGAGCAGAAAAGACCTTGATCACTCGACAAAGGCCGACTTGCTGTCACCGGACGGCTCAGATGCGAGGCAACTTTCTGCGACAGGAAGACTCTCGAAGATCATGCTCCTCTCACCAAAGATTGATCAAGTTGGAATGATGGATAATGAGCCACATAAATATAACAGATAGGAATTGAAATTTGAATTTTTGAATTTTTAGATGAAGATAAGAGATAAGAGAGAAAAAATGAAATGAGATAAAGTAAGAAGATTAGTGTTAAAACTATTTACAAAAATTAACTATTTTTTGTATTTTCATGACTTTATTAATTTGAATAAAAACCTTAATTGTTTTTATTTTTTGGTGGTTATTTAAGAATAACAAGTATATAGATATACTATATACATATGGTACATTATATACATAGTAAAAGAAGGAAAATAGTTTTTTTTGTTTTAAATTTCTTATTTTTTTATTTTAAACAATTAGTAAAAATATTTACAAATATTTACAAAATACAATATATATAAATACATGGGAAAATTACACAAACCAGCCTAGAAAATCAACTTTTCACCCGTAACTCCAAAAAATATGAAAGCATAGCCATTTTAAAGATAATTTAATTTAAAATACAATGGAAGTGAGTTTGGTTCAATTTGACTTCATATAGATCCGGAATTAGTCTTTCATTTATCGCTTAGTGGCTATTTCCAAGTATGGTTGCCTTTATAATGTACATGATTGTATTTTGCAAACATTCTTATTATTTAGGACATATTTTTAATTACAACTTTGTTTTGAAAATTATTTGATTTGAGGTCAATTTATGTGCAAATAAAATAGAGTATATACAAATATACACAGCACACATTTTTTTTGGATTTTCTGATTAAGGACCCTACCTCCCCCTTCTTTATTCCTAGTCGATCAGGTCAAGTCTTGACCTTCTCTCAGGGTTTGGGTCAGCCTATATCTATTACATATAAACAGTCTTCCTTTTTTATTTTCTTTATTTTTCCTTTCTTTTTTTCTTTATTTATTTTGGTTAAAATGGTAAGAAGTGTACAATATTTACATATAATTGCAAGTTAGTAAAAATATGGAGTTAGTGTTATATACAGGTGTTTTATAAGGGATTTTAAGCTAAAATAAATGAATAAAGACGATGAAATGTAGATTCATCAATGGGATCAGTAGATTGATAAAGGATAGACCCTTAGATTTTCTATAGATCCAATCTTTGCCTATCTGTGAACATTGTATTCAAGGTAAAATGACTAGGATGCCTTCCCTTAACAAGGTTACAAGATGTGATGGTATTCTTTATCTAATACATATTGATGTATGTGGTCCATTCAATACCGTGATCTAAAATGGACATCGATATTATTTGGCATTTATTAATGAACATTCGTGATACGGGTTTTTCTTCCTATTACGTCATAAATCTGAAACCTTTGTAAAGTTCAAAGAGCTCATGCCTTTGGTTGAGAACCAAACTGATAGGAAGATTAAACAGATTCGATCTGACCAAGGTGGAGAGTACCTTTCAGATGAAGTCAAGGAAAACCTTAAAGAGAAATGAATTGTCTCCAATATCACTCCTACTATAACTTCCCATCTTAATGGTGTTGATGAAAGACACAACAGGACCACCATAGACATGGTTCGTTCAATGATGAGTAGAGCACATTTGCTACTTAGTTTCTGGGGATATGCAGTACAGACTGCAATATATATACTGAACAAGATTCCTAGCAAATCCATACCTAAGAATCGTCATGATATTTGGCATGGAAACAAGCCTATTATTAGACACTTAAGGGTTTGGGATTGCTTGTTCCATGCGAAGAACGTGGACACAAGTAAGCTAGAATATCATACTCGAGAGTGCTACTTCATTGGGTATATTAAGGATTGTATTGGATACCAGCTTTATGATCCTGAGACTCAGAAGGTCTTTGTCTCTATACATATAAAATTTCTAGAGAATGATTTCCTTAAGAGTCAAGACACAAATGAAGTAAAGGAACTCATTGAATCCCCTAAGGATAGTGAGTTTCCTGAACCAGAAACTAATGAAGGAAATGAAGATGTAACACATGTACCTCTTCAAAGGAGTTTGAGGGTGGTTGCACCACCTGAAAGTATGGATTCCATGTGTTAAGTGAAACTGACACTGATTCAGCTTGATTTGATGAAGCACTCACGATTCATGATATGGATAGATGGATGCTAGCACAGAAGTCTGAAATAGACTCCAGACATGGAAATGGTGTATGGACCATAGAGGATCCACTTATAGGGGTAAATACCGTTGGGTATAAATGGATCTTCAAGAGGGAGAGGGTATCTGATGGGAAAGTAGAGACTTTCAAAGCATGTCTCATAGCCAAGGGCTACACACAGAGAGAAGGCATCGACTACGATGAGACATTCTCTCCTGTGGCTATGCTTAAGTCCATCAGGGCACTACTAGCTATATATACATATATTGACTATGACATCTAGCTGATGGACGTCAAGACGACTTTCCTCAATGGATACCTCGAGGAGGATATCTATATGGAGTAGCCCAAGGGCTTCATAACTGAGGAAGGAAAAGTATGCAAGCTTGAGAAATCCATCTATGGGCTAAAGCAAGCATCTCATAGCGGGAACATCAGATTTGATGAAACCATAAAGAGTTATGATTTTATTAAGAATCCAGATGAACTGTGTGTGTACAAGAAGCTTAGTGGGAGCATCGTTGTGTTGGTCATACTTTATGTAGATGACATCCTTATCATTGGGAATGATATAAGGATGATGAACAGTGTTAAGATTTGGTTATCCCATACCTTCGAGAAGAAAGATCTTGGAGAAGCCTCCTACATCGTGGGTCTGAAGCTGTTCAAAAATCGAGAAAAGATGATCTTGAGATTTTCTCAACATGGATACATTAAGAAAATCTTGGAGCATTTCCATATGGATAACTCCAAGAAAGGTTTCCTTCCCTTAAGACAGGGTATACACCTACCTAAAGGGATGGCTCCTCAAAGTGTTGAGGAAAAGAAAGTCATGGTTGAATACCCTGACACATTAGCTGTAGGAAGCTTAATGTATGCCATGTGCACAAGGCCAGATATCTGCCATGCATTGTAAGTGGTAAGTCGCTATCATTCATGCTATGGAGAACAACATTGGAATTCAATGAAGAACATCTTCAAGTATCTAAGACAAACACAAGATTACATTTTGATCTATGGATACGGTGATCTCCAAGTCTTGGGATACATAGATGCTGACTTCCAGTCTAATATTGATGATCGAAAGTCGCCATCAGAGTTTGTGTTCCTGTTGAATGGTGGTCCTACGAGCTGGAGAATTAAAAAGCAGGACACCGACTAATTCGACAACAGAAGATGAATATATTGTTGCATCAGATGCTGCAAAGGAGGCAGTGTGGTGGTACAAGTTCATCATGGAGCTTGGCATAGTTTCCTATGATACTCCCATCCCGTTACTCAATGATAACATGTGATCTATAACTTAGGTGAAGGAACCAAAATGTCATCAAAAGAGCAAGCACGTAGAAAGGAAATACCACATCATTCTGGAGATTCAAAAGCATGGTGACATCGTCATCACCAAGGTGGCCTCTACCGACAACGTTGCTGATCCGCTTACCAAACCTTTGACACAAAAGGTTTTCGACCAACATGTAATGAGTATGGGTTTAAGGATTGTACCTAAATAGTTCTGAGAGCTAGTGGGAGATTGTCAGCAATGTGAGCACGAGGTGAACCATTTATACAATGAAATGTTATTGTAATGTTTGATATATCAATAAAGGTTATTGGTTTATTTTCACTCCATGTCTGAGATTAAATGAATGAATGCACTATAAGGTCACTTAGTACAATTAGGTATATGTACCATTGCCTTCTTGATGATCATACAGTTGTTGATTCAATTGTTGAATCATAGAGGCTTGCGCTTGGATGAATATCTAACGAGTTAGATTGAGGACTCATCAAGCATCGTTAAATGATTGTTAAGAGATGATATCCAGCCTGAGTAGTACATGGAAATCTTTTGTCAATTGGTTGATATCTGACTAATCTCTTGATGCAGGTCCTCTACATAAGAATAAGAGATTCAGAGGTGTCAGATAAGTTAAGTCAAAGAGTTAACTTAACTAAATTGAGATAACCAAGTCCTATGTCATATACTGCCATGACAAAGGCATGCATCCTTTGACCGAAGACAGATGTATTACTATATGTCTAAGTATGTATATTTGGAAGACCGATAGGTTGATGGCCTAATCAAGGTCTATACACCGGCAAGATGATATGCAAATAAGGGTATATGAGTAATACGATCTCTCAAAGGGATCATACAGGTTCACTTGTGAACCAGAAGACATGAGCTCACTCATGAGGAATTGGGACCAATCAAATTCCATGGATGGTCGTCTTGCTTTGGAAGTGTGACAAGAATTTGTAGGATGATATATGTTTTTTGAAAGCATATGATCGATACCAACTCCTAATGACCAAATGAGAAACTAAATGATAAAAACCTAAAAATGACAGTGTAAATTGATCTATGTCTTTGAATTTATTCTATATCTTCGAGTATGCATGATGTACAAGTATTAGGAATACTTGAGGGTGATGTGATCATTAACGATTGTATAACCATGATGCTTCTATTACCAGGAAGTGATGAAATAGGTCTAGATTTTAGTAACTCCTACTATTAGAGAAGTGATCTGATCTTAGTCCAAGTGTTGTACATTGATCAAAATGTGATTATGATGCAATAAAGCATCTATGAGAGGTTGAGAGTCTAGGACCACCCTTGTTAATTCGATCAAATTGATGGTCAAATAAAATGTTAAGTTCGTTGCAATCGGGTATTCAAGGTTACGTCAAAAATACCAAATGTTCAATTAATTACAAGTGGCAGATTTATTTTACTTGGGCAAGCCCAAGGTCGAACTCAGGGAGGCAACTGTCTCCTTAGGAGAATATTAAGTGAATTCATAGGTCAAATTTTCAAAGGATTATTTTTTTGGTCTTTTATAGAAATTTTTATGCAATAAAGGAAAAACGAATGCGATTTCAGGACAATTTTACAAGTTAAATCAGAAATATGATCAAATGAAGTTCAAAAATTATGAAATTTGGCCCGAAGATGCAATGCAATGAACCTACGTGTCTACAATATTTTTGGAATTTTTCGACTCTAATTGAATTTTCTGTGAATAAAATATGAGTACAAGGAGATTTTTACAAAATTAATTTTAATAAATACCAAAACACAATATTCCCAGATATAAAAATTATCCTAGATAGATCTAAGTATGAGGAATCCAAGAAAATTGATAACTTAAAATTCTAGGTGAATTGGACCTATTAAAATTCAATTAAGGAAATCACTATTTAATTTATTTAGTCCTCGTAATGCGTGTAAATGCAATGATTTTTGGACACAATGTAGAATAAATTATCCTAAGTCTAATGTGATTTTATGATGATATTTGGAGCAACAAGGAATCTAATATAAATTAAAAGGCACACAATAGGCAAATATAGAAAATTTCACCAATTTAATAATATTAAATTCCAGAGAAGTTACAAAAATAAAACACATGTCACATGAGATAAAGGACATGTTGGGCTACAACATGCAATTTTTAGAATTTAAAAATGATGCTAAATGGACACCTAAATATGCGTGCAAAGACAGTGACCAAATTGTAAATACAGAAATAAAGAATCTGAAAATAAAACACACTGACATGAACTTAAATGCAATTACTATAATACAGGGGAGGTGGATTCAAATTTCCCACAAAGTCACGCTCTCCTCGCGTGGCACGTCTGGTAGGGACCAAATTGCAATTTCCAAAACCTTCGAGGGCCTCTGTACAAAATACCCAACCCTTACATGGGAAGCACGTGCAGAGCTAGGCTCGAACGTCAATCGAGGCTCTGGAGGAGGCTCGGGAGGCTCTGGAGGCTCAGATAAGCCTCACGTATGCTTCGGGTGCTCCGAGCCTAGGGTCGGGGAAGAGGCTCGGAGGAGGATACACGGCGTGATGTGGACCGTTGGATTAGTGTGTATCCAATGGCTGCTGGAGCTGCTGGCGTGGCGCCTCTGGAGTCGTCAGATCACAATGATCTAACGGTGCTGATGACATTGACATGGCTGACTATTGGTTGTTCGATCGAGATAGATGCAATTGGGACTGGAGCTCGGAGTAGCGGCTACGTGGGGCAACAGGGACCGCTTGATCTGGATGATCCAACGGTCATGGGCTTTAGGTGACGTGGCGTGGCGAGGGCCGTCGGATTGAGGCGATCCAACAGTGGTTGTGCTTCTTCTTCTCCGATCCACCTCCTCCTGCGGCAGACGTGGCGGGGCTCCGGTGACTTGCTCCTAGCTCCGCCTCCTCCTCCCGTGCTCGATGTAGCTTGTCGGCAGCCCCCTGATAGCTTGGATTGATTATGGGAGTGTCGGGGATCCGTCGGAGGTCCTGGATGAGGCTGGAGGGGTCTGAACACCGGTTGCAAAGAAGCTCGAGCTGAGCTCCGGTGAAGTTCTGGCCAATCTAGATAGGGGTACCTACAGGGTTAGCTGGGGCCAAAAGAATAGAGCCTGTGCTCGTAGGAGTGCATTTGAGTGAGTCGAGGCCTAGGGGATGAAGTGGTGATGGTCGGAGGTGGAGTTTTGCCATGACCGGCGGTGCTGTGATTGGAGTGTAATTGTGACAGGCCGTGAGGGTGAATTAAAGAGCGCGTGAAGATCAGAGCTTCGAGGTGAAGCTTGGTGGATGATCAGGCGAGCGTGAAGATGAGCGGAGAAGAGGAAAAAAAATCGAAGAAAATCCATGAAAAACAGGAAGGAGATCGGAGAAAGAATGGAGGTATCTACCAGGGTATGGGAAGCTCAAATGATGCTCTCGATCATCGCTCGAGGGACGGTAGAGGGCCCGAGCTCAAGCAGCTCGTTGGAGGAGCTGCTGCATGGCAGAGTTGGCTGTGGATCTTGACGGAGAAGAATCCTATCGTCGCTCACTTCTAGGCCCAGATCACTGTCACTGATAGGTAGAGGGTATCTCTAGGTTCTCTCTTGCAATGGAAGATGGGGTCGAAGGTGGCCGGAGGTGGGGTATTTATAAGCAGAAGGTGGAGGTGGCAGTGATGGAAGGCGAGGTTTACTAGGGGTCGTGGAGCGACGATGACGGGCTATATGTAGATCATGGTGGCTAGCGAGGATAAGGGAGTCTTGGACTACGAGGATGAGGTGCTAGATGTTGGAGTTGGTGGCTGTAATGGCGGAGAAAATAGGAAGGGGGCGGCGAGCGCGCGGAGTGGGCGACGTGCGCGAGGAAGGCGGCCCGAGGTGGAAGACGGTCTCTGGACCATTGGATCAAGTGATCCAACGGCCAGAAGAAGGGCACAAGAGAGGGGCCCGGATTAGATCCTGGAGTCAAGATCGGAAGGCGTTGGGCGTGACGGTGGAAGGCGTAGCGTCGAGTGGAGATGAAAGAATATGATCGTATCAGGGCCGAAGATCGATGGGTCCGGATTTAACATGGGATGAATTTCCAAGATGGAAGCGATCTAGCGGCTCCTGATGGACCACGTGTCGCAAGGAGGTGAGGGCACTAGTGAGCGGCCAAGATTTGATATGGGCCTTGATCCAAGGGTGGAGATCAGCTGGGAGAGTGGATGGACAAGATCTGGAGAGAAGGGAAGGGATCGGACGACGGAGAAAGAGGGGCGCGTGGTGCTTTATGAGCGGGTTGCATGGCGCAACCAGAGGGCGCCACATGGCCTGATTTGAATGGCCGAAAGAAAATATGGAATAAGAGAGAGAAGATGACCGAATTTGGAAAAACTCAAAACATGAAAGTTGTAGGTCTCGATGAGATCTACAAGTTATATGTTGAACAAAAATGGAGATGAGGTCAAATAAAATACAAAAGTACTAGGGTACAAATATACATACATATAGTGTACAAAGGGGTCGCAAAACCTAAGTTTTGCATACGAGCTCCAATTTAAATGAAATCGGTCTCATTTTGATGGTCTTTGAATGTATATTAGTTGAGAAGTGAGTACATCTAAATCAGTCACTGTATGAGAGAGATATGTGCATTTTAAGGTTCCTAGTTTCAAACTTGGACTCGGGTTTTATTGGTCAATTTTACAAGTTAGTAATTTTTTATATTTTTCCTTTATTAGTGTTAGTAATATATACACTATGGAGTTGATTTTATTAGATTTGGAGTTAGTATAAAATATATACAAATAGGTGAAATATGGTGAATATACAGGTGATTTTTACAAAGTGAATTTGGCTTCTTATTTAATGCAAATATGAATGCTAAAATGCAGATATTAAATATGCATGCACGAATGCTAATTATGCAATATAAGTAGAAATATGCATCTAATTACTCGGGAACAAAGCTCTATTTTCAAATTTTAGAGTTATGAATCACATATTCATCAACCCCCTATACTTAAACCTTGCTTGTCCCCGAGCAACTAAAATGAAATGCAAAAGCGAAATGAGATTGGGTTCCATACTAAGGTCATGAACAAAAGTTGAAAATGGAGCTTGACTCGACCTTTGGATTAAATGTGTGGCTGAACCTTATTGGGATCTGAATTTAAGACCTAACATACTTTAAGTTCCACAAGTCTTCTATTCAAGATGCCTCAATAGCCAGGACAGAACAAATCCTCATACGCAAATTTCTGATGACTATGATTCTTACTTGTACTGTATAAGTGTAATTAAGCTCTCCACATCAAAAATTGCTATGAACCAGCCTCCTCTAACAAGGTAACTCTAATTACCCAGTCCAGTAACTCTTTCCTCGAGGAGCGGGATATTCTTCTAAGTTCAAGTGCGACCAACTCAAGAGGACGGGGTGGAGAAAAGAATGGATGGTAGCCAGTGTAGCTACCTATCCCAGGATGCCTGACCAGTGTATCCAAGTAATCCAGCTGCAGACTTCTTGCTAACATACATACTCCGACAGGTATTTTATTATCACTCAGGCAAGTCTTATTTTTTTGAGTTCTTGCATTTTTTCTTTTCTTTTTCTTTTTTTTCTTTTTTTTGAACTATATACAAGGTGCAGCATGTACGTCGGGAGTTTTTCCTCTTGAGCCAGTACACTATTCATCTTTAGAAGCCTTATTGCAACCCACAGCATCCTGTCCTTAGATGTCAACACCACCAGACTAGGTTGAGATGCACTACCCTCCCTAGAGGAGGACATATGTTTCCACTCTTATGCTACTCCAAGCTAAAGGATTCTACCTCCTCACCACCTCATCAATGAAGAGCTACGTGCATGGTGCTTGTCCAAGTTAGGTCACCGTCTATAAGAATCATGTGTGTGCACGAGATTTTCTACTTAGACTAATCACGATGACATGTGAACATAGACTTGCGGACCGAAAGAATTGTCACTTGACCTGAGAAATCTTAACTCCAGTTCCTATAAGATTCCTCTAAAATTAGGTGGATTAAGGTCAAATCAAGTCCTTCCTAAACATCTACTCATAACTTGGTTCAGAACCCACTAACTTTTCACTTTGCATATGCAAGATATGCAGGAGAGATGTAGATGACATGCTATGTGGATGAATGAAAATTCAAGACTCTTTTTTTGGATGCAGAGATGATGTGAAAGAGTAAATAAGAAGCCTATTTTTTTGTTTTTGTTTTGTTTTTTTGTTTTGTTTTTTGTGTTTTTTTTCAAAAATTTGGTATAGCTCTTATGTTATAACAATTATTTCAAGAGTTTTATAAGTGTTATACGAATTATACAAGTGTTATACAATATACACGTATTTCAATTTTTTTTCAATTTTTACCCACACGTAATTATTGCATAATATATACATAAATACGTGAAAATACGTGAAAGTACGATCTATAGGTAAAGTATATATGTAATATATACACGCCCCCTATACTTAGTGTGTGCTATGTCCTCAGAGCACGAAAAGCAAGGAAAAAGGCATAGCTCGTGCTAAGCGTATGAGAGCTAAAATAACAAAAATGTATAGAAGCTGTCCCACCCCCCTATACTTAGGCTTTGGCAGCCTAGGTGTAGAAGAGGATCAAAAAATTGGGGCAGGCGAGGGTAAGAGGGTAAATGGAGGAGTATATATACATGATGGGCATCGGTCCCCCCTATACTTAGGCTCTGGTCAGCCTAAGTATAGGACAAGAGTGAGTGTGAGAACCGATGAGATCTAGAAAATATACAGCAAATGGTGAAAATACTCTGGTCACTCTCCCCCCTACACATAGGATATGGTTATCCTAAGTATAGCCCTAAAATGAAATGATATGGAGCCGGGGCGAGTGATTCGAATAATTGGGGAGGGAGGGGAAAATATATACAAGAAGGAGTGAGAATATACAAGGATCAAAAAGGTTTGTGACGAACCTTTTTGCGGGAGCGAGGAGGTAAGGAATATACAAGTGTGTCATTGTCGGAATCGTCCTCAGATGAATAGTAGTGAGGTAAAGGGATCGTCCAACGAGGGTTGACACACGGCTGCTTGCTTAGATACGGCTTAAGAACAACCGAACTGAGCTCACTCATATAAATCACCTTATCCGGACCAGATGAGGACTCCTCATAAAATTCCTTCTCTGGAATGTTGAAGGAAATTTTCTTGGTCGGTTTTCTAGCACTTGAATCATTGAGAGGGAGATGAGAGCGACGCGCCTTGAGAGGTCTGGGGGAACACCTCAAGGAATCAATTCTCGACTTCCTCTCACTAGATAGCCTACTAGAAAAGGGAGCAACCATGTTTTTATGTGGAGTCAATTTAGTCTTGGTTGTTTCCTTTGAAGGTTCGGGATGTGGTGTGGTGCTGACCATGTGTTCCTCATCAAACGAGTCACCATATAGATTGGAATATTCCTCAAGAGTCATCACGTGTCTCTAGAAAGTGCTAGTGATCTTAGTTAGCTTGGCATCATTGGGCTCTTGTGTCGGATCATCAAAATAGTCAAGACAATCAGCAAAAATCATTGTCGACTCAATGGCAGCTTCTGTCGTGAGTCCTCCATAGAAGCTGTCACGGTGGTGGTGCAAGCAGTTGATGAAGTGGAGGTGTGGGGAGTCTTAGAACCAATGGTCATCCAGATAATCAGTCTCTCAGGTGTAGCAGAGAGGTGGGACTCATCTACCTCTTGATGGTCACGACTGTCAACAGATGTGCGGGTCACCTTAGAGTAAAGTGTATCAAAGAATGGGTGAGGTCGAAGCATTCCCAATGATGTAAAATTGATTTCCCAAGTCTCACAATCGATAGTCACCTTGGCCAAGGCTGAGAACGGCTTCCCGAGAATAATAGGAGACTAGGTGAACTCTCCTCGGTGCTCAATGTCAATAACCGTGAAGTCTACCTGGAGTAGAGCACCTTGAAAAGTTATGATGACTGAAATGTTTCCTCTCGACCGTTTGATAGAGTTGAACGATCTCTCTTGACTTTCTGATTGGCCTGAGTTTGAGCTTGTCAAACAAAGAGGCCGGGAGGATATTTATTGGGGAGTCATCATCGATTCTTGCATGGGTAAAGATAGTGTCTTTGATTTCACATTCAACTCGGGGCAACCGCTTTACTCTACGGCTTTTGGTCTTCTCCCCATAACCAAGGAGGTGGCCATAGACACTATGTGTCTTTCAGTCCTTGTCCTCTTATTGCCCGACCTATTGGGCATCAATTTACTTCTCACAAATTGTTTGAGGTCGGGAAAGTGATCTATGCCCTTTATTAAGGGAAGATTAAAATCAATTCTTCATCGAGTGCTTACCTTAGGGTAGGATCTAATTTGTTTAAGTCATTTTCTATTTTTGTGGATTAGTCTGATTTTTCAATGTTTTTGGTCTTTTTGGGATTTTCATTTTTTTGATATTTTTGGTGGATGAATGATCAGACTCTAGATTGGAAGGCAATGGGTTAGTAGAAGAGGGAGGTAGAATGGACTCTAGCTATACAAAAGGTGTGGGTTACCTAATGCTCGCTCGATTTTCAACATCAAATCTACTTACTTCCTTCTCCACTTTCATACCCAGGTTTGTAGAAATTGAGTGCAAGATTTCCAAGACATCTCTCAGCTTGTTACCAAATGATTCATTTTTCTCAATAAGTCTGGAGATGTCATCCTCCAAAATGTTCTCATGACAAATCATGAGAGGGTTCTGCTCAATTTGAGGCTACTGCTGAGATGTTGGGGTCTCATACTCAACATACCTAGACTCTAGCATGTAATGATGGGTCAATTAAGGACCATCAAAATGGGAAATATTGGTCAGAACCTCATGTAATGGAATTAATGAATGAGGGACTGGTAAGTCTGGCTCATGAGTCCAAACCCTTGTAGGCTCTCCTAATGGTTGGTCATTATAGGCTTGATTACTAGGGTCAATCAAGTCAGGATGATCATACGGTGCATGCCTCTCCATTTGGTATGTTCGATCGACCATGTTATGCCCTAATGTCAAGTGGGATGTGTATATGAAAATTGTTGTCTGGTCCCTACTTGAGGTGAGAATGAAGTATGTGGGGGCATATAATTTTGCCAATCATCTATCTCAGCAGTGGCTTGCTCTTTATTCGATTCTTTGATTCCTATAAGCTCTCGAGGTAAGGATAGTCAGCCCAAGGTGGAAGTGGATCCGGAGTGTTAGAATATGGTGTAGGTGAGAAATGGGAAGAAGTGGAGAAGTCTGTCGAAGTTCTGACTTCATAATCGGGTTGAGGTGGAACCGACCACGGATAAGGTTCTCCCGTGGGGGGCGAAGGAAACATGGAAGAAGGAGAAGGCGAAGATGAATAATATATGGTCGAGGAGGAATGACTAGAGGTCACAGGGTATGGGGACCAATATCCTGACATCTCAAAGAGGAGAGGATGAATGTAAGCAGGTTGAGGTAGAAAATGTGCAATTACACAGGGTAACACACATGGACATACACAAAGACAAACGCAAGAGCAAACCCTGAGTTGATAATCAACACGGTGAAGAACCCGAAACCGAGTCTGATTAGTCTGGTTGATTTTAAGTGTCAATTTTCAGACAAGTAGCAAAGGTTATGCATCCTATAGGGGAGTCTGCTAAAAGACGGATGTGTCTCCCCTGTTTAACCTATCGCCTTAGATACCAACACACTTCCTTTCTCCGCTCCTATCACCTGCTGAAAGTTCAAGGACCTGCCCCTATCTACCTACAGAGCAGGCGGAGGCTGACAAGGCTATAACTTTGCCCCTATCTACCCGCTGGACAGGTGGAGGCTACTAGCAACATGTCGCGGTGCACCACAATTTCGCCCCTATCTACCTACCGGAGTAGGCGGAGGCTACTTGGAGCTGGTCAGTTGAACCCAAAGCTCAGCCAGTGTTATTTGCTCAGATCGGGGTACGTGATATGGAAAGCGGGGATTTTTGGCTTTGCCCTAGGGTGCTCACAAACTCTAGTACCCTCACTCAGCCTGAAAACAAGGTCGGGGTTAATTTCCCGCAAGCAGAATTTCCAATTTTATTGAATTTTTTTGGTCAATTTTGTTTAGCAGTCCTGATTTTAAGTTAGTTTATCAATGAATTAGTCCAACCACAAAGAACGCCTATCTTCAAGTCACAATTTCCTTTTTTCCTAAGTTTTGAAAAACCAAGAGAAAAGAGTCGAGAAAAGCCGATTTACGATAAATCAATGATGGTATGCAAAGTTGAGAAGACTTAGAGTGATCCTTTCGCTTTTATGTAGGATGCAAAACAGAATTGAAAACTTTATACTACATGCAAATACAGACAATAAAATCCGCTCCCAGACATGCAATTCTATTAGCAACTGAAGCACATATTAAATTTGACTAGATCTGCGGTCTAAGTGCATCTTTTATGTGTGAAGTGTGGTACTCAAATATTACGAGCACAAGCATGTCCTAAAGTGGATGTAAGAGCTGCAAGTGCAAGCCTAATCTAAAAAGCATTCCACACAGCACACATGAACACGTTTCTACTATTTCTACACGCGCAAGAACCCAAACAGGAATCACTGGAAAGAATGCAAAAATAACGAAAAAAGAAAAAAAATTACATGTCCTCACAATCACTCAAAACATTCAAATGCAAGCTCCTATAAGCGCCTTCGACTCCTCGTGTTCCTCGCACAAAAACAAGCTGAGGTCAGATAAAGGACAACACAAAATACTAAAAAAATATATACGATAGAAAAATATTAACAAGAATGTCGGGAATCAGACTACCCCGGGATGGAAAATCAAACTCTCAAAATTCTCTAGAAATTAACCTAAGTCGTGCCTCCCTAGCAACGCTGCCATTTTGACGAGTATAGGACCACTCATGTTAATTCGATCAAATTAGTGGTCAAATGAAATGTTAAGGTCGTTGTAGTTGGGTAATCAAGGTTATGTCAAAATTACCACTTTAATTAATATTCAATTAATTGTGAGCAGTAGATTTATTTTACTTGGGCAAGCCTAAGGTCGAACTCAGGGAGGCAACTGTCTCCTTAGGTGAATTTTAAGTGAATTCAGAGGTCAGATTTTCAGAGGATTATTTTTTTGGTCTTTTTTAGCCATTTTTATGCAATTAAGGAAAAACAGATGCGATTTCAGGCCAATTTTACAAGTTAAATCAGAAATATGATCAAATGAAGTCAAAAAATTATGCAATTTGGCCAGAAGATGGAATGCTATGAACCTTAGTGTCTACAATTTTTTTTGGAATTTTTCGACTCTAAATGAATTTACTATGAATAAAATATGAATAAATACCAGATAGGAAAATTCAAATACCTTCAAAATATGAATAAAATATGAATTAAAAATATGAATAAAATATGAATAAATACCAGATATGAATAAAGGTGATTTTTACAAAATTAATTTTGATATATACCAAAACATAGTATTCCGAAATATAAAAATTATCCTAGATAGATCTAAGTATGAGGAATCTAGGAAAATTAATAAACCTAAAATTCTAGGTGAATTGGACCTATTAAAAATCAATTAAGGAAATCGCTATTTAATTTATTCAGGCCTCGTGATGCGTGAAAATGCAATGATTTTTGGCCACAATGTAGAATAAATTATCCTACGTCTAATGTGATTTTATGATGATTTTTGGAGAAATAAGGAATTTAATATAAATTAAAAGGCACATAGTGGGCAAAATATAGAAAATTTCACCAATTTAATAATATTAAATTCTAGAAAGTCACAAAAATAAAACACGTGTCACTTGAGATAAAGGACAAGTTTGGCTACAACATGGAATTTTTAGAATTTAAAAATGATGCTAAATGGACACCTAAATATGCGTGCAAAGACAGGGACCAAATTGTAAATGCAGAAAATAAAAATTCTGAAAATAAAACGTGCTGACAGGGACTTAAATGCAATTACCTATAATGCGGGGGAGGTGGATGCAAATTTCCCACAGTGTCGTGTGCTCCACGTGTGACATGCCTGACAAGGACCAAATTACAATTTCCAAAACCTTCGAGGGCCTCTGTGCAAAATACCCAACCCTCACGTGGCAAGCATGTGCGGAGCTAGGCTCGGACGTCGATCGAGGCTCTGGAGGCTCGAATCAGCCTCGCATGTGCTTTGGGTGCTCCGAGCCTTGGGTCGGGGAAGAGGCTCGGAGGAGGATACGTGACACGATGTGGACCGTTGGATTAGTGTGTATCCAACAGCTACTAGAGCTGCCGGCGTAGCGCCTCTGGAGTCGTCAGATCGCAATGATGTAACGGTGTTGATGACATCAACGTGGCTAACTTTTGGTCGTTGGATCAAGATAGATACAACGGAGATTGGAGCTCGGGGCAGCGGCTACGTGGCCCAACAAGGACCTCTTGATCTGGATGATCCAACGGTCACGGGCTCTAGGCGATGTGGTGAGGGTCGTCAAATCGAGGCGATCCAATGGTGGCTATGCTTCTTCTCCGATCTGCCGCCTCCTGTGGAGGACATGGTGGGGCTCCGACGACTTGCTCGTAGCTCTGCCTCCTCCTCCCGTGCTCGGTGTAGCTTGCCGACGGCCCCCAGATTACTTAGATTGATCTTGGGAGTGTCGGGGATCCACTAGAGGTCCTGGATGAGGCTGGAGGGATCTGAACACCGGTGGTGACGAAGCTCGAGCTGAGCTCCGGTGAAGTTCCGACCAATATAGCTAGGGGTACCTGCAGGGTTAGCTGGAGACAAAAGAATGGAGCCCATGCTCGTGGGAGTGCGTTTGAGTGCGGCGAGGCCTAGGGGATGAAGTGGAGATGGTTGGAGGCGGAGTTCCGCTATAACAGGCAGCGCTGTGATCGCAATGTAGTGTGATGGGTCGTTGGGGCAAATGAAAGAGCGTGCAAAGATCAAAGCTTCGAGGTGAAGCTCGGTGGATGATCATGCGAGCGTGAAGATGAGCGAAGAAGAGGAATAAAATCGGAGAAAATCCATGAAAAACAAGGAGATAGGAGAAAGAATGGAGGTATCTACCTGGGGATGGGAAGCTCAAATGATGCTCTCGGTCGTTGCTCAAGGGACGGTAGAGGGCCCGAGCTCAAGCAGCTCGTTGGAGGAGCTGCAGCACAGCGGAGTTGGTCATGGATCTCGTCAGAGAAGAATCCTATCGTCGCTCGCTTTTAGGCCCAAATCATTATCACTGATAGGTACAGGGTATCTCTAGGTTTTCTCTTGCAATGGGGGATGGGGTCAAAGGTGGCCAGAGGCGGGGTATTTATAGGAAGAAGGTGGAGGTGGAAGTGATGGAAGGCGAGGTTTCGTGGGGGTCGTGGAGCGATGACGACGGGCTTTATGGAGATCATGTTGGCTGGCGAGGATAAGGGAGTCATGGACTATGAGGTGGAGGTGCTAGAGGGTGGAGATGGTGGCTGTAGTGGCGGAGAAAATAGGAAGGGGGCGGCGAGCGTGCAGAGTGGGCGACGTGCGCAAGGAAGTCGGCCTGAGATGGAAGACGGTCTCTGGACCGTTGGTTCGAGTGATCCAACGGCCAGAAGAAGGGCGCAAGAGTGGGGCCCGGATTAGATCCTGGAGTCGAGATCGGAGGGAGATGGGCGTGACGCATGGCGGGCGTAGCGTCGAGCGGAGACGAACAGATATGATCGTATCAGGGCCGAAGATCGAAGGTCCGGATTTAGCGTGGTATGAATGGCCAAGATGGAAGCGATCTAGCGGCTCCTGATGGACCATGTGTCGCAAGGAGGTGGGGGGTTGATGAGCGGCCCGGATTTGATCTGGGCCTTGATCCAAGGGTGGATATCAGCTGGGAGAGTAGATGGACCAGATCTGGAGAGAAGGGAAGGGATCGGACGACGGAGAAAGAGGGGTGCGTGGCGCTTTATAAGCGGGTCGTGTTGCGCAACCAGAGGGCGCCACGTGGCCTAATCTCATTGGCTGAAAGAAAATATGGAATAAGAGAGAGAAGATGGCCGAGTTTGGAAAACCTCAAAAACTGAAAGTTGTAGATCTCAATGAGATCTAGAAGTTTCATGTTGACCAAAAACAGAGATGAGGTCAAATAAAATACAAAAATACAAGGGTACAAATATACATATATATAACGTATAAAGGGGTCCCAAAACCCAAGTTTTGCATACGAGCTCCGATTTAAATGAAATTGATCTCATTTTGAATGTCTTTGAATGTATATTACTTTAAAAGTGAGTAAACCTAAATCGGACACTGTATGAAAGTGATATGTGCATTTTAATGCTCCTAGTTTCAAACTTGGACTCGGGTTTTATTGGTCAATTTTACAAGTTAGTATTTTTTGATATTTTTCATTTATTAGTGTTAGTAATATATACAGTATGGATTTTATTTTATTGTATTTGGAGTTAGTATAAAATTTATTCAAATAGGTGAAATATGGTGAATATACAAGTAATTTTTACAAGTGAATTTGGCTTCTTATTTAATGCAGATATGAATGCCAAAATGTAGATATTAATTATGCATGCATGAATGCTAATTATGCAATATAAGTAGAAATATGCATCTAATTACTCGGGAACAAAGCTCTATTTTCAAATTTTAGAGTGATGAATCACATATTCATCAGAGGTCTCTGAGATATGGATTTGAGATGTGATCTCAATATCTAAGTCACTATACGTGGAACATACAATCGTCATGTCTTTATCTCCAAGTATCCGAGAAATAAGCGCATTATTCTTGAAAGAGTTCAAGAATAATTCCATTATTGAATTATGTATCTGAGCATTGATATGTTGATAATTAAATATGATTTAATTATCATGAATAATGTGAATACAATTCATATTATTCAAATACATGAGAATGATGATCCAAGATAATTAAATGTGATTTAATTATCAAGGATGTGAATAATGTGGATATTGTTATCCATATTATTTATATATATTGTTAATGTAATTTAAAATATATTAGAGAGAGCTTGTTGAAAATGGTATCTTTGAATTAATTATCGATGGGAATTTGATTCACGCGGGAAATTAATTGGAAATACAATTTACATTTTATTTTGGGTTGTGATTATAATTCACAATTTTTTAATGGCATGATTGTAATATCCACAAAATTAATTTGTAATTATTTTGGTGGATTAATTTATAACAAAAAGTTGTTGTATATAAATATGAAGGATTGGAGGGGCCACCACCATCTATTTTATGGTTATGTCCTAACCCACTCTATCTGAAGGTAAGTATCTGCAATAATGAGGGGGTCATGCAACAAGTCTTGGGATTTGGGCTCTACCCTTTTGGTTACATCCTAACGCACTCTGTACGGAGGGCATGTTTAGTTTTAGGATCTTGTTATTTTTGCAGTCCCGATTTTATTTGGTTGTAACTTTTTTGAGCATTTTCAAAGAAATCACCTAAGAAAATTTGCAATTTCCATATTATCCTAAGTGAGAGAAAACTGGGAAGGAAGTCAGAAAAGTCGATGCGATAAAGCTAATGATGCTTGCAGGGTAAAGAATGTGTACTTGTCGCCAGTAGTCTACACGTAATATGATGTGCATATATAAAAACAATGTACGCTAAATGAATGAAAGTAAGATGCATCCAAGTAGTAACTTCTATTATCAAGAAGAACCAATTATTTGACTAAGTCCAACTACGTATCTACTCTATAGGAACAAGAATTGTATTAGGGATTCAGACCTATTATCTACCCGACTCAACCAAGATAATAAAATCTACAACTAGTGGGCTCAAGCATAAAAAATCACGTAAAACAAATAAAAAGAAAAGCAATAAAAACAAAAATCTGATGAGGACCACCAAGCGCACTAACACTTGGTGAAATAGACCTCGCAATCACAAGGGTTTAAAATATCCTAGAAAGCAAAAAAGGCAAATTCCAAAAGAAATTATTAAAAAATATTTACAAAAATAATGGAAATAAATTTACTAGAAAAAGAACCAAAAATAAAATTCTAAGAAGCTTCATCCACTGATCATGCCCCTCCTTTTCTACGCTCTCCTTCCGGTCAATGCAGAAATGCCGGTCCTTCGCTTGGCTCTGGTACGTCCGCGCTCCTAAGAACTCCACCCTCGCTCATCGGCCCTTGTAGAAAACAGAAAGAAAAGAGGTGTCATAAACAATTTATGAAAAATAAGCAAAAATATTAAAGCAGAAAATTTGACTAAAAACAAAAGAAAAGTGAAGAAATAAATGAAACAAAATATATACAAACATCAAGAGTAGAAAGAAGTATAGAGACCTAACTACCCTCATTGTGCCTCCTCGACAATGGCTTAATTTGATTACTTGAGAGATCTAAGGTTTTTATTTAATGAAGGAAAATAATATGAATAGTTTTCGATATAACCTTAAATGTCCCCAAGAAAAGCAATTCTTTTCTCAAGCAAAAATAATCAAACAAAGAAAGCGAAAGAAACAAAGAATGATATTTATTTTACCTATAGCTTGTAGGATCAAACTCAAGGAGGCTACAATACCATACGGTTATTTATTTGTGGAAAATTGAAGAGATTCTTTTTCTTTTTACTTTTGGTGTTTTTATGTTTTTTTTGCATTTTTATGGATTTTTAATTTATATATATTATAACTTTTTACGATTTTTAATCATGCAAGTATTTTATATTTTTATTTTTTAAACAAAACAAAATAAAGAAAGGAAAATAAGCCATACGTTTTTTAGATTTCTCAAATATTATAGAAATAACCAGAAAATTTAAATGAAATTATTCTTGTGTTTTTGACATTTTTTTCTATTTTGTGATTTTCAAAGATTTTTATATTTTTAAGATTTTCAAAACAATTAAAAATGGAAACTGAATGAAATAGAAAATCAATTCACTATTTTTTGATTTTTAAAATATCAAATAAAGTCTAAATTTGTTGAAAATATACACAAACAGATCAAAAAATTTTCAATCCTTAATTCAAGCTATTTTATGTATTTTTTTCAATTATATTATATTAACTTTTTAGTATTTTCTAAATTTTTTATTTTTTTAGAGTGTTGTGAAGAACTTCAAAACCAAACTTGAACGAAAATAAAACTAATAGAAACACACACTCAGGAGTTTTTTTTATAATTGTTAAAACAATTTTTAAATTTGTATGAATTTTGTAATGCAAACATGACAATTTTTAGTGATTTTGAATTTTTAAAAATTAACTCAACTTATTAATTTTGAAAATAAAAGTTAGAGGTTATTAATCTACTTAGCATGAAATTAAGAGAATATTTGTAGAATTTATTAAAATAATTAACAAATTATGAAGCATAATTGATCAACAAATAATTATTCTGGAATTAAATTACTAAAAAGTGAATATGTTTTTTTTCTAGAACGAATGAGTAACCAAAGAAACAAATCCAAGGCAAATTCTACTATTCTTTAACAAAGAGCGAGTGCCGGCGCACATGAAATGCACTCGCACAGACTTAAATGGAAATATTTTATTTCTAATGGCTAAATAAAAACAGAAAAATACAATATAAATAGTGCAATTTCTCCAATTATGTGTGTGTTGTAGCATGTGAGTCTATTCAAGATTGATTAAACACACTTATAAAAACAATAAATGGTTCAACTGCAATTATTCAAATAATAAATGCATGACATGTATCCTGATAGGAACTTATTTACAATTAAAGAAACGATAGGGTTCAGGTGCAGAAATTCACCAAGTGCATATATGGCACTCGTTGATCTGACGGCCTGGATGGAATCTGGAAAAGCTTTGATCAACGATTGGCCTTTGGGGCTTTATTGTGCTGTTGAGATTGAATCTCGAAGCTATGTTCTTGATCTCATGACGGAGAGGCCCGTTGGAAGAACATTGATGAATGGAGGCTCCAATGAACTTCGGTCGACTGCTATGAGGTCAATCTTCGTCCAAATCACTGCATGAAAGTCTCTTGAGTTTCCTAGAGGTCTTTCGCATCGATCGGATATGGTGATGAGGTTCTAATATCATCAATCATCAATCCGGAGCACCAGGTAGCTCTGCAAGTCTGGTGTTGCTCCAGATGTGCAATCCGTGCTTAGATTAGGTTCATGGACCTACAGTTATTTCTCTGTTCACATATGTATTCTTCGACTAACGTTATTAGTAGACATGACAAAAGAATATGGGGGGAATGGGTGTCCTACGGTGTAGGTGGCCGGACTGGAGGTCAAATTACTTATCCGAAGCATATATAGATGATCAAATGTGGCAAGTGAATAGAGAATCATTTTGTGGATATGATGGAATGATCAGAGTGATGAAAATTAAGCAGATGACCTCTTATTATGAAGATCATAGATTGGCCAGAACTAATCTGATCTAAACGAAAATCAGATGAAATTACAAGATTTAAAGACAAAAATAAAGCTTAAACCTATGTGAAATTATGCTATAATGGATTTAGAAGGTCTCAACCTTGATTCAAGTGTGGCAGCTTAAAGAAACTTGAATGTCGGTGATGCTTCGGTGACTTGACCGGATCACGTCTCTCAGGCAATCTCACATGCACCCAGTTGAGGCGGAAAGTCACTATAAACTCCTATCTCTCCTAGAACCAACCTTAGGTACAAATTTGGATGGAAAATGGATTAGCTTGGTTGGAAGGAATATGGATGGTTTTATAGAGGTGAAGTGAGGAGCGGATTTGAAATTTCAATTAGCATGCGAACATAAGCACAAGAGATGAAAGTGTTATTCGGGTGTGAATGATAATTATTCGAGTTATCGAGTGAAAGAAGTTAGCGGGAGAAGAGAATCAACAAAACAGATGGAAAATTTCAGAGAAGGTCGGTTGATGAGCCCATTTATTCATATTGTGGAGGAGAGTGGACATTTGACCCAGGTCAATAGACCAGAGTCCGGTCAGTCAAGGCCCAGATCCGTTAGAAGATAAAGGGAAAAGAACAAAATAGTGAGAAAATGAACTAAGTACAAAATAAATTAGAAAATGAATTAAAATAGAAAATTTTATAAATAAAAAAGTTTTAATAATAAAATAAATTTATTATAGGTTACTTTTCAATAAATGAAATAAATTAAATAAATAGGTGAAAATAAATAATAACCTTTATCCATAGGTAAGAATACTTATATATACAATAATTTTAATTTTGATAAATTATTATTCAAAAAAATTTATATAATTTATTAATTTAAGGATTTTAAAAAATATTTTTAAATTTTTTATGAATTATTTTCTTAGGTTAAATAAATAGTGGTATGTACAGTATATATATGTGATACATAAACAATAATAAGATTCTATTTTTTTTTATTTGTGGATTTTATTTGTATTTTATATAAATCATATAAAATATATAATAACTATTTTTAAAATACAATATGTATAAAATTTACAAGAAAATAAATAGAATAATAAATATTACAATGTACAACATAAGCAAATTGTACAATAACACTTCAAAAAGCCACTTTTCACATATTAACTCTAATTTGAATGAAATTACTTTCATTTTTGAAGCTTATTTAATTTTGAACACAATGAAGTGAGTTTGGTTTATTTTGGATTTTTTTGTGGAGAAAATAGTAATATGACAAGATTGGCTTTGCAACTTTTTCAAAGTGACATTATTTTTAATATGTATGATGATTCTTTTTGTAATTATTTTTAATATTTAAAACTTATTTTAGCACAAGTTCAAAGAACAGAACATTTTTATTTGAGATGATTTTGATGATAAATAAAATAGTAGAAGAAAATATATACATTAAGTGCAATGATATACAATGATGAATATACATGCGTGAGGAATTATTTTCTTGATTTTTCTGGATGAAGGCCTTATCTCCCCCTACTTTATTCATTGTCTATTAGGTCAAGACTTGACCAGCTCGTGGGGTTAGAGTCAACCTATATTTATTTCATGCACACAGTCTTTTTATTTTCTTTAATTTTTATTTATTTATTTGTATATTTTAGGTTAAAAGAATGATAAATGTACATTATTTACAACTGAAATAGGATTTATTAAAAAAGAAGGATTTATTAATATTTACATGTGCTTTATAAGGGATTTTAAGTTAAAATAAATGAATAAAGATGATGTCATAGTGATTCATCATCCCCCAATACTTTACCTTTTAGCAAACACTTATTTGAAGAATAAGTGACTAAAAAGAAAAAAAGAAGAAATGAAAATAAAGAACTTAAAACAATTTTTATTTTTAAACTAATCTTCATAAAATCAAAGTATGGAGCTCGGCCAGATGTTTGGATTATTAGTTTGGCAGAACCTTATTGGTAATTGGATTTAATACTCAACAACCTTTAAGTTCCACAAGTATCTATTCAATTCACCTCAACGGTCAGGTCAGAGCAAGTCCTGATATGCAAACTATGAATATGCTTGCATTCTATAAGTGAAGTATAGCTCTCCACATCAAAAGTAACAAAGAACAACCTTCTCATAGCAAGGTGAACCTAGTTCCTCAGTCTAGCTACTCTTTACTCGAGGAGCAAGGTATTTCGTTCTAAGTCCAGGTACATGACGTGTCCACAATCGAGGTGGGGAGAAGATAGAAGAATAAGAAGAGAATTGGAGTATGGCTAGTGTAGCCACATCTCCTTGTAAAGTCAGCTAATGTAGCCAGGTCTCCACTAAGATCTGCAGTTTCTCTGAAGATGGACCAATGTAATGTGGCCAATATACTTTTTTTATTTGGTGTAACTTTGGCTTCTATTTGGTAGAAAGAATTATTGCACTGCAATGATCTTGTTGTGCCCCAATGGATATAGAATCTTTTTTCTACCCATGTTTTGGGGTCTTAGAAAAAATTATGCCAGCAAACGATCCCTCATCTGAAGCTTTATTTCAACCCACTGCTCCTGTCATTAGACGTCCATGCCACTAGACTAGGTTGTGGCACACTGGGCACTCAAGGTGACTGCATATGTTTCCATTCGTGTGCATCTCTTGCTAGAGGATTCTACCCGTCGTCTATGTGCAAAGTGCTTGTCCAAGTTAGTTCACTGTCTAAAAAGAATCGTGTGTGTATGAAATATTCTACACACACCAATCAAGATGAAATGTGAACATAGTCTTGTGGACCCAAAGAATTAAGTATCTATGACCTAAAAATTCTCAACTCCGGTTAATATAAGGTTCCTCTAAAATTAAGTTGATTAATTTCTTGACCAAGCTTCATTCTTCAGACTTTATTCCATACTAGTTTATGCATCAATATCATTCTGAAAATACAACTACAAATGCAAGATAAACAAATTTTTTTCAAAGAAAAGAGACTAAAAGAATAAACTTTTGAAAAGGTTTTTCAGAGAACTTTTGCATTTTTATGGATTCTATATTTTTCAATTTTATGGAATTTTAAATAGATTATTATACATATTCACAAGAATTTACAAGAATTTTATACAACTTTTATTAAGAATTTTATAAAAAAAACAATATACAAGATTTATACAAATTTTATACAAGATTTTACAAAAAGAATTTTTATGTATATATTTTATATAAAAAAATTACGAATATTTTTTTAGATCTAATTTTAAATACATATTTTATAAAAAAAATTATATACATGTTTTAATCATAAGATTTTATACAAAAAATATCATTTACTAAAAAAGTTTTATTCACATATTTTACAAGATTTTTTACAAGGTATATTTACAAGACTCTATTTACAAAGATTTTTACAAAAAAGTTATATACACATATTTACAAGCAAGTTATTTATATACAATGTTAGAAAATGATTTTACAAAATATTTTACAAAAGTTTTACAAAAAAGTTACGAAATATTTACAAAATATTTAATAAAAATATTTACAAAATATCTTATAAAAAATATTTATAAAATATCTTATAAAAAATATTTTACTCAACATTTTACAAAATTTTACAAAAAATTTACAAAACTATTTTTACAAATATTCTATTTCAATCATTTTGCAACAATTTACAATATAAATAATTTGATACAAAATAATTTATAAATATTTTACAAACAAAATGATATTACAAAAGTTTTACAAAAATATTTTCAAAAATTATGTTATAATGATTTTCACAAAAAGTTTTACAAAACTATTTTACAAGAAACATTTACAAAAGAATTTTTACAGTGAATTTTTTCAAACTTTCTAAAAATGTTTTTATTCCAGTTTTATTAGCCATATTATTAAAAAAAACAAAAGTACGATTTATGGCTAAAGTATATATACAATTTATACACTCACCCCTATACTTATCTCGAATTATGTCCTCATAGTAACCAAGAAGCGATGAAGGAAGACATAACTCATGCTAAGTATAGAAAAGGGAAAAGAATCCTATACTACAATGACTAAAGAATAAAGAATAAAATGAATAGAAGTCGGTGATCCCCCCATACTTAGGATCAAATAATCCTAAGTATAGAAGACTACACAAACGGAGAAGACTAAGAAAAAGAATGTACAAACTCAACGACTCAACTTGTCCTCTCTTATACTTAGGGTAATAGATGCCTAAGTATAGAAAAAATATCAAAAGTTGAAGGACAAGCGAGAGACAAGAGAAATAAAAAGAAAAAATAAAGATGAAAGAAATGAGCGACGTCACTCCCCCTATACTTAGGGTAAAGGATCCCTAAGTATAGGCACTGACATGGGTGATGAAACATAATGAAAATGGAACAACTCAAGTCATTCATCTCCCCTATACTTAGGATAGAGTACATCCCAAGTATAGCACACATACAGAAAATCGGTAAAAGAATAATAAAATGAAAAGAATATATACAAAAGAATATCCGATTATGTATCAGACGCATAAAATGTCAAAGGATCATCATCTGATACCACATGAATAGAATCATCTATGGACAAGAATGTATCATGATCGAGATATTTCTTCAGCAAATGTCTGTTCACTACGAAAGGTTTCGCATCACATGACAACCCAAAAATGATAATACTACCATTGTCACACACAACTCTAACTACGAAAGGTCCTAACCATTTTCTTTTGAGTTTCCTGGAAACAACATCAATTTCTTTTCAAACAACAATATCTTCTGATCGATCTTGAAAGTCTTTCTCCTAATGTGTCTGTCATGCCATCTACTATCTTTCTCCTTATACATCTCGTTGTTGTCATAAGCAAAATATTTAAATTTCACCAATCAATTCACATATGCTTTCTTACTTTGTCTCGATCTTTGATAATCCATATCACAAACACGGATTTCCCGTAATGATTTATGAATCAGCTCAACTATCAAGTAGCATGGCTTTCCATAAATCAATCTATAGGGAGACATACCCTATGGAGATTTGTATGCCATACGATATGCCCATAGAACTAAGTCAAGCATCTGGGACCAATTGTTTCTATCTGGACATACAAATTTATGATGAGTTGTCTCGATCTCCCTTTTCAAAATCTCATCTAAGCCATTATTCTGTAGGTGGTAGGAGAAGCGACACAATACTCAATGATGTACTCCTTAACTAACTTTCTAACCTCTATGTTGATAAAATGGCTTCCCCCATTTGAAATGAGAATCTTGGGAATCTTGAACCATGCAATAATGTTGTCCTTGAGAAAGTGACAAAATATACGACTATCAATCGCTCGGGTGGAGATATTCTCCACTCAATGACTAACATAATCCATGGCAAGAAGGATTTACTGAAATCCCTGACTAACGGGGAATGGGACCATGAAGTAAATGCCTCGAGCATAAAATACATATGAAATATGAATATATCTCAAACGAATTGTATCTTAGGGATAGCTGGTTCCTCCCATTCTTTGGCAATCAATATAATGCTCCACATAATCTATAGAATCCCTAAATAAAGTTGGCCACCATAGGATACATTGTAGAAACCTTCCTACCATGCACTTCCCTGAATGATGCCCACCGGCCTTTAATTTGTGACAATGCTCAAGTACACTGGTGTATACCTCCTGAGGAAGACACCTCCTCTAGATGCAATACGTACCCTCACGAAATTTGTACATATCCTCCCAACGATAAAAATGAATCTCTTACATAAATCTACATACCTTCAGCTTAGGCCAATCTTGCGGAGCTTTCTTGGAGACAAGATAGTTCACAATATCAACATACCATGGGAGTGAGGTAACAGACAAGATCACCTCATCTGAAAAGGTCTTACTAATGGGAAGTAGTATTTTCTTAGGGGACTATTCATCTGTAATCTGAGAAAGATGATCTGCCACAACATTTTTCACTCCAGGTTTATCTCGAATCTCTAAATCAAACTCCTTGAGAAGAAGGATCCATATGATAAGGCATCATTTGGCAACGTTCTTTTCCGGTAGGTACCGTATGGCAGTGTGATCTATGTAGATAAGAACTCGAGAACCTAGTAGGTGTGAGCGAAACTTCTCTGAGGAAAAAACCACAACTAGCATCTCTTTCTTTGTAACTGTGTAGTTCCTTTGTGCCTCACCAAGAATCTTACTAACATAATGTATGGAAAATGATACTCCATCCCTTCTCTACCCTAAAACAACTCCAACTGCATAATCTGACATGTTTGTCATGATCTCAAAGGAGAGAGACCAATCAGGTTGTTATAGGACAAGAGCTCTAGTAACAATGTCTTTCATCTGATAGAATGCATGAAGGACTTTCTCATCAAGAATAAACTCACTCTCCTTGCACATAAGCTTAGTCAAAGGCTTGCGATCTTGTTTAAGTCCTTTGTGAATCGTCTGTAGAATCCAATTTAACCGAGGAACGACCTCAACTACTTCAAATTCGTTGGGAGCTTTATCTTGAAGATCACTTCAATCTTAGCTGGGTCAACCTCTGTACCATGTTTGGAGATAACATGGCCCAATAAAATCCCATTAGTTGCTATAAAGTGACTCTTCTCTCACGGGAGCACTATGTTTACCTCTCAGAAGTGTTGAAGTATTCGATCTAAATAAGTAAGAAATGTGTCAAAACTATTTTCGTAGATCGAGAAATCATCCATGAAGGCTTCTAGAAAACTACCGACCATGTCGGCAAAATTGGCCAACATACACCTCTGGAATGTAGCCGGCGTGTTACATAATCCAAAGGGCATCAATCTAAAGGCGTAGATGCCAAATGAACAAGTAAAAGTAGTCTTCTCATGATCCTCAGGAGAAATTACAACCTGGTTATATCCTAAGTAACCCACCAAGAAACAAAATAACTCCTTACCTACAATTTCTCAACAATCGAAAAGGGAAGTGGAAAATGATCTTTCTTGGTCATTGAGTTTAGGTGTCGGTAATCTACGAAGACATGCCATGAAGTGGGTACTCGGGTCATAATCTCTTCATCACGGTCGGTCATTCATCACAATTATAATCCTGGATTTCTTCAGGACCACATGTAACGGGCTGACCCACTTGGAATATAAGATGGGATAAATAAAGCCAGCATCACACCATTTCCTGATCTCTTTCATGACAACATCTCGGAGATTAGGATTCAGACAACTCTGAAACTCATAGGTTAGCTTGATGTCATCTTTTAAGTAGATATGATGTGAGCACAATGCTAGATTTACCTCATGGAGATCTAAAATATTCCAGCCTATGGCCTTGCATTTTCTCTCAAGAACCTCTAGCAAGCAAGATTCCTGATCGTCGACCAACTATGAACAGGTGATGATCGGAAACATCGGAGGGGTACTTAGAAGAAAGGCATTCTTCAGTGTCGATTGTAAAACTTTAGCTCAGGTAGGGTCTGAATCTGCTCTACAATAACCTCTGCAACTGTACTAGTAGATGGTATATGATATGCAATCTGTGAAGTGTCCATTGTGGCTACAACAAGCTCAACATGTAAATCTCAAATAGATCTGTAATGAATGCTCTCTTCTCAAAATGGAAAGGCTCATCAGAATTCTCAAAAATCTCAATATAATCATAAGTAAACATCTCATAAATTTCTACAGTATCCTCAATAAACAACTCAGAAAATCCATCATCTAGCAACTCAGAATGATCAATAATGGAGCCTAAGTCAACTATGCTTTTCATGTCTTCCTGTGAGAAAGAAATTCCTTGGTGTCCTTTAAATCTATTAGTAAATCAATATCCATAATATGAACAATAAAATCACAATCCTTAGAATCTATTATAACTGGTTCTCTCTCATCTACTACTATTAGTGACGGCTTCAGATTCGGGATCGTCTCTATCTGAACCTTATCAATGTGGGAGTGAAAGGTTATCTCTATAGTCCCATAATCTACTACCGCTTCAGCCATTCGAAGGAATAAATAGCCAAGTATGATATGGGTATGGAGTAATGGTGCTGAGGTGTCCATGTCCAGGGCAATGAAGTCCACTGGGAATTGCATTCCTTGCACCATTACGATAACGTCCTCGAGAAAGCCCCTCAACCTTGTGATCAATCTATCGGCAAACTGAAGGATCATATTGATGGATTTAAGAGGCCCCAACCCAAACTCAGTTATTAGCGAGGATGGAATGAAGTTGATGGGGGATCCACTATCGAGTAGAGTACGATCAAACTCCTGACTAAAAATTTGGCAATGAATGTGAGATGCTCACTTATCTTTCTTATTGGGTAGGAGGTTGTTGATGGCATGAACTGTGACAATAATCAAGATAAGTTTCTTGGTTCTCTTGCGCCTATTTTTCTTATGCTGACGCCTCTTAGTAGTACATGCTTCTTGCATTCCCTTTTTAATTGTGGATATGTACTCCATGGACTTCCGGAGTTGCATATCTAAAAAATGTTCTGAAGTATCTTTACCACTCCAGGATAATATAGTGTTGCTTTTAGTTTTTTGATATTTTTGCTTTTATTAAAGGCATCATGAAATGGAACATAATCAGAAACAACATCAAGCTGATCATCCCTTTTATTCAAATCTGAATCATCATGTACATATGGATGAGTAGAATCAAGCTGTATAATATCATCCATAATAGGTACAGAAGAAGGAAAAATAAAATGGGTTGCTCTATCTACTGATGGTATGTTCTCCTTTGAAGCTAATAATAATCAGGGAAAATCGATCGGTCGTATTGATCCACAAGGCGGATCAACAGTCGGTGTATTGACCGCTCAAAAAACCCTAATTAGTCAACAATGAACCCGCAATTTATAAATCAAGCAATGAAAAACAAATGTGGAGTCAAATTTATTTTTAACTCTACAATAATGTGTATAGTGCATGTATGTGTAGAGTGTCGAACTCAGGGAGAAAGCATGATAGATCAAGCAATAATGCCAAAAATGTGATTGTGATGTGTGTCTACAAGTATGCAATTTTTTGTGGGTTTTTAGTTTTATAATATTTTTTAATTTTATTTTTAATTTTATATTTTGATTTTTAATTTTTCTAATTTTTTTTTATATTTTATATTTTTATATTTTCTTTTTTTCAATAATAGAATATATATACAATATAAATGAGGAGGAATAAGGATTTATAAAAATAAGTAAAAATGCTCAAAAATTAGGAAATCAAGTGTTTTTGGTCTTTTTGTGATTTTATACTATTTTTGAGATTTTTGGAAATTTTTCTGAATATTATTGGTACTTTTAAAAGTCTAAATACAAGAAAACAGTGAATTAAACTGCTGGCCAAAATTAAAATGAGTATTAAAAATAGAAATCAAAGTCTAAAAATCCTCAAATTAATTTTAAATAAAAGAGAATAATTCAAATAAAATTCAGAAACTAAAATTGGATTTTTAGGATTTTTCTTGAATTTTTTAAATTTTAGGAATTTTTTTGGAGTTTTCTAATTTTTTAAGGTTTTTGTTTTTAATTTTTAATGATTTTTGGTCTGAAGCTTTAATACACTGAAACGCACAAAATATAATTTTCTTAGAATTTTTCAAGAAGTTTTACTAATTTTTATGGATTTTCTAATGCAGCCAGTGCTGAAAATGCATGTTTTTGATTTTTAATAAATAATAAAATGCAATAAATATGCAAAATAAATATATGGCGTGAATTAGCAAGCAAACAGGAACTTAAGACACTTTTTTGGGAATTTTTGGGATTTTAGAAATGCATGCAATAATTGAAAGAAACAAAAAGAAGAATCACACAAGCAGGGGCATTAATGTAATTATCCAGAAATTCAAGGGCCTAAGTGCAATTTTGACACAAAATATAATATTGAATAAACAACTTAATGGAACAAATATCAATTCCAAGACCCGCAAGGTGCACCTACAAATAACCCAACCCCACACGTGACTAACACGCGCCTAGGAGGGACCTAAGTGCAATATACAAAAATCCAAGGGGCTCAAATGCAAAATATCCAAAAGTTTTACACAGTGTCAAAATTTCTGGACTGAAACGAAATAACCAAACCCGCAGGGGGTCCTGTGCAAAATACCCAACCCCCCCCCCCCACGTGAGGTGACGTGGATAGGACCTAAGTGCAAATATGTAAAATACGAGGGTCTGGATGCAAATACTACAACAATATTTAAACCGCAACTGAAAGTTTATGGACTAAATAAAAATTACAAAAATGGCGGAGGAAAATGTGCAAAATACCCATGCCTAAAGCCTCGTGCGCGATCCGACGGCTGATGCACGTCCACTTGCCACGTGTCGAAGATCGGACGGTCGATGACGCTTCACATCCAACGTCTGAGATTAGATCTCAGACTAAGATCCAACGACGGTGGGCTCTGATGATCCGACGGTGGCTGTGCAGCTGGAGGTGCGGCCTAGATCCGAAGGTGGGAGGCGCGGAGGAAGATCAGGGAAGCGTCGCTGGCGAGGCGACCTTCCCCGCCCTCGATCGGCGTCCTCCGACGTTCCTTGCGCTCCAAAAGAGGCCTGCAACCTCCTGCGGTCCTCCTCAAGGTGCTGACGGGTCCAAAATACCTAGGCGATGGCTGAGGTTTGCTGGAGACACGGGCGGAGCTGGTGGAGCTTCGTGGGTCTCCGGCAAAGGTCAAAATGACCCCCAGGTAGTTTTCTACGCTCGTTGACCTGCAAGAAATGGTGAGAGGGTCCAGGGCAAAGTGCCTGGCCCCGCAGAGTGGAGGTGGCGGCGCGAAATGGCGAGAAGGGGACTCGGCCAGAGGTACACTCCGAGGAGGTGGTCTATTGGATGATTGGATCGATGAAGCTTGAAATTTCTTTGGGGATTTTGATCCTAAGACTATGGCAAACAAAATGCAACGAAAATAAAAGGGGGAGAGTGGCTGCCTCAATGGCCGAAGCCAGAGGGATCGCTCGACCCACCCAATGGTCGGAGAGAAGAGATGCCACCTTCTTCTCTTGATTGGGCACGAAGGAGGGAGCTAAACCTATGGAAGAGGGGTTCAAATTTGGCTCGAAAGTCGGAGGTCCTTTAAGTAGGTTTTGACAACATTGCTCAGACGCTCCAAAGATCGAGGGAGATGGCAAGAATCGCCGCTCCTCATTCCTAGGATAGCTTAGGGTGTGAAAGAGGGTGTATCGAGGAATAAAAGTTGTTTAGGTTGCAACACGAAATAGTGCAAGCATTGACCTTGAAAAAATCGAGAAGACGGGGCCTAAACGAGGTTTGACAAGGGCAAAGGGGGGGGGAACGACCCGTGGACCGAGGTCAACTAGGGCTGGCTCCTGGTGGGTCCACGTGGACCAACCACGAAAAATCCCTGGAAAATACTTTGTAAATTCAAATAAAAATAGAAAATGAATTAATTAATTGATAGTTAATAAATAAAAAATGTTTATTATTTTATAAGGTATTTTGTCATGACATTTACTTTTATTATTTTTGTTTATTATTTTATACATTTATAAAGTAATTTTATACACTTTATTATATTTTTATTTTATTTTTCTGAAGTATTTTCTATACTTAATAAAATATAAGTATTAATTGTACAGGTATAAGTATAGGTATTATACCTATGTAAATGGTATACAAGTATTTTATTTTATGTTTCTTTTATGTTTTTATTCTGATTTTAATATACAACAATATCATAAATAATATTTACAAAATTATAAAAATATAAAATTATAAAAATAATGAAATAATAAAATGAATATTTTAAACTGTACAAGTATACAATAGGGATCCAAAACTCAACTTTCAAACCGTAGCTCCGCCAAATATGAAACCAACGCAATTAAATAGATTATTTTAAATTATATACAATTAAAGGTGAGTTTTGATGCATTTGGAGTTTTTATTTGGGAGATACAGGTCTGGGAAGTTTGAATTCTGGAATTTTATTCAGACCATAACTTTTTATTTGTATATTATTTTTGTGTGAAATCAATTTTGTATTTTTATTCATTTAATTATCTACAACTTTCATGTACAAAGTTTCTTTATTTGATGTATAAAAAGTGGAACTAAAAATAGGTCCCAAAATAAATAAAGACTGAATAAAAAGAAAGGTATTTTCTTGGTATTCTGGCCCTTATCTCTCCCTACTTTATTCCTGGTCAACCTATTCATCGAGATGTCTACGTCTCGGGGTTTCGGGTCATAAAATATTTACAATATTTTATTCTTTTTCTTTTCTTTTATTTATTCTATAATTTTGGCTTTAAATACAGTATTTTATACACTATTTACATGCACATGCATAAATGCTAAGATGCTGGAATTAATGATATCTACATGCATTTGCTAGGGTTTTTGAGGTCAAAATGATAGAATAAAGATGACGAAATGTGGATTCATCATCCCCCTATACTTTGCCTTTGCTAGTCCCTAGCAAACACTTATGCAATAAGTGTGGAAAATAAAAACAAAGAAAAGAAAAAGAAGAAAGATGGATGAAGTTTAATGATCAAACTTGTCTTCAGAAAATCAAAGTTTGGAGCTTAAGTCGGACCTTTGGAATTTTAGTACGGGCGGAACCTTAATGAGAACCGGATTTGAAATCCAACAGTCCCTGCGAATCCCAAAGCTCTGTTCAAGTCTCCTCAATAGCCAAGTCAGAAATATTTCAACTCATACGCAAACCCTTACGACTATGAATATGACTCGTACAGTGTAAGTGATGGTGGCTCTCCCCAACTAGAATGACAAAGAGACTGACTTCTCCAGCATGACAACCCAATGATTCCCCAATCCAATAACTCCTTCCTCGAGGAGCGGGGTATTCCCTTCTATGTTCAAGTGACAACTAGCTCAAGAGGAGGGGGTGAAGAGAAGAATGGACGGTAACCAGTGTAGCTACCTATCCTAGGATGCAAGACCAGTGTAGTCAAGTCATCCAGCTGTAGGCTCACATATTTGACTTTGGAACTCAAGCTTGCTTATTGACTTTACAACATAAGTACACACTTTGCAGGCATTTTATTTTTGTACAAGCTTGTCCTCTTTTTTATTTTGAAGTACTATATACAACAACATTTACATAAGGAGTATTTCCTCTTGAGCCAGTAGACTCTCCCTCTTTTGAAGCTTTATCGCAACCCACACTCTCCTGTCTTTAGAATTCCTCATCACTGGACGGGTTGGGGTGCACTTCTCTCCTAGAGGAGGACAAGTGTTTCCACTTGTGTGCGTCTCATACCGGCAAATCCAATCCCCTCACCACCCCAACTGAGTTGAGCCATGTGAAAGGTGCAGGTGCCCAAGTTAGGTCATTATCAACAGGAGTCATGCGTGTGCTCCGAAATACTCTGCTTAGGCAATCAAGAATCCATTGAACCAAGTCTCGTGATCCTCAAAGAATTAAGTCAACTAGACCTGAAGTACCTCAAACCCAGTTCCTATAAGGTTCCTGTTATTAAATAGATTTGAAGGTCCAATCAAGCTCAAATCTTCGGATTTTATTTAGACTTGTTCAACTCTGAAACTCAATCCGAAAAATGCTCATGCTATGCAATGCGATGTAGAATGTAGAAAATATTTTTGTGATGCAATTTTCAAGATTTTGAACTTTTTATGGATTTTTGAAAAGATGATGATGCATATGCATTTTTTTGTATTTTTCAAAAAAAAATTCAAATGTTTTTGGATTTATAATTTTTGCAAATGTTTTTGGGATTTTTGAAAACAAAGATTTTGGCTAAAAGCTAGGTACAAATATTTACACGGGCATGCGTCTTATATTTATAAGAGGTGGATTTTAAGAATTTACAAGGGTAAGTGATCAATTTTATAGGTATATATAGTGTATTTTTGTGTGATGTATGTATTCCTCAAACTTATTTGATACAAGTTTTTCAAACAATTTTGAAAACTGTAGTCCAAACTAATTTTTTCAAACAATTTTACAAACATGTACACACCTTTGAAAATAGTTCTGCAAAGGTTTTCCAAATCGTATATATAGATTTTTCACTTATTTTTGCAACCATTTTTCAAACCATTTGCAAATCATTTTTCAAACATTTTATTTCACACAACGAAAATAAGTTTTTGAAACAAAATATTTTTACAAAGGTTGAAAACATGCAACAAAACGTTTTCAAAATAGTTTTTAAAAGATTTTCACAAAGATTTTCAAACTATTTTTCAAACATTTTGCAAAAAACATTTTCAACTGATTTATTAATCAGTAAATACACAAAGAATTTGAGGAATGATAACATCTTTTTTTAAGGTTTTTAATGAATTTTAAAGAATTATTAGCCATATTATTAAGAAAATACGAAAGTACGAGTTATGGCTAAAGTATATACATATTACATACGACCCCCTATACTTAGCTTGAGCTATGTCCTCATAGATCTGAGAGAAAAGAGAAGACATAACTCGTACTGAGTATAGGCAAGTATAAAGAATAAATAAAGAAATGAATGAACAAATGAGAAGTAGACCGTCCCCCATATACTTAGGATTAAATAATCCTAAGTATAGCAGACTGTACACAACGCAGGGAGGGTCAAGGGTGGGAATGAACAGATCGTACTCAGATTGTCTCCCCCTATACTTAGGGTTAGATATCCCTAAGTATAGACAAGAAGAGGATACATTGAGGAGGATCGAAGAATAGAGAAACTCGGGGTGCACACCCCCTATACTTAGGACAAAGTACGTCCTAAGTATAGAAAACTGTCTTCAAGGGGCGACACCTTTTTGATACAAAAAGAAGATAGAAAAGGAAAAGAAGAAAAGAAGAAAAGAAATCAACAGATGAAAGAATGATATGGACAGATGATCTATACAACGGAGGATGGAAGTGATCACCATGTATGAGATGCAAATAATATGAGTCAAAGAACACATCTCATACCAGAAGAATGGGGGCAACGTCAACGGTCGGCGGATCATGGTCTAGATATAGCTTCAGGCGCTGACCGTTAACACAAAAAGTAGAGGAAGATGACGGCTCGGATATATCAATGCTACCATTGTCATGTACTTTCCTGACCAAAAAAGGCCCTTTCCACTTACTCTGTAATTCCCTGGAAATAATTTCAGTCTAGAATCAAACAACCATACACGCCGATCGGGCTCAAACTGTTTATGGCTGATATGAGAATCGTGCCATGCCTTTACTTTCTCCTTATACTGTAGGCTGCTAGAAAAGGTTGTATCTCTCAACTCCTCCAGGACTGCCAACTCTGCTTTCCTCTGTTCTCCTACACTCTCGGGATCTAATAATAATTCAGTAACCGCCCAAAGTGACTTGTACTTGATCTTCACTGGTAGATGGCACGGCTTGCCATAGACGAGACGAAAGGGAGATGTCCCTAATGGATTTTTGAAGGAAGTCCGATAGGCCTACAAGACCGAGTCCAAAAGCTATGACCAATCCTTTCGGTCTGGGCGGGCAACCTTCTGTAGGATAGTCTTGATCTCCCTATTCGATACTTCGACAAGACCATTAGTCTGAGGGTGATACGGCGTGGCAACACGATGGTCAATGCTGAACTCGTCTGCAAGGGCCCTAACCTTGTCATTGATTAAGTGAGACCCCCCGTCTGAAATCAAGACTCTAGGTACCCCGAACCGTGAAATGATATTTTTCCTCAAAAATCGACACACGGTCTTAGCATCTATGGCTCGTGCGGGGATGGCCTCAACCCATCGGCTGACATAATCCATAACGAGCAAAATGTGCTCAAACCCCTGACTCTTAGGAAATGGGCCCATGAAATCAATACCCGATGTGTCAAAAACCTCACAAAAGTGAATGGGCTGCATGGGCATCATGTCCCTCTGTCCGTAAGTACCCATTTTCTGACAGTCAGTACATCTCTTCACGAACTCATCTGAATCCTTGAAGAGAGTAGGCCACCAAAGGTCAGATTGGAGCACCTTCTGTGCTGTTCGTCTCCCAGAATGATGTCCTCCTGCATCAAGCTTGTGGCAGTATGTGAGGACGCTATGCTGCTCTTCTTGAGGAATGCACCTCCTCCAGATGCTATCCCCTCCTTCATGATAAAGGACGAGATCTTCCCAATGATAAAACTTGGCCTTCGCCAAGAAGGTCTCGAGTTTCTGCCTGGTACAACCTTGTGGAACCGTCTTGGCAACAAGATAGTTCACAATGTCGGTGTACCATGGGAGCGAGGTGATAGTCAAGATCGCCTCATCTGAAAACGTCTCTGAAATAGGTGCGCTGGGCTCAGATTCCTCAAGGTTCTCTAAGCGGGAGAAGTATCCACCACCAGTAACTCCAGGCTTATCCTTAATCTCAATGTCAAACTCCTGGAGCAGAAGGATCCATCTGGTAAGGCGTGCTTTGGCATCCTTCTTGTCCACTAAGTACCAGATGGCGGTGTGATCAGTAAAGATAGTCACTCTAGATCCGAGAATATAAGATCGATACTTATCCAAAGATAAGACTACAGCCAGTGTTTCCTTCTCTGTCACAGTATAATTCCGCTGAGCGGCATCCAAAGTCCGGCTGGCGTAGTGAATGGCATACGGCAATCCATCCCTCCTCTGTCCAAGAACAGCCCCAACGGCAAAATCAGAAGCGTCCGTCATGATCTCGAATGGGATAGACCAATCGGGTGGCTGAAGGACAGGAGCCGTAACAACCATACTCTTGAGAGTCTCAAAGGACGCAAGACACTTATCATCTACAGTGAACTCGTTGTCTTTCGTCAACAAATCAGTAAGCGGTCGGGCAATGCGACTGAAGTCCTGAATAAACCGTCGGTAGAAAACGACATGCCCCAGAAAAGACCGCAATTGACGCAGATTGGATGGTGGATTGAGTTTTCTAATGGTATCCACCTTGGCCGGATCGACCTCCATGCCCCTGTTGGAGATGATATGACCAAGGACCGTCCCTTGAGTCACCATGAAGTGACTCTTCTCCCAAGATAAGACAAGATTGACCTCTATGCAGCGCTGAAGCACACAGTCTAGGCAGTCAAGACAAGCATCAAACCCATCGCCATAGACCGAGAAGTCATCCATGAAGACCTCTAAACAGTCACCTACCATGTCCGAGAAAATGGACAACATGCACCTTTGGAATGTCGCGGGGGCGTTACATAGACCAAAGGGCATCCGTCTGAAAGCATAAGTCCCAAACGGATAGGTGAATGTCATTTTCTCCTAGTCTTCGGGCGCAATGGCCACTTTATTGTAACCTGAGTACCCGTCAAGAAAATAATTGTGACTCTTCCCAGCTAGCCTCTTGATAATCTGATAAATGAATGGCAGTGGGAAATGATCCTTCTTGGTGGCCTGATTCAATCGTTTGTAGTCCACACAGACCCTCCAAGAAGTGGGTACTCGGGAGCGATCTCCTCTTCAGACTCACTCACAACTGTAGTGATACCCGTCTTCTTGGGTACCACATGTAATGGACTATCCCACTTGGAGTCAGAGATGGGGTAGATAAAATCGGCGCTCCACCACTTCGAAATTTCCTTCATGACCACGTCTCGAAGATTCGGGTTCAACCATCGCTGGAACTCACGCGACGGCCTAGCGTCATCCTCAAGATAGATGTGGTGGGAGCACAAAACCGGACTAATCCCATAGAGATCATCTATACTACATCCTATCGCCTTGCGGTTTCTTTCAAGAACCTCCATCAGACGAGATTCTTGCTCTCCAGTCAAACCTACTGAGTTAATGACTGGGGCATATCTGGCTCACCCGTAAAGAAACTATACTTCAGCGACTGCGGCAAGGGTTTCAGTTCTGGACAACTGGGAGGTGGTAGATCTGGCTTCTGATATGTCTGTGTGAAAGCTACCAGGTCTGCATGTGAGAACTCTCACTACACATGAACATCTGACGAAGGGAACCTTGCTGAATCTTCTATGGACTGTACTGGCTCGCACTCTGTCCTAGCTGTCGGCTCGGAAGGAATCAGACACAACAAATAGTCATCAAAATCATCCCAATCAATGTATGAATCCGAGGGATCTGAATTAGAAGAACAAGACTGAAAATCATCACCACTCGTCCCACAACTGTCAGCCTCAAAGGTATCCTCATCCAGGGGTGTGCTCTCCAAGCTCTCTACTGCCAGAAGTTGTATGTATGGTGAATCTACGGGCAGGGCGAGGGCTTGTGCTACTGGATCTATCCAACTTGATTCATCATCTGTCATCACGAAGTCACACTCCTGGTGGATGTCTAGCTCGTCCTCTGTCATCTGCGTGGCTTCGCTGGACTGCTCTGAGCATGCATATTCTCTCGCTCTGGTCTCCTCGATCGTCTCTATTTGTATGATTTCACCCTCTACATGAAAACATGCCTTTCCACTATCATGATCGGTCACCGCCTTGGCTGTGGCCAAGAATGGGCGTCCAAGTATGATGGGGGCATCGGTTACCGTCTCAGGGATCTCCATGTCCAATACAACAAAGTCCACGGGGAATTTCAGGCCCTGAATGGTAACGACCACATCTCTCAACAACCCCTTCGGCCTCTTAGTTGACCTATCAGCAAACTGAAGGACCGTCCTGCTCCGAAGAAGAGGACCAAACTCGAATCGGTCGAGTAAGGTTGCCGGAAGAAGGTTAATAGAAGAGCCTCTGTCTAATAGTGTACGGTCGAACTGCTGCTCCTGAATCTCGCATCTGACATAGGGAGCTCCTGCATCGGGTCTCTTGGTTGGAAATTTATTCTGAATGATGCAGCAAGTGGAATGAGTGAGCACATGGATCTGATCTCTATGGTTCCTCCTCTTCCTACGGACTGTAGTTTTCTCCTTCAGGCTCTTTTTGAAGAGGGGGATGTGCTCAAGTGCTTCTTGTTGAGTCAGCTGGATTTGGAATCTATCAATCATCTGGTTGCTGAACTCTACCTATTGGGTCTTTTTGGAATTTTCTCTTTTATTACCCTTCGCCAAGCGGAGTGCTTCAGGGAAGGAGATGGAAGGGGCCTCCGCAGATGGAGGACTAGGGATAGGTTCCTGTGCCTGTGAAGGAATCGAATCCATACAATTATCATCATGCAACACATATGGATCTGAAGTGTATACAGAAACCTTTCCTTTATTCATTTTTTGTTCTTTTTGTTACCACAGTCCTGAGATACTAAAGGTGGCAACACTACAGGGGGAGCTCAACAAAAGTGGAAGTGGTGGCCTTAGTACCACCAACGGCATCTGACTTCGTGGCACCAGCACCGCGCTCTAGCTCTGCATCAAAAATGATGGCTTCAGCACCACCGTCTGCATCGGGTGTCACAATGGCCTCAGCACCGTCGTTTGGATCTCCATCATTGGTGGCCTCAGCACCACCATCATCAACATCATCAGCGGCATCAGCACTGCTACCTTGATCATCTAGCGCTCCTGGTTCTGCGTGTGGCTGTCGCTCAGATGAGGCGACGCCAGCTGGCATCCTACCGCTCCTAGTAGTCATAAAATCAGCATCATACAAAGAAGACATGCCACTCAAATAATCACTAGGAGAGGTATCCTCTGTGAACTGTACCTGCTCAGACTTTCTCTTCAGATTGTTCGGATTTGGCTCAAACTGAGCTGGTATGGCAGCTTTACCCTTGATGATATCCCTCATCTCCTGCCGGAACTCATCCATTTCCTGCCGGAAGGATGCTCACTGTTCAGAAAGCAAACGAGCAAGGTCATCGAGAGTTGGGTTCTCAAAGGCGGGTACCTGAGAACCGAAAGTGTTCCCTTGTTGGAAATGAGGCTACTGCTCGTGAGAATAATGTTGGGATGGCTGGGAGTATGTCTGTTGAGGCTGCTGACGCTGCCTCCACTGATGTCCCTGATAGGCGGGACGAGGACCATGTTGGTACTGCTGGTGGGCATACTGGGGCTGGTGCTGCTGCTGGTTGTTCTGCTGTCGCTGAGCCGGAGGCTGCTGCTGGGAAGAGGTCCCTCCGGTGGTCCATCGGAATCCGGGGTGATCGTGTCGAATCCTGACTGGCTGGTGGTACCGGTCGTACCATATCCCATTGACTTCCATCAATGGCTCCTGCTCGAAGGATGGTGGAGGTATAATCGCCAGTGGCTGATCAGGCTGATAGACCACCATCTGAGTGTCCTGAGATGGTGGATGTGACGGGTAATACTGCAGCTGCTGGACTGGTTCTGCCTGAATGTGGTTGACCTGGCGGTGCAAGGCAGAGGGCTGGGTTGAGCTGCTATTGCTGGGATCAGCTCGTGACCTGGAAGGCTGCTGAGTAGACGTTTGTGCCTCTTGGATGCAAAGAATCTGCGTCTTCAGGTCACTCATGGTCTTGGTAATCTGGTCCATCTGGGTCAGTCCTTGCATCTTCTTTTTCTCGAGGATCTCGAGACGGTCCAACTTCTCACTAATGATGCCCATGTTGGTTGCAGCTGATTCGGCTTGGACTATGGCTGCCGACGGAGTATGAGGATCAGCATCGATGCGGGCGATAATCTGAAATGATCCCGCTCCTTGGGGGGGCTTCTGCTGTGTGTAGACTATGGCTTGGGCCATGACTGTCGAGTTCTCTGCCATCCCTTCATAGATGGCCCAATTGTCATCTTCACCCTTGGAAAAATAGGACCCACCACAAGAGGCATTTACAAGCCCCTGAAGCTCCGATGTCATCCCATAGAAGAAACTCTGAACCAGATTGGGCTTGGATATATCATAGTGTGGACACCGGTCATTGAGCTCTCTGAATTGATCCCAAGCCTTATGGAACTTTTCAATAGGGATCATTGTGAAATTGATGATTATAGCTCGTGTTGCGTTAGTCCGGCCGAGCAGATAATACTTATTCAAGTATGTGGTCCGGAGTTCTGCCTAAGTGTCGATGAACCTCCCCAAATGTTTCAGCAAGTAAGTGGCTCTATCAACCAAAGAGAATGGTAAGGCTATCGTCTTGATGGTGTCCTCAGTCACCAGCCTATCATGAATTGTACTGCAGATCATTTCAAGTTCTTGCAGATGGAGGTGTGGCTCTTCGGTCGCCAGCCCATGAAATTTAGGCAGTAGCGGAATAGTGTGTGGGCGAAGCTCGAAGTCTCCATGGATGGGAGGGAGTCCATCGATGAGTGAGGGATGTTGCTGGATTGTGCAAATCTCTCATAATTGTCTGTGGCGGCCTCTCCTGGTTAGGTTCTCCTCCCTCGCCTGCTACTTCTGGTATATCATCGCCACTGCCCCCATGTTTGTCTTCTCTTCCCTCTCACATCCGCGCAATTTCCCTCATGAGGTCACCCATGAAGACTCCCTGGTCTCTGATCTGTCTCTACATAGTCTTCAGGGAAGCTAACAATGAATTGCTGATGGCAGCTTGGTCGTATAAGAATGGAGGGTGCTCCTGCTCATCCAGGTGTTCTCCTCTTTCTGCCTTTTTTGGATTCTCTGAAAAGACAAAAGAACCCATCTCAGGTGTCGTCAAATGATCTGAGCTCTGTGATGCACTAAACTCTGATACTCTTGGACAGATGGAAGGAGAAGGGTGGTCGAGGGGGAACAGGGTGGAAGTGAACTCATGCTTAGAGAGTGGGTCTGGACTCCCCGAGGTTGTCCTAGATGAATAGGGAGGAGTGCTAGATAGCGGTGCCGCCAAAGTCGTCCTAAGAGATCTTCTTTCCATCATCGTGATTATTGAGAAGAGCAAGTTTGAGAAATGAAGAAAGGAGGGGGTGCAAAATTGCGTACAATTGTGCGGTGTTTTTGATCTTGACCTAAATTCAACTATCAAATCAAACACAAAACAAGGGGTTCACCAACTCAACGCGTGAAGCCGTGAAGGTTCGGCTTTTATCTTTGTATTTTTTAGATTGAATTCAGGCAATTATCTTTCAACGAGTCCTTAGAGCGCTACGCCTATAGGAGAGAGAGTACTGCCGGAAAAGAATCCCGCACTTGTCCTCCTCCTGTGTCACCTGTAGTCTACGCTATTTGAGGTCCTTGTAACCCTTCCTGGATCCCTACTCAGCCAAAGAAAAGAGGGAGGAAGCCGATAGGCGAAACCAATACTTCGGATCTCGATCGCAACGGAATCACCTGTGAGCGTGCAAGATCCTACTCGGATGCAAGACGATGAGATAGACACCCCCGTGAAGGCGTGGCTTATGCTCGATACTTCGAACAAGGTCGATGCTCTACACAATAGAGAGTCATCAATGGTGACCAATCCCTACTCATCTACGTACGATAGTAGCGCCAATACTTCGGAAATCCAAGCGATACACAAGGCAGCCATAGACTGGGTTTTGGGCTCTAATCCTTACGAAGCCGCTCTGCTCACTTGGAAGGAGACCTTCCCATGCAACCTGAATACAAGTGAGGGTATTACTCACCCCAAGCTATGAGTCCAATTAGCCAATTTTATTTAGGTCAAGTTTTCTTTAGCTGTCCTTTTTTTAATTTTTTTTGGTGTTATCACTTGCTTTGAGTCAATTCAACAGAAGCGCCTAAAGTTTTGTATTTTTCTTTAATTCCTATTTGATCCAAAAACAGAGGGAGAGAGTCGGAAAAGCAATGCAAGTTGGCACGAAGATGGAAATCTCACCTCTGTGCCGAAGTGATGAATTCTCAAGTAGAAAGACTTACAGTGCCTCCAGCTCTCTTCATGCAAGATGCAACGTAGGAATTTGTAAACATATGCTATATGTTGATATGCACACGGAAATCGTCCTAAGAAGGCAATTGCTAGCGTGAAGAACCACATGTCGGTCACCAATCATCAATCCAAGAGTCCAGTCTAGGCTCACACCTCCTCCTCTCGACACATCGAGTTCAGGAGAAGAGCTTGGCAGGGTAGGCTTGCGGCGCGAAGGCTTGAAGATGATGAGGCGACTGTTTAGAGTTTTAAACTAAGTCCAAAACGCATTGTAGGTACATGCAAAGGTTGTTAGGTGTTTGGACCTAATTTACTCGATCAAGCAAACCTAAAGACTAAGGGCTCATTCCACAAAAGAAAAGAAAAATAAAACAAAACCGGAAAATGACAAGCGGGAAAACCGATGAATATCGCGGTGAGCCCCCAAGTGTACAAGCACTTGGAAATTTAGGCCCGAATGTTCAAGTGTCTAAGTACATGTATTATTACAAATTAATAATGTCTCTCTCTCACAAAAATAAATCACTAACAAACTATCTCTCTTAATTCCTCCTGCTCTCTCCTGCCGACTAGGGTAGAATAGCCGGCTCCGCCTCCCAAGGATGCACCAGATCCCTTGGGCGATCCTCCTCGATCCACGGACCCTCGCAAGAAGACAAGAAAGAAGAATGGTCAGATAGCTCAATAAGCCATCACATGCGAGTCACGTGTGTTGCTGAAACAATTGCATTCCGCCCCCTGTAGGTCTGCCATATTACGCATCAACCCCCCGCCTCCAGAGGGCACGTGCACCGCACGTGCCCCTCTGGAAAATTAGCAAAGACACCCCCTGTGTTCCACCATAATTTTGGACCTTTTTATTGCATCATTTACTTTATTTAAAAATTGCATGATGTTCCTCACTAAATTCTCTACATTTCTACATATTGTGGACATTTTTATGATAATCGATTAATTAATAATCAATTATTTTGTGGAAAATTGCAAATTTTGCCCATCTTGTGCTCTTAAATTTATATTTGATTAACCATTGCTTTAAAAATCCCCGAAAATTCACATATTGTAGAGTTTATTGTGCTTAACATTATGCTAAAAAAGATTTGCATATTCATGCATAATTTGCCCACTAAAAATCATTTTGCATATTTCAGTATTTAATTTTTTAATAGGTATTAGATGTCACATTTTCGAGATTTAGGATTTTTTTGAGATCCATCACCTAGTGATAGATTTAGATAATTTTATTTTTTGAAAAATAAGTAGGTTTAATATTTATTATAATTAAATATTGAAAATCATTCTGTTTGCATTCAAAAATTTATAAAAAAATTTATATTGTCTCCAAAAATTCTAAAAAAATTTCAGTGCATTCATTTCATCATATTTTGCATTGTGGACAAATTTCGTATTTTTCGGACATCATTAGAATGCAATTTACATTTTAGTCCCTAAAATAGCTGAAATTGTATCTTGCATCCCTTATTTGCATTTAAAAATTCCAAAAAAAGACCGCCTCGAAAACTGTGCACGAATCTTGATAGACATTAATCTAGGTTGTTCCTTTGCCTCCTTGTGATCGACCTTGGGTCTTGCCCAAGTAAAATAAACATAAAACCACTTGATTGAAATTGAATAATATTGGTGGTTATTTCTTGACCGATTCCGATCGCCGCCTACAACGACGACAAACCATTCTTATTATTTTCACTCACGAAAGATAAAAACAACTCATTAACGCAGCGACTCTCGGACACGTCATGGCTCTCATTGATTGTGTTTCTTTTAATGGTCAAGATTTGTGTTGGTAAAAACCAATGACAATTAATTAAATTAAATTAAACATATATTGAATAAATCATCAATATATAAATTAATTTAAATCAAAATTTAGGAGATTTAGAAAGGAGGCATGCCTCCCTTCCATAAAGGGGGTGGCGGCACACCTTGAATCCAATTCAAGGAGGTTGTCCATCCTCTTTAATAGGAAGGAGGCAATCCTCTTCCTTAATCATGAGATCTCATACCTTATGAAAATCTCCATTATTTACAACAACTATTGTTGTAAAATATTCACACAAATAATCCATAATTATTTTGTGAACATTGTAATCACGCCATTGGAAATTAGTGAATCACATTCACAACCCAAAATAAAATGTAAATTACATTTTCAATTTAATGTTCAATGTGAATCTAATTCACATTAACATTTAATTAACAAATGTAAATTACAAATATCTCTCTCTCTTATATATTATAAATCACATTTATAATATATACAAATATTATGGATAGTGCTATCCACATTATTCATATCCATGATAACTAAATCACATTTAATCATCTTGGATCTCTATTCTCATGTGCTCAAATAATATAAATCACATTATTCACATTTTTGATAATCAAATCACATTTAATTATCTAAGATAACTCTCCTTATAATATGAATCAAATTCATATTATTCATGATAATTAAATAACGATTAATTATCCATTTTCTCAATGCTCGGATACAAATATCATCAATAGAATTATCCATGAACTTTTTCAAGAATAATGCGCTTTTCCGTGGATACATGGAGATAAGGATAGGGCTATTGTATTGTTCCACGTATAGTGACTTGGATATTGAGATCATATCTCAAATCCTGATCTCGGGCCTCTCATAAGTGCTTGATTAAATCAAGACCGCAAATCTATTCTTCTCATTGAATCCGAATCACATTCAGATCAATGTCCAATATTTCGACTAAGATCATATTACTTATCTACTGAGAGGAGTCACTAAAATCCAGATACATTTCATCACTCCCTAGAAATGGAAGCGTCATGGTTATACAATCGTTTATGATCACACTACCCTCAGGTATTCCCAATACCTATACATCCTGCATACTGGAAGACCGATAATAATCCTGAAGTATAAGATCAATTTTACACTGTCTACTTCAAGGATTTATCAGTAAGTTTCTCATTTGATCATTGGGAGTCAGTATCGATCATATGTTTTCCAAAAACATATATCATACCCAGGTGTTGATCATATGCTTTCTAAAAGCATATATCAAACATACAAATTCAGTCAAGCTTCCAAAGTGAGACGACCGTGCACGGAATTTAATTCTTCCCAATATCTCATGAGTGAGCTCATGTCTTCCGGTTCAGTAATGAACCTGTATGATCGCTTTGAGAGATCGTATTACTCATATGCCCTTATATGCACACCAGTGCGCCGATGTATAGACCTTGATTAGGTCATCAACCTATTGGTCTGTCAAATGTACATGCTCAGACATATAGTAACACATCTGTCTCCGGTCAGAGGATGCGTGTCTATGTCATGACAGCATACGATATAGGATTTTGGTTATCTCGATCTCGTTAAGTCAACTCTTTGACCTAACTTATCTAACACCTCCGAATCTCTATTCCTATGCAGAGGACCTGCATCAATAGGTCGGTTAGATATCACCCTTTAGAGAATGGATTGCCGTCTCCTTCTCAGGATGGAGATCATCTCTTAATAATCATTTGACGGTGCTTGATGAGTCCTCAATCTAACTCTTTAGATATTCATCCAAGCACCAGCCTCTATGATTCAATACTTGAATCAACAGCTGTGTGATCATCAAGATGGCCATGGTACATAACCTTAATTGTACTAAGGGACCTATTATGCAAATTATGTATTCTTCATTTCAGATTAGGGAATGATATCCGCGATAACATTTATTGCAAAATGGCTCGTCGTGGGCTCGCATGTCCAACAACAACAAGGGGAGGTGGATGGGTGATGAATCAATTATTCATTTACATTCTGTTTACATTTTATCTTAAAACCCTTAACAAATATATGTAAATATTCATTAATTTCCATCTTTGATTAAAACCCCACTCATGAATAAAAATGCTCTTTTATGCATCCAAAACATGTTAATAAATATAAGAATAAAAATAATGAAAACAAAGAGGCAGATTGTGGATATGTACATATGTACAATATGAATTATAAAATCTAAATATAGATGAAATATATATTTATATAACTTAACTTCAAGAGAAGTTCAGCATGGATTGGTCGACAAACAAAAAGTAGGGGGAGATAAGGAAAAAAATCACATAAAAAATTAAATATACATTCTACACATTCTTCACTATTTATCAAATAATTATCAAATCTTTGAAGATTTTTAATTAGTTCATATGTACATATTTTACATCAAACTCTTTTATTAGATATTTAAAAGAATGTATAGAAAAATATTAAAATAACATAAAATTATTAGATTGTATATATGCCAAGAAATCAAATTTTAAATTATCAACTTCTTAACTTCCGAACATCATAAATTTCTCATACGAATTCCAAATTCACTCTACTCACCTTTGATGTTTACAAAATAATATTCTCTAATTAATGAAGATAATTTCCCTAAAATCGAATTCTGTTTGCAGAAAGTCTGTTTTGAGACCTAATGATGATGGGGTTTCTAGGCTATTCATTTTATCTAAAATACATTATTTATAGTTTCATTAATTTAAAAATTTTAATTATTTTCGTGATCTTGTATTTTAACCATGATTTATTTCAGAATTTCTAACATTATTTATTATTTTAAATATATCAAAAACACTAATTTATAGATGCATTTGAACTGCAGACTATTTAACTATATTTATTCATATAATTAAATTAATTTATTAAAAGTCATAAAAATTCACATATAATTTATTTATTATCCCAATAATTAATAAAATATTAAAGTGATGGATTACTTATTAAGTTATTAAATTAAAAATCAATAAAAATTTATCAAGTATTAGTTATACCTAATTATTAATATAATATTTCATTAAATATTAATTCTTTATGAAAATAACTTATTCTAGACAACCAAGTGCTGACACGTGTCAGCACTTGGTGCTTGTTCTTCAAGAAGAATTTGTTATAGCTTATGTTCTAACCGTCCTTTTAGATTTTTTCCCCACGCCCATCCTATCCTATTCACCTGATCTAATCCCTTCATTCCTTTCACCTAACTACCATCTAACACGCCAACTATATGATATAACCTAACTTCTATTTGACCTTCCTATATAATGATAAAACGTTCGATAGTTCAAACTAACTTTTCCAACTCCAGAACTACATGCCCACGACCTAACTTCTTCCCCTACTTCGACCGACCAAGGAGGTGACCGATTCTATTGAGGCCTCCGAGTAGGAGGAGGGTGATCATGTAGACGTTCCAAGGTCTTCTCCGGCCTTGAATTGCCACTGTAAAGGCATTGAGTTCCGGCAAAATACCTGTCGTCGAGCAAAGATAGAAGGATCATATATCCTCCATTCCCAGGTACCAACTTCACCCCCTTTTCAATTTCCTCGATTTTCATGTCCAATTAGCTTAGCTAATCACTCAATCAGAACCCTTATCATCTTTAGTCAATCAACCATCAACATCCATTTTAAATTCGATCTGAATAACACTCCTTCATTATTTTGTTATAACCCTTTATGGAACCATATTGGGCACTGCTAAGTTATCTCATATTCATGGTCGATTCACTATGAAACGAGCAGACTAATCTTCATTCGCAGGTCCTCCGAGCTTCTGGAGTGTCAATCCATTTCAGGAGTTATTCGTCATCGCCAATTTATCAACTGAGTAGAAGAGCATCGTGCAGATCTCCAAACCCTAGCCAACTCTAATCAGAACGCTGTTGTCATCTTCTCCGACCTACCCTCATTGTAGGTGAGCTCGAAGGAGAGAGGATCTCTCCTTCTGTCCCTACCGAAGTCTGCTGCAACCACAGTTTTGTCCAAACATGACCAGAGTTCGTAAATAGGAGGAAATCACAGCCACACGTGCAGAGATTGGGGAAGAATACGCACAGGAACACACACTACAGGCGTGTGGCATGTGTCTAGAGCGAGTGGCTGAGATTGCACGGAGATTGTTTAATATCAGCTGTCAATTGTGAAATGGTGGAGAATTTGAATAATAGGCCCCCTCTAGTTCCAGATTTCCTTACGCACCTCCATAAGTATGCAGTATTACATTTAGGTCCCCGCACGGGGACCTAAGTCTAATTTTAGAGATTTTATCTTGCAAATAGGTCCCCTACCAGGGACCTATTCGAAATAAATCCTTTATTTTTCATTGTATTATCTTTTATATTATTACACTAGACATTGGACTACATATTTGGATCTTCGACATTATTACATTGAGTATTTTTTCTACATTTTATTTTGTTTAGATTTTTGGAGGATTTTATCATGCAATTTTATAGAGATTTAATTCTTCTCTTTTTGCATCCATTTTGTGTCTATTTTGAATCCTTTTCGAGCCCGTTGCTCGAGCGATTTTTCTACTATATAGTATTACCTATATCATCTATATTTTCACAAACTATATTTTAGATAAATCATTTACAAAATTATCCCAATAAAAACTAAATAAAATAAGAACAAAACAATATAAAATAAAATTTTTAAAACCAAAAATCGATTAAAAAGAGTTTCTCGATTTCTCGCCTTTCTTCTTGAAGAAATAAAAATCACAAAAATATTCTTTTCCTCAAAAACCATAGTTTAGCTATTCTACCTCCTTTTGTTCGACCCATGCTCACTTACTTGGATAAATAATTATTATAGATAAAATAGGAGAGAACCCGCTTTTATTCATCACTCTTCTTCTCTCTCTCTCTCCTATTTTATTGATTTTTGTTTGATCAACTAGGGTTTTGTTTGGAGCGACTTCTCTTAACTGATAACATGACACTTTTATCGCTCGCAAAATCATAGTCAATGGGCAGAGAAGCTCTGGTGATGGGGTAGAGGAAGGAGCTCGGCGGACTTGATTCATGTGGAACCGGGATGAATTTGAGGGGGATTCGATGGAGATCACGATGGGAATGGAAATGGTTGTGAAATGGTAGGGTAACACATTCAGATTTAGAATGATCTGTAGCTAGAACTTGAAGCTCTAGCGTATGAAAAGTTGCGTTAATCCTAAGTTACTGGATGAATGCATAAACTAAGACCTAAGCTAAGATGTAGGAAGAAAATGTGAAATAAAAATGAAAGAAAACACATCTCTTACTTGACAAAGGAGGGAGCAGATGAGGTGTTGTCGGAGTAAAGCTTAATAACACCCAAGACTTCCCTTTCTCCACCCTTTTCCATGTCGACAAGGCTGAGGAGATCGTGATGTCACTGAGAGGCTCAACTTAGATGATCCTATTACGGTTATGGGGGAGAAACGTGGATCAAAAAGTGAAATAAGTGGTTGGATGTTTGTTGACAAACATGGGGCTTTGGCTAGAAATATCACATGATTGCATTCGATTCACTAAGTATTTGGATCATTACAGAGCACAACGAGATGTGCGATCATTTTGTGCATGTTTTTATAAAGGGAGTGGAGTGATCAAAGGCATGGATGATGGGAAAAAAATAGAGAAAAGGTGAGTTTTGGTGAGAAGTAGCGCTTCTGATGAAGGATGGCTAGGAGGACGTACAGTTGACCCTAGGTCAACGAAAGGAGGTGCACTATTGGTTAACTTAGGACCACTAGTGGATAAAACAACAAGAAGAAAGAAAAACAAACTAAAATAAAATAGCTACACATTTTATTAGAAAGAAGTCAACAAAAAATGTTTATTTATTTATAAAGTATTTAATTATTATTTTTACTTATTTTACAACATTATTTATTAGGTGTTTTTTACCAGTATATTAATAGGTATATTTACCTCTATTTTAAGTTATTTTTTATTTTATATCTTAAATTCTATTATTATATGTACATACTTTGTGTATTTATAATTTATTTTAATACATATTTACATATTTTTATTTTATTTTTATGATTTTATTTGTGTACTTATATATATGTGTGTGTGTGTGTAAAAAACATAGATATAGTATACCTTTATAGTTTATTACATTATTTATTTTAAGGATTTTTATCAGTTTTGCTCCGAGATATTCCAATATCAGTTATTCCCCTCCCTTTTTGGGAATATCAGTTGTGCCCCTGACTTCTTGTCGTTCTATCATTTGTGCCAGTCTATTAGTTTAACCATTAATGAGTTGACTTAACCATGTTTTTTTTCAAACCATGGTGCATTTAAGATGGGTACAATTGTCCAGACTTCTTCTTCGTCTTCTTCCTCCTACTTTTGTTCTTCTTCCTTTTTCTTCGTAATTTCCCTCTTAATTACACCTCCATGCATCCATCAAATCACAAACTTTTTTTGTATTTTCACATAGATATCACCCATTGCAGATCAAATGGTGAATTGTATTGCAATTTTCAATGAACTTTCATGAATAAATTAATCAAAATTTTAGCTTAACTAAACAAATGTTGAATGGACCACGTTTCATCCTACAACCTCCTCCTCCCCTCCCCTTCCTCATCCTCCCCCTTCTTCCTCTACCCCTTGCTCCTCCTCCTCATGCATGTTGCCAATGAAGGCTTGAAGGAGCACATACGATCCCTCGTGTCACACATACTCCCGTTATGCAACTCATATACTACACCTACAGTTGTGTCCTTGCATGGGTGTCAGCAGGCGAGCGTAAGATGCATGTGCTGGACTTCCATGGAGAGGGAAGTGTAGGGGAGGAGCTCGAGGTGGAAGGGGACGTGTGGGGGAGACGAGAGAGATGGGGTAGAGAGGGAGGTACATGGATGTAGGGGAGGTGCTGGGGGTTGAGAGGAGGTGGAGGCGGAGGGGAGATATGGGTGGAGGAGCTTGAGGTGGAAAGGGAGGTGCAGGGGCAGTGGGAAGAGCTGGGGGTGGAGAGGGAGGTGTGGAGGCAGAGACGGATGTGCAGGGGGGATCTTGGATTAAAGGGGGAGGTGCAAGGATGGCGGGAGTAGTTGGGGGCAGAGAGGGAGGTGTAGGGGTAGAGTGTAGGCGTGGGGGTGAGAGGAGGAGCACTAGGCGGAGGGAGATGTGCCGGGGAGGCAAGAGTATATGGGGCCGAGAGGGAGGTGCGGGGGCAGATGGGAGGTACGAGGGTGCGAGGAGGAGCTCTGGGTAGAGGGGGATGTGCGGGACGGTGGGAGTATCTGGGGGCGGAGAGGGAGGTGTGGTGGCAAAGGAGAGGTGTGAGGGTGAGAGGAGGAGCCCCGGGTGGAGGGGGAGGTGAGGGGGCGGGGGGAGGAGGTTCTAGAGGAGGAGCAGGAGGCTAGGGAGGATGAAGAGAAGGGGAAGGAAGATAATGGACTTTTCAATCTATATTTTTAAGTTTAATTCTCGATGTATCCCTAAAGTTAACTTCGGTTTGCATTGGGGATGGACGATAACTAACGCGAGGGACACAATTGATAGAATGACAAGAAGTCGGGGGCACAACTGATATTCCCCAAAAGGGAGAGGCATAACTGATATCGGAATGTCTCGGTGGGCACAACTGATAAAAACCCTTATTATTTTATGCTTTTATTTTGTGTTTATATTTTTAATATATTTTAAAAAATATTTACAAGTATTTAAAATTATAAGAAAAGTAAAAATATAAAGAATAAATTAAATGAATAGAAATATGCATGTACATAGTACAATGAGACCCCAGAAAGCTGACTTTTGCATCTTAACTTCATTTTTAATGAAACCACCTACCTTAGATAGATAATTTAATTTCAAGAACAATAAAGGTGGGTTTGGTGAATTCTGAGTTCATACGGAGAAGACATAGGTCTGTGAAGTTTGATTTGCGTCTTTTTCATATGTGTCTCCTGGTCACATTGTACATTATTTTCTTGGCAAAAAATTTGTATTTTTTATATATTATTATGTACAAGTTTTATGTTGAACAAATCTTTATTTGAGGTTTGCAAAATTAATAATAAAATATATGAATATTGAACTATATACACTTAATAAAATTAGGGTTTTGGGATTATTTATGTATAGTGATTGGCCCTATCTCTCCCTACTTTATTCCTGTTCGACCAAGTCAATATTTACTTTATCTTGAGGTTCAAGGTCATTCAATATCTTTTATGCTTCATTTATTTTTCTTTTCTTTTCTTTATTCTCTTATTTTAGATTTAAATACAAGTATTTATATATTATTTACATATGAGTAATTAGTGTTAAATTGTACAAATTATCTATATATACATGTGTTTTGGTAAGGATTTAAATGCAAAATAGAAAATAAAAGTATATGAATGGCTATTCATCACTCACCCGGGATGAAGACCACATATTATCCATGAAGCTTGGGTGTTTCATATCAAATATAAATGATTATAATTTAATTCTTTGTGAGGATGGTTTACCCAGTTGTTTCTTTTGTACATTTTTTAACTATATCTTGCTTGTCGTAATTTTTATATCATACTAGTCAACTTCCTCATAACGTACCTATGTGTGGATCCGTAGGGTTCTTAGAAGCAACTGTGATAGTGATCGATCATTGTTTTCTTGGAGCTAATTCTTTTGTGTACCTACACTGTTTTCTGAGGTACATTGCTTATAGAAAATTTTTACTTGTATATCTTCCTGCTTTTCTTTACCTGCATTTTTGGGAGACATGTCATGCACAATGTATGTAAGGGATACATTTTTGATACATACATGTAACATTTGGTGGACATGTGTTGTAATTAAAGAATCTTGGATATGCTTATGAAAAAGAATTTTTTTAATTCTAGACGCCTTTTATGCTATTTTCTCATGTTTATGGTTATATTGTGCATTTTGAATATGGAACTTTATGTGTGTGGAGTCAGTTTGCTGAGTACCTGGATCTAGGGGACAATCATCTTAGTTTGGTATTAGAGCAGTGGTATTCTATTCCATTCCATGAATATCATTTCTCATTGGTGTTCGAAGTAATGGATAGTCTTGAGAGTCTTTTGACCCAACATGATTCCAAATGAAAATAACATATTTTAAATATCAGTGTACACATGTCTCTCTTAACTAAAGTCACTATTAATGCTATGGTTCTTTTTACGCAATCATGACACCTTGTATGGATTAAGATGTGACGAAGCAATTGGACTTCCTTGTACAGGCCGTATAGGGTATCCAGCAACGTCAAGCTGAAATAAAGCAAAGACTACAACAATAGGACAATACCTCCTACCATCCCTCTCACGACAGGGAGGATAGTGTCTACTTGTCCTTTTCCCTAGAAGCAGAATAGATAGAGCATGTTGATGCTTTGTAGAAGCATCAAATCACATGTGACGCATACCAATCGGCAATGGTAACATAGTTCTTCGGTTCCACCATACCTGACGATGCAAAGCTATGGATGGCACATGTGGACAAGGTCCTGAGGATGATACATGTCCCCCAAGGATTCTTGAGTATCGTTTGCAAAGTACTCGCTAACTGGGCATGCAGAGAGGTGGTGGAATGCCACCAAGGAGTACTTGACCAAGACCTTCACTTGGGAGGTCCTCATTTACGAGTTCGTATAAAGTTAATCTCAGACCATTAGGAGGAGGATTAGAGGAGAGAGTTCGTCGAGCTGACACATGGGTCGATGACGGCCCAAGAGTACTTGATCTATTATATAGAGTTGTCTTTCCATTCTCGTGTTACGACATCATACCCAAAGGAGAACTTGCAGAAGTTCATCCATGGGATGCGTGAACAAGTTCAGGACAAACTTTCCACCATGGACCTCACCTCCATCAAGAAGGTTACTATGAATGCAATGAAGTTGGAGGTTGCACAGAGTCGATCACATGGAGACCGATCACAATTACCTCCACTGTACCCTAGTAGAGTTTCACACAGGGATTTCTCTTAATTTTGTAGAGACCATCGCCATCACCAGACAACGACGACACTGTTATCCAACATGGTCATACCATGCCCTACCTTGGAACATGACTTAGCAGGTCGTGATTTAGTCTTTTCCCACCCCCTACATATACATAGAGCCGTAGGCCTGGGGGTGGTAGTTTTGCTTATGGAGGGATCCTGTCACAAACACGCAGTTGTATGTGTTACCATTGCAGACAACCGAGACATTTCAAGGCCTAATGACCATTACGTGCCAGTAGATCAGGCGCACAACAATAGCGGATTTGAAGACCAGCCGGGTCTTCCAGACAATTTTAGGGCTCGAGATTCTGACATGGAGGTCGCGACATCCATCGAGCTCCGCAACAACCAATCAATGCTGCGGTATCTAGAACACCACCACGAGGACAGTTGAACGCTATGATATAGGAGAAGGTTCATGTTTCGAGATCAGTCATTAGAGGTATGATTTCTGCCCATGGGATTTCTTTAGAGGCATTGTTTTTGATTTAGGGGCCACACATTCCTTCCTTTCAAATAGCATGGTGCTCGCATTGGGCAAGTCCCTAATGAAGGTTTCTTCCCTGTACCAAATAAAGCGCATAGGGGGATAACTATTTACCATACGCCATGTAGTAGAGGATGTAGCCATGCATATAGGTGGGCACGAGATGCCTGCATTTCTCTTGTTTATTCATTTAGAGGATTTCGATGTAATCTTAGGCATGTACTAGTTGGAGAGGCACCACGTATGCTTGGATTGTTTTGGAAGATGGTGGACTTCTATTTACTTGGAGTATCGCTATCTCAATTTGACGGAGGCACTTCTGAGGGTGGGAGTAAGTGTATCTTTGCCTTGAGGGCACATCAGTTTCTCAACCAATGTCATGTAGGCTACCCTGCATACTTGGTAGACTCAACATCATAGGATCATATGATAGAGGATGTTAGAGTTTTGTATGAGTTTCTTGATGTGTTTCTAGATAATTTGCTTGGACTACATATTGAACAAGGCTTTTCTGGGTTTTTAGTTATTTAATGGAAATATTCATAATGTGAACAATCCTCGTTACCTAAAGAAAGTATCAACAAAAATTATTTTTTAATTATTCAATTCTCAAGCCAACAAACAACGAAATGTAGTGTAAGAAAGATAAATATGTTTGTTATTTATTTACATATATAACATACATGATCATACCTAGGGCGGCTACGATTCCTGAAGGTTATTTAAATCAAGGAAGAAATCAATGAGATAAGTGGGTGTTCTATTTATGAAAATTCTTGACATTTTTAGGGAGTTTTGTCTTCTTAATTTTTTATGAAATTTAAATTGTTATTTTTTTATTTTAATGAATTTTAAAAGTTTTCAATTTTTTATATTTTTATATTTTACAAAAAGCAAAAAAAAGATTAAAAACAAAAGAAAGAATCAAGATCATATTAGATTTTTAAAATATAGGTAAAATAACTAGAAAAATCAAATAAAAATATTTTTGGGTCTTTGATATTATATTATTTTGTTAACTTTAACAATTCTTACATTTTTTGGGATTTTTAAAAACAATTGAAAATAGGGAAATAAGAATATAGAAAATGCTACAAATGTTTTTGCGATTTTAAAATATAAAGTAAAACCAAAAATATGTAAAAAGTATAAAGAAAAAAGTTTTTTTTTGAAATTTTTCCAAAAAGTAAATTTGTGAATTTTTTGTTTGTCTATGATTTTTTTATGTTTTTAATGCTTTGCTATTTTTGAGTTTTTATAAGGATATTAAAGCTGAAATTGCTACAGAAATTAAAACAAATGAAAACATAAAAACACATTTTTTCACAATTTTTTAGGAAATGTATTTTTTATTTGAGATAATAGTACGAAAAGTATAAAATTAAGACGTTTTTGATTTATTAAAAATAATAAAATGTAATTAAATTCAAAACCAAAATTACTGGTAATAAAATAGATTTGCAGGAATAAATTGGAATTACAAGAGAATTAAAAGAGTCAATTAGCTATTTATTAATCTCAATTAACAAAAAATTATATACACAGCTTCACAGGGACCTATATGCAAAAAAATTATTTAGAGAACTAAGCATACAACAAAATATAAGGGGCTTTATGTAATTTTAAGATGGAAAAGCATGTGCCAGCATACACGAGTCATGTTGGAACGTGCAACTATGTGATTATTTTATTTCCAAGGATCAAACAATAACAAGAAATCTCAGGGGATTTATTGCAATTCAATCGAAAAAGCATGTGCTACGCATGAACTGCAGTATACAAAGTACTTAATAGCAAATATGAAAAACTACATGGACAAAAATGCAACTATTCACAAAACTATAGGCTAACACATGTCCTCGGAAGTACATATTTATAAATAAAACAAATTGAAGGGACTTAGGATACAAATAATCATCGGGTGCGTGCTCTCTGCATGTGAATCAAATGGATGTGAGTGGCTGATGTAGATCTAGATCAATGGTCCATTTTAGGGCTAATCAATTAGTTGAGATTGAAACTAGGCTACGCCTTCTTGATCGAACAACACATAGATGTGATTGAAGAACATGAATGAAGGTGCATGAGGATGGACTTTGATCAATCAAATATCGATTAATCTCCAACATTACCTCTCCTGATGGTCGATCCTCATTCCTGCTACTCTCCCTCGTTGTTCGGATACATTACTGAATCTCAGAAGATGGTTGGATCATGATCTAGAGTCCAAGTTGTCTGCAGCTTAAAGTTAACTTTCAGGTACTCAAATCATTGCTTTAGACTTCTAGGTCCCCAAATCCCAGCTCCAGACACGTACTAGATCCCGCAATCAATTTTATTGCTTAGAGATCGACTCCGCCTGATGTTATTAGCTGAAAAGAGAACAAATGAAGTTGAATGATCATCTCAAGTGGCGGGTTGTCAGAGTAGGAGAAGAGATTATAGATCTGAATGGATCTGAGGGATCAGAAGTGGTAAGGAGGCAAAGAAGGGGATGGCAAAGGTGGTCGAAAGGATGAAGTGATTAATTAATGAACATCGAGCTCCGATCGCGCAGATAGAAGCTAATCTAAGATGATCGGAACTAACTAATAACATGAATTAAATTCAAAATGAAAAATAAAATTTAATGTTAAACAACATGAATTAATCTAAGGTGATAGGAAAAGTGCCAAGGCCTTAATCGGCGGCGATTCCTTGCTCTCCCTATCACTAAGTAGCCTCACTATCATCAAGGGCCTCTCTAGAACTCGATTACAGGTGATGAAACCTTGAAAAAGATATCAGTGTAGCAAGTGGAGCTAGAGTGATTATTTATATGCAGCGAGCTGGAGAAATTTGAAATCAAGTGAGCGTGTAAATCGAGGCATGGATCATTAAAGTTATTATCAGGCGAGCTTGATGATTATTCGGGCTAAAAGACCGAAGAAGAAATCCAGGGTAAACGGAGGCGAAAGCCGGGGTAAACGGAGGCTGGATCGATCAGGAAAAATGTGAGAAGTAGGTCCGGTGAGCAGAATTATCAGGTGTACTGGTGCAAATGGAGTTAACCAAGGTTTGACCAAAAGCATTTACGTCCGAATAGGACAACAATGCTAGAGGACAAAAACATTGTAAAATTGATAAACTAATTAAAATAACAATTAAAATGAATTTAAATAAAATAATTGGATAATAAAAAATGTAATAATTAAATAAACTTGTTTATGTTGATTTTTAATAATTCAAATACATTTAATAACTAGGTTGAAATAAATATTGACATATATTCATAGTATTTTTACCTATATTCACAATATTTAATTTTTTTATAAATTAATTCTTACAAATAATTATATAATTTAATATTTTTTATTTAAATCATTTATCAAAGATTTTATTCAGATTTTTATTGTACTTTATGAAATAATTTATTAGGATAAATAAATAGGTATATTTACAATATATACATAGTAGTGCATGTACAATATATACAATAATTTATTTTTGTGAATTTGATTTTTATAATTTTTATTTGCATTTTTCTTATCTGTAATACAATATTTACAATTTATTTAAAATACAATATGAACAAATATATACACAAAATAAATAAAAATAATATATTCACACAATGTAATATAAAAACACAATATGCAATACACTCCAAAAGCCACATTTTTCATCTTAACTCTGATTTTTGTGAAACCACTTTCTTTTTTAAGCTTCATTTATTTAGAGCGCAATAAAAGTGTGTTTACTTTATTTTGAGTTTTTATGGAAAAGACATGAGACTGACAAGTTTGGTTCTATGACTTTTTCAAAGTGTCTTATTTACACAATATACAATGAATTTTTTTACAATTATTTTTAATATTTACAACTTATTTTTATGAACAAGTTCCAAAAAAACAATTTGATTTGAAATGAATTGGATGAGTAAGGGTTTGTATACGAAATAATAGTTTATGTGCCATTTGTACAAGATGAATGGAATTTGATTTTCTTTTTTGTTCTACAAGATGCCTTATCACCCCCTACTTCATTTCTTGTCAATAAGGCCAAGTCTTGACCTTCTCTCAAGGTCAGAGTCAGCCTGTATTTATTGCATATATACAATCTTCATTTTTCTTTACAGTACCTCTATTTCTTTCTTTATTTATTTTAGGTTAAAAACAATGATATCTATAAAATAATTACAAAAGAATAAAGAATAAAAAAACACATAATTATTAGTACGTACAGGTGTTTAGTAAGGGATTTTAAGATAAAATAAATGAATAAAGATGATGAAATGCATATTCACCATCCCCTTATATTTAACTTTGCTAGTCCCATATAAATCACTTATTAGAAGAATAAGTGACTAAAAGAAAAAGAAGAAAGGGAAAATAAAGAGCATTGAGCAATTTTGATTTTTAAACCAATCTTCATAAAATAAAAGTTTGGAGATCAGTAAGACTTTGGATTCTTAGTTTTGAGGAACCTTATTGGGAAATGGAGTTAAAGCCTAACATACACTAAGTTAAACAAGACTCCTATTTAGGTCTCCTCAACAGTTAATTCAGAACAAGTCCTCATACTTAAATTATGATGACTATGAATCTTACTTGAACTGTGTATGTGAAATATAGCTCTCCATATGATAACTGACAAACCACCCTTCTCAAAGCAAGGTACCCTAATTCCCTTGTCTAGCTACTCTTTCCTCAAGGAGCGGGATATTTCTTTCTAAGTTCAGGTATGTGTTGTGTTCACAATTGAATGGGGAGAAGTATAATAATAAGAAGAGAACTGTAGTGTGGCCATTGTAGCCACATCTCCTTATGAAGCCGGCCAGTGTAGCCAAGTCTCCACTGAGATCTGCAGTCTCTCTGAAGCTAAACCAATGTGGTCAAATATATAAATGAATGATTTTTTATTAGAATACATGCTTGCTTCTTTTGGTGGAAAGAATTGTTGCATTGCATAAATCTTATTGTGCCCCTACGGATATAAAATCTTTCTTTCTACACATGTTTTAGGGTCTTAGAAAAATTGTGCTAGCAGACCATCCCTCATTCGAAGCTTTATTTCTACCCACAGCTCTCGTCTTTAGACGTCCATGCCACTAGACAAGGTTAGGGCGCACTAGCCACCCAAGGTGACTGTGTATGTTTCCATTCATGTGCATCTCTTGCCAGATGATTCTAATCCTCACCACCTCATCAATGAAGAGCTACATGTAAAGTGCTTGTCCATGCTAGGTCACTATCTAAAAGAAACATGCATGTATATGAAATATTCTACTTAGACCAATCAAGATGACGTGTGAACATAGTCTTGTGGAATCAAAGAATTATGTTGCTAGACCTGAGAATTCTCAACTCAAATTCCTTTAAGATTCCTTCAGAATTAAGTAGGTTAGTGTCTTAACCAAGCTCCATTCATTAATTTTATTCTAGACTAGTTTAAGCATAAATATCTTTCTAAAAAATGAAGGGCAGATGCTGGAAATATATATAAAACATTTGTTCAAAGCAAAGAAAATAAAAGAAAAGATCAATCTTATTGAAAGGTTTTTCAGGGAGTTTTGCAAATTTTTATGGACTTTAATTTTTCAATTTTTTTAGAGTTTTAATAAAGAGAATTATACATATTTACAACAAATTACAAGTCTTTTATACAAGTTTACAAAGAATTTTATACAAAACATATATACAATATTTATACACATTTTATACAAGATTTTACAAAAAGAACATTTGCAATTTTTATGTAGAAATTTTGCAAGGATTTTATCTTCAAATAGATTTTATTTACAAATTTTAATAAAAAAATTTATATACAAATGTATACAAGGATTTTATGCACAAAAGAATTTTATTCACATATTTACAATGCCATTGCAAGTTCTATTTAAAAACATTGTGTACAACTAGCATACACAAACAATATGTACACATAAGTTATTTATGTACAACGTGAAAAGTAATTTACAAACAATTTTACAAAAATATTTACAAACATTTATAAAATATTTTAGATAATATTTTACAAAACATTTTAGAAAATGGTTTTCAAAACTAATTTACAAACTTTTACAAATCAATTTTACAAAGATTATATTTACAAACATTTTACTATTCATATAAAATAATTTACACAGATTTTACAGCCAAAACAATTTTACAATAATTTTACACAAATAATTTTCCAAAATACTTTTACAAAAGTTTACAATGAATTTTACAAATATTTGCAAAGCATTTATACAAAGATTTTACAAAAGTATTTACAAAATATTTTTTCATAGAATTTTTACAAAGTATTTTTATTCCAATTTATTAGCCATATTATTAGACAAACAAAAGTACGAATTGTGGATAAAGTATATATGCAATATATATGACACCCCCTATACTTATCTCGAACTATGTCCTCATAATGACCAAGAAGCGGCAAAAGACATAACTCATGCTAAATATAGATAGTGAAAAGAATCTATACAACAACGACTCAAAGAATAAAGAATGAAATGAATGGAAGTTGGTAATCCCCCTTTACTTAGGATCAATAATCATAAGTATAGAGATTGTACAAATGCGGAAGATCGTGGAAAATGATGTAGGAAGTTAGCAACTCGACTTGTCCTCCCTATACTTTGGGTAAGGGATCCCTAAGTATAGAAAAAGAATATCAATTTGAAGGACAAGCGAAGAAAAAGAATATCAATTTGAAGGACAAGCGAGGGAGTAGAGGAAAGAATGAAAAAAGAGAAGGAAAATGAAATGAAAAAGAAGGAAATGAACGACATTACTCCCCTTATTCTTAGGGTAAAGGATCCTTGAGTATAGGCAAAAACAGGAATGATGAAATAGAATGAAAATAACAACTCAAGTCATAACCTACCATATACTTTTGATAGAGTGCATTCTAAGTTTAGCATACACACACATAGGAAAGAGGCGAGTGATAAAAAATGGAAGAAGAAAGAATAAAAATAAAGGATATATTCAAAAGGCAAAAAGAATATACAATGCTCAAGAAGGGAGAAACTTGACCATCTTTCGCGTTCACTAAATCACAGAGTCAATGAGATCTATGTTGACATTGGCGTCATCCTCCGATCTATCCATGTATGAATCCTTAAACCCTGATCAGAGCCAATGTGATCATGGTACTCAACAGAATAAAACTGATCAAGCACCAATATTGAATGTGGGAGTGGATCATAAATGTGCTAAGGAAACTAATGTCCATATATCATCATCAGCTCATCAACAAAATATGGCAGTGTTGGTTTGATGAATCTCATATTCATCACTCAAAAAGTGACTAATAATGCTCAAATCTCCAAAATTCATTAGCATCTCTTCATTTATCTTTCATAATTAGCATTCATGCATGTATAAATAATAATTGCATTTTATCACTCATAATGGCATAAAATAAGAAGCCAAAAATCTCATTCCAATTGACTTGTAAAATAGGCTAACTTCTCCAATTTTTAACTAATTCTTACTAACTCCGAACTACCTGGAACCAATTCCATTGTGTACAAATTAATAATAAGAATTAATGAAAAATACAAAAAAAATCACTAACATAAATAATTGGACTAGAAACTCAAACCCTAATTCCAAGATTTCCAGACTAAAATGCTGATATCTTCCTCATACAGTATACGATTTGATCCTACTCACTTTTAAATTAATGTAATTTCAATTACCTTTTTAACAAGACCAAGTTCAAGTGAATCGGATCACAAATGTGAAAGTTGGATTTTGGGCCTCTTTTATAAATTGTGAATTTTAGCAGTGTTTGGCCTATTATTTTACGTACATTATTAACTAATTTTATTTTATTTCTTTTTCACTTATTTTCTTTCATAAAAGTTTTATTAAAATATACAAAAATCGAAATCCAAAATGAGCTTGAAATCAAAGATACTAACTGAATATAAGTGTTCATTGACTATGTGTACAAAAAGTCATTATTTTCGTATTGAATTTTATTTCTTTGTTTTCCACATTAAAAAATCCAAAAAAATTAGAGTAACATGTGTTTATTTGTGTTCAGGTTTATCGTATTTTTTCCGATATTTATCTTATTTAAAATTGAAAAAAATACAAAATCCAAAATGTTAGGTATTCTATGTACATAAAGTACCCTAAAAATTTCACTTTGTGCAAATGATTGATTTTGATTTTGATGTTTTCATGAAAGTTGTAAATCTCGTCAAAACGAGCAACTTTCGTGAAGAAAACTTTCCAATCCAAGGTCATTTGCTATTTCTTTTCTTTTTGTCTTTCAATTTTATTTTCGATTTTTGTTGGCGTGACACGTGGCAACTCCTGGAGGTGCCACATGTCACCCATTTATGTCCCTTTTATTTATTCGTTTTCATTTTAAAAAATAAAAAAATTTTAAAAATAGTAGAGGTCACAAGTGTTGCGCATCTGCCTCCTCCGCACATGCCCGACATGTACGCCTCCCTCCCTCTTTCCCCTTCCGAATTCGGCACTACCGTACCCCCAATCCCGAGCGTCTTGGGTCGATTCCCCTTCCTCCTTTCCTATTCTAAGCATAATCCAACAATATCACCTTCCCGTTCCATCTTCGACCTCATCGTTAATTCCCCAATATCCATCGTTGCTATCTCTCATCAATTTCCATCCCCGATCGCTTTCCAAATCAAACCGACGATGCCGCCTCACGACCCTCTAATACAAGCGTTGCTCCTCATGGAAGAGACATCAGTAGACTACATCTCGAAGGGAGGAATCGACCGAAGGTGACAGCTCCTCGCCCCTGACAACGCGACGAGATCCGGTGGATTCCCCTCAACATGCATCACCACATAATCATCGTGTAGCTACTTTGCTCCAGCCTCTACCGTTGAGCCAACGACTTCATCGACGCCCCTTGGCTGGAGCCAAGGGTCGACTTCATCAACAACTATCTTGTTTCCGCTTCGATGTGCAACGTCGAAGAGGCAACATCTCAAAGGTTCTCATCCTCAATCACCTCTTCAACCACCTCATGTTTTACTAACCTCGCTGCTCTGCTGCGCAGCCTCGACAACCACCAGGAAGTCCACCGTAAGGAGCTCCGTCTTCGAGAACGTTCCTTCTTGCCATTGAGCCACTTCCCCATGAACATCCAGCAGTTCCAGGCGGCCCACAAACCCGCCAAACGCTCCACCACATACGTCCCTCCTCTCCGCCAAGGCTCTGCCACGCCTCCTCCGCCAGCCCCCCACTCCTCTCCGCTGGGCAAACCCCGCAGGATAGGTCACGTGACCCCCACATGCAGTGGGGGTAAATTACGAGGAAGCCCTTGGATGCCCATGAATTCAAAGAAGGCCCCCGTCACCCACACGTGCCCCTCTGGGAAATTTTGCAATCGACCCCTTTGGGGATTGCATACAATCTTGGGTCCTTGTCTTCATTTTCTGTAGTTAATTTTATGATGTAATATTGCAAACTAAACCATGTGCTCTCGCGATATTTTGAGCCTATTTATTGCGTCTTTTTATTATAAAAAATACACTTAGTTCATCAATTAATTCTTGACATCATTGCTTGCTTATGATATTTCTATTCTATGTGGTTAATTAATAATTATTATTCTTGCAAAAGTTTGCATATTTTTCCCAATTGACAATCGGAAATTCATAGTTAATTAACTATTGTCGAAAAATTTCTGAAAATTCACATATCAAATATTACTTGTATTTAACATCTTGCCCAAAAAGAATCATATTTCATGCATATTTTATTCTATAAAAATCATTTTGTGTATTTCAGTAATTAATATTTAATATGTATTAAATTCAACATTTTTAGAGTTTAAGATTTTTCTAAGATAGATCACCTAGTGACATATCTCAGGTAATTTTATTTCCTGAAAATAAGTAAATTTAATATTTATTATAGTTAATTCTGTGAAATATCATATTATACATACATTAATTCATAAAATATTCATATTGCATCAAAAAAATAGAAAACATAATCCTAAGTTGTTCATTTGCCTCCTTGAGTTTTTCCTTAGAACTTTCCCAAGTAAAATAAACACAAAATCACTCGAATTAATTGAATTAAATATATAAGTGATTATTTCTTAATTAATTCCTGTTACCCGCCTACAACAAAATGACACATCATAATATTTGAAAAAATAATTCACGTAAATTAACGTAGGATAATTCATGAATCACCAGATGGCACAGTTTATCAAGGAGGCAAATGGCTTAGATTTTTCATCTAGAAAATTAGTGTATGTTTTTCCACATTTTCGGGTAGTCTGACCCCGAATCTCATCACTCTATATTTTCCATTTTTATTTTTTCCTACAGTTATTTTTTATTTTATTTTCAGCATTTATTTTCTTGTTTTATTTTTAATTATTTTGTGTCACTTTCTTACTCTCTCTCTCTCTATTATTTTTTTGTGCAAGGTACCCAACGCCTATGGAGCGATTCTTTTGAAACCGACACATCTTCACCGACACCTGAAAAACTACATATTAAATTAAGATCGAGTTGACTCATGAGAGAGCGTAGAGTCTAGGATTGTAATTTCTGCTATTTTAATTTTTGTAATAAATTTACAATGGTCTTCGTTTGGACTCTCGCATGAGTAAACAAGACTCGAACTTTTTTTTGTGGTGTGTCGCAGCCAGTTTCACACTCCAGTGAGGGTGGGGCCCGACTTGAGTGGCTCATAGGTCGGACCTGCACATATAACTATTAGAGCTTCTAGGATATTATTCTTTGTGCTCACAGAACCTTGGATCACACCTTACTTTAATTGAAACACACATTAGCTCGTGTAACTTAGTTAAAAATTTAACTCATTTCTTCTCGACTAATAGAATTATCTATTAGGTGCGGTTTTTGTCAGCTTGCATACATATAGAATAATTTTCAATTCTTGTATTGCATCCCACACGGAGATTGCGAGGAATCATTATAAGTCTTCTAAATGAGCATACATCATCAATTTCCGCGTGCATCCGTTTTTCCCAAATTTCTTCCTCTTATTTTGTCATTTAAAATTTAAAAGGAAATTGGGACTGAACGGTAGACATGCTTTTGTGCTCACCTAATTTTCCAATGATCGTATAGTTAAAACTGTGACTGAACAAGGCTGACTTTAATTAACTCATAAAATCAAGAATTTTATTGTGAGAGAAACCCCATTCTTTGATTGATTTATTGTTTGGAGTGAGCGAGACACGACACTTAAGGCTAGAGACCAACTCTGGAATCCTCGCTCAGAATACTGATTATATAAAAATGATTAGCTACTTCTCAGTAAGGAAATACGGGTGGCCGGTAAAGGGTCTGGATTTCCTTAGCAGAGTTGGTGATTTAAAGGACAGTTGTAAGGCTCCGTCCTTAAGTAACGGAAAGCCATTTTACGGTCCGTACTTACACTCATACTAGCTGAAAGTAGGTGCAACTACTAAGAATTCTGGCCAATTTTTGAGAAAATTTCCAGCACCTAATAGCTCGCTAATTTATTTCCAAGATTTAATTTATGACCAACTAAAATTAAAAAGACAAATTGGTTGAACTTTTTAGGATTCATTGTATAAGTTGGTGAGCCTAGGGTTTGTATTGCATTTGCATTTATGTGCATAAATCAAATTCAAAATATCAAAAACAGTACACATGTTCCATCACTCTCCCTTCTTAATTTAAAAATTTGGGTATCTTCTTGTGGTATCATGTGCACTTGCACTGAGATCAACCATGTCAGTTCATCAACCTCCTTTGAAAGTGATCGGACATTGGTCTGAGTACTCATCAGATCTGTACTATAAAAATGAATTTGTCTCGATCAAACCCAAGTCTAAACCCTCTTCTGTCAAGAATCCTCAAACATTTGTGGGAGACTTTGACCCTCGGATGAATCGAACCCACTTGATCAATTCCAATTCATTTTCCTTTGATCGTTCGATTAAATTCTCCACTTCTTCATATTTCCCACCTCCCCCACCCTTATATAGACATGATCAACTGCCATCCTTGACTGAACCATCCTATCCCCGATTTCTCATCGAAACTCATGAACCATTTAAAGATTAAATAATTTTGAGACACGTGACTGGCCAAGACACCAAACCCAACCGTCTTCATTCTTTCCTCATGATCTTGTTGTGACAGGTCCACAATTCACAGAAACACATCCGGGCTGGACCTTAGGGAATAAGAGGATAATATATTCAAATCGAATGGAGCGGCTCTCACCTAATGATCAATCATATTGGATTGACCCTAACGATCAAATCTTAATTGACCAACCAGTCTACCACTCCTTTGGTCAGCCTACACATACAGAGGATCAGACCAATGATATTGACACACGATCCCAATATGATTCCACTATATGAGGAAGTTACTATTCACAATCAAGGACATGGAATCTACTCAAGCCAGTATGACATTCTTGAGTCAAGATTGGTTGAGTATGAAACCTACAGATTCCAACCAACTAAGCAGACTCTTCCATAATTTATCAGGAGAGAATTTCAGAAAATAACAAGTCGACTCATATCTCAGATATTTAGAAAGGATCTTCTTCTAGCTCTTGGATAAAAATGGAAGATGAAAGGTTGGATCTCTAGTTGAAAGCCCTGAGGATATTTAGAAACCCATAGGGTATGTTCACCTTAGGGATGACTCTGGCAGCGACACCTCTACATATTACTCCGTTAGCGATGACTTTGATTCAGACTCTTACTCAACAAATCAAAACCCGTCCTCATCTATGGAAAGCACCACATTTACACACCACACCGAAAACACGAAAAAATTGAAATATTCAAAAACACTAAAAAAATTATAAAAATCAGAAAAAATCATAAAAATTGAAAGTGAAGAGGTTTTGATGAATTTAGATCCCGCTCTAAGGGAATCACTGGAGAAAATATTGATTTTTGAACTTCCCTTAATACAGGCCAACTAACACTTCCCCGACCTTAAAAGATTTGTAATGAGCAAATGAATGATGAAAAAGTCAGGCAGGACGAGAACAAAGACTGAAAGACATGTCTTGTTAATGGCCACGTCTTTGGTGTTGAGGAGAAAGACCAAGAGCCACAGAGTGAAGCGGTTGACAAATTTGACTGTGGAATCAAAGATACAACATTTACCCATGCTTGAATCGATGATGACTCGCCAATGAATATCCTCTCAACCTCTGTATTCGACAAGCTCAAACTTGAACCTATCAGGAAGATAGGAGAGATCGTTCAACTAGTTGATCGATCGATAAAGCGGTCGAGAGGAACCATTTCAGTAATCATTACATTCCAAGGTGCTCCGCTCAAGGTGGATTTCATGATCATTGATATTAAGCATCAAGGAGAATTCACCAAGTCTCCAATCATTCTCAAAAAGTCATTCTTAGCCTTAGCTAAGGTAATTATAGAGTGCAAACTCGGTAAATCAATTTTATAGCATTGGGAGCACTTAGATCTCCTCCAGCCTTTGAGAAACCACGATATTCTGAGGCAACCCACGAAGCCATCAACAGTTGTAACCACCAAGCGGTATAAGAGCCCTACCCCACTTCTACACCTAAGATAGTGGATGTTGAACTGACCATATTTTCAGAGACTCGGCCCGCTCTTCCATTTCCCACTAATAAGATAGATCCTACAGAGGAACACCGAATACATGACTTCTTATATGGTGATCCCGATACATATGCATGGGCTAATCTTGAGTCAGACATGATCTTATATGAACACCTTGACTAAATAGATCCGACTCAGGAATGCACAAATGTCAAGTCAATTGAGATCAAATATGCAGGACATGCGCAGACCATGGAGGAATATTTTAATGGTTATTCATCTGAAGACCCGATTGTCAACACCTCACTGCAAGGACCTAGACCTTCACAGACAACACAGACCAAAACACCCATTCTGGATGCTCCTTCATCCAATCAAGTATTTGGAAAATCTACTAAGAAAGTCACCTTTGACATTCCAGAAAAGGAATCTTCTGATGATTTCTCATCAGGTATGGATAAGATAATCCATATGAGTGATGCCAGTTCAGTGGCTCTGAATCCCTATCTGAGAAAGCAATCAAATTTCGACCCCCATTGGATGACTCCTGCCCCTCACTACTATTCCTCGAGAGCTGACTCTCTGGGTCTAATTAAATATACTGGAATAATCTCTTATGCCCATATTGAGACTGGCGCTTCAGAGTACTCATCTTCCAAGGATGAATCGCTTGACCGTGAGACTAAGCGCAACTTGATAAAGCAACTTAAGAACAAGAATATCTGGAGTGCCTCCACCTTCAAGTATTATTCTTTTGAGGATAACTCCTATGATGGTTGGGTATCATCTGATTCATACGCTTCATCTACTCTCCATTAGGATTTTCCTGAAAATAACTCCGACGATAGTTGGGAATCATCTGCTTCATCTTCTTCCTATCATTACGATCTCCCACCACAGGATCACAAAAATATCTACCAAAAACCTACTTAATCATCGACAACCCTCCCTCCTTTTCGATCCTATAGATCCCCTTCTACATCTACTTCCTTTACTTAGGCCAAAGGCCTAAGTATTGGGGGGAGGGGCAATGTCATATGTATATACCACTCTTCTCATCCAATCCTTCTCTCGATCACCGCATTTTCTCCCTTCTTCGATACATAGAGCCTAAGTATAGGGGGACTCGATGCCCACTGTATATACTCTCTCCATCCACCTCTTCCGTTGTATGTCTCATTTTCGCTTTTCTTCTATACTTTGATTGTTCACATCGTAAGTATAGGGGGCAGGCTGATCCTTGTTTTTATTTTCTTTTTCACTGTCTTACGCTTAGCCCGAGCTATGTCTTCTCAACGCTTCTTGTGCTCTAAGGACATAGCACTCGTTATGTACAGGGGGTGCATATATATACTGAGTACATATTTTACCCATTGCTCGTACTTTTGCATAAGTTTATATGTATTTACGGGGTGGGTAACCAATCAAAAAAGATAAACAAAAAACAAACAAAAAAAAGAGTTTTTCAACTAACACTGACTCTGTCCAATTGTGTGCAACAAAATTACTTTGAAAAATTGTCTTCTTATTCATTTTTGAATAAAAAATTCTTGCATTAAAAAAATTCTCAAAAAAAGAGAAAGAAGTAACAAAATAAAAAAATTATGCTGGCATTTCACGCATCTGTACTTCATCCAGCATTTCATGCATTTGTGAAAAGCCCTTGGGATCTGAACTAAGTAATGAGAAGAAACTGAGATGGTCCGGACTTTAGCAAAATCCACCTAATGTTCAAAAGAACTTCATCGAGAAAGAGGATTTTAGAAGCTCCAGGTCTATGACTTAATTCTTTGAGTTCCACATGACAATGTGCAGAGTTTGAATCTTAGTGTCTAACCTGGTTGCCTCTTTCTGCGTACGATTCTTGAATAGGGAATTAATTTGTACTCTCGCACTATGCACTTAGCTCAAATAAATCAAGGTGTTGGAAGACTGTGTGAGCTTTTCCGATAGCATGGACATCTAAAGACCGGAGTTCGGGATGGACGATTGGGCACAATTTATTCTAAGACCCCAAAATATGTACGCAAAAAAGATTGCATATCCGTAGGGGCACAACAAGAACCCTACAGAGCTACCAAACATTTCAAATAAAAAGAAGCCAACTACCAAAGAAATATTTGATAAAAAAGGTGCACGCTTTAAGAAAACCTGCAGATCTTGATAGAGACTTGGCTAAACTTGTTGGCTTCATAAGGAGAGGTGACTACACTGGTCACCCTCCAGTTCTTTTCCCCTCCTTCTAAATTCTCCCTAATCTCGATTGTGAAGACAATGCGACAGACCTTAGAAGGAAATACCTGACTCCTTGAGGACGAGTTATTGGAGGAGAGGTTTGCATGGTAGTTCAACATTCTGGATGGGAAGAGCTAAAACATTTCACACACATGATTCAGTTGTTCAATTTTAATGGAGTATGATTTGGGAGGAGGATTGATCTAAGATGACTTCTGAGCCGAAATCGTGACATTGATGTGTAGAACTTGGAGGTTGTTGATTTTAAAACCCTAACTCTCACAGGAGTTCCGCAAACTAATAATCCAAATGCTGCGACTAGTTCTATTTTCACCTTCTTCTCATGGTCTTGGTATGGAACCCAATCTCATTTCACCTCATTGCATTTCTTTAGATGCTCAGGGACGAACATGGTTTAAGTATAGGGGGATGATAAATATCAGATTCATCATTCTAAAAGTGACTACTAATGCTCAAATCTGCAAAATTTATTATTGGCATTTCTTCATTTATCTTGCATAATTAGAATTCATGCATGTATAAATAATAATTGCCTTTTATCACTTATAATTACATAAAATAAGAAGCCAAAAATCTCAGTCCAATTGACCTGTAAAATAGGCTAACTTCTCCGATTTTTAACTAATTCATACTATCTCCAAATTACCCGGAACCACTTCCGTTGTGTACATATTAATAATAAGAATAAATGAAAATTACAAAAAAATCATTAAAATAAGTGGACCGAAACTCAAACCTAATTCCAGGATTTACGGACTAAAATGTTGATATCCTCCTTATAATGTGTATGATTTAATCCTACTCACTTTTAAAGTAATGTATGTTTAGTTACCTTTAAAACAAGACCAAGTTCAAGTGAATCGGTCCTCATATGTGAATGTTGGGGTTTGAGCCTCTTTTTTTACATTATTAATTTTAGCGGTTTTTGGCCTATTATTTTATGTACATAATTAACTCTTTTTATTTTATTTCTTTTTCTATTTTTCTTTGATAAATTTTTTATTAAAATGTACAAAAATCCAAATCCAAAATCAGCTTGAAATCTAAGAAAGAAACTGAGTCTGAGTATTCATTGACTGTCTCTACAAAAAGTCTTTATTTCTGTATTTTATTTTATTTCTTTGTTTTCCTAATTAATAAAAATCCCAAAATTAGAGTAATATGTGCTTATTTGTCTTCAATTTTATCGTATTTTTCCGATTTTTATCTTATTTAAAAATGAGAAAAAAATTACAATACCCATAATTCAAGGTATTTTATGTATGTAAAGTACCCCAAAAAATTCACTTTCTGCAAATGATCGATTTTGATTTTGATCTTTCAAGAAAGTTGTAGATCTCATTGATACAATAAACCTTTGTGAAGAAAACGTTTTAACCTGAGGTCGTTTGCTCTTTCTTTTCTATTTATCTTCCTATTTTATTTCCATATTTTTGTGGGCGTAACACATGGTAGCTACTTGAGCCGCCACGTGTCACACATTTTTGGCCATTTTATTTATTCATTTTTAATTTAAAAACATAGAACAAAATTAGAAAATAGTAAAGGTTTCATGTTTTGAGCACATGCCTCCTCCGCACGTGTGCCTTCCTCCCCCTTTCCCCTTCCAAATCCAGCACCGCCGTCGCCCCATTCCCGAGCGCCGTCGGCTGATTCACCTTCCTCCTTTCCTTTTCAAAGCCTAATACATTAGTATCGCCTTCCTGTTCCATCTTTGATCTCACCATCAAATCCCCAATCTCCATCGTCACCATCTCTCATCAATTTCCATCCCCGATCGCTTTCCAAATCATGCCGACGACACTGCCTCATGAACCTATAAAACCAGCACCACGCCTCCTAGAAGAACCATCCTATGACTATAGCTCGAAGGAAAGAATCGGTTGGAAGTGATAGCTCCTCATCCTAGACAACACGACGAGATTCGGTGGATTCTCCTCGCCGTGCAGCACCAAGTCCTCATCATGTAGCTGCTTTGCTATGGCCTCTGTAGTTGAGCCAATGACTTCATTGACGCCCCTTGGATGGAATCATAGGTCGACTTCATCAACAACTATCTTGCTTATTCTCCGTCGTGCAACACCGAAGAGCCAACATCTCTAGATTTCTCATCCTCGACCACCTCTTCAGCTACCTCGTGCATCACCAACATCGCTGCTCCATCGCACAACCTCGAAAACCACCAGGAAGTCCACCGCAAGGAGCTCTGACTTTGACCATGTTCCATATGGTCATTGAACTGCTTCAACATCAACATCCAACAGCTCCAATTGGCTTGCATACCCGCCAAACACTCCGCAACACATACCCCTCCTCTCTCTAATGCTTTGTCGCACCTCCTCCGCTAGCCCCCGCTACCTTCCCCCAGGCGAATCTCCCAAGACAGGCCATTTAACCACCGCATGCAGTGGGGGTTAACTACGAGGAAACCCCCGGACATCCACGAATTCATAGAAGGCCCCCTTCGCCCAGAGGGCACGTGCGCGACATTTGCCCCTCTAGAAATTTTACAAGTCGCAACCTCCAGGGATTGGTAATTAATCTTAAGTCGTTCTCTACATTTCTTTAATTAATTTTATGTTGTAATACTACAGACTGAACCTTGTGTTCTCGCTGCATTTTGATCCTATTTATTGCATCTTTTTATTTTAAAAAAAAATGCACTACGTTCATCAATTAATTCTTGACATCATTGCATGCTTATGATATTTCTATTCTCTGTGATTAATTAATAATTATTATTATTGCGAAAATTTGCATATTTTGCTCATTTGACACTCGAAAATTCATAATTAATTAACCATTGCTCGAAAAATTGTCGAAAATTCATGAATCAAAAAATTAATTGTATTTAACATCTTTCCCAAAAAGAATCATATTTACATGCATATTTTATTCTATAAAAATTGTTTTGTATATTTCATTAATTAATTTTAATAGGTATTAAATTCAACATTTTTAGTATTTAGGAATTTTCTGAGATATATCATCTAGTGACATATCTTAGATAATTGTATTTAATGAATATAAGTAGATTCAATATTATTATAATTAATTATTGAAAATCTCATGTTCCACATTCATTAATTCATAAAAAATTTATATTGCATCTGAAAATTCCAAAAAAATTACAATATGTTCATTTTATCATTGTTCACATCTCAACCAAGTGTCATAATTTTTGGACTCCGTTTAACTGAAAATTACATTTTAGTCCTTAAATTCGCCACATTTGCATTTTCATCCAAAATATTTGCTTCAGAAATACCAAAAATATTCCCCTCAAAAATCGCGCATGAAATTTGATAGACATAGTCCCAAGTTGTTCCTTTGCATCCTTGAGTTCAACCTTGGGACTTGCTCTAGTAAAATAAACACAAAATCACTCGAATTAATTGAATTAAATATTTAAGTGATTATTTCTTGATTCATCCTGATTAACCGCTTACAACAAAATGACACATCATTATATTTGAAACGATAATTCACGTAGATTAATTTATGGTAATCCACGAATCATGATGTCTCATCATTGTCATCAGTAATACTCCAATGCTTAGCATGCGGATTATAGAATATTGTGCTCTCCAAATCTTCCAAGCGAGACAAGAACTCTTGAATGAATGTATAATTCAAAGATAACGGCTCATGTCTGATCTCAGCTATATAATTATAGTTCTATGTATCTAATGACTCAGGAACTATCTTATCTGATGCGACTTTGTCTTTTGACTCAGAAATCATCTCAACCACTACACTTTTACTATGAGAGTGAAAAGTGATCGTCCCTGCCCCACAATCAATGATTGCTCTTGCTTTACACTGAAAGTGTCATCCAAGAATAATCGATACATGATGTAATGGTATTGTAGGCTATGTATCAATGATAACAAATTCAACAAGAAAGCTCATGCCATGCACCATCACGACAACATTCTCTAGTATACCCTTTGTCCTCTTAACCGATCGGTCTACAAACTGAATATCATCTTGCTCTTCCTAACCGGTCCAAGATGAAGATGCCCGAGTAGTAAGGAAGGAAATAAACTAATAGATGAACCATTATTTGAAAGGGTATGATCAAACTGGGGATTTGAATGTGGCATCTGACAACATGTGCTCCCTTATCTCTCTTTTTATTCGAGAGACGATGGTGTATGGCATTTGTTGTAGCCATGGTAAAAATGTGTCTCTCTGTCCTGCTATGTCCTCTCTTCTTAGAGGAACATTTAGATGTACAAGCTTCTTTCATTCTTTTTTTAATGGCAATTATATATTTCATTGCTTTCACGAGTGCCGTCTCAAGTAAGATGTTCTATAGAATCTATACCACTCCATGATCAGAAAGTGTTGTTTTAATTTTTTTAATTTTTTGTTTTTATTATGTGCATGATGGGAAGGCACAAAATAACATTAAATCATCATTCTTTTTATTCATTTGAGAATCGATATATACATATGGATTATTCAAATTAGTCTGTAAAACATCATCGATAATAAGTATAACAGAAGAAAAAGGCAAAAGAACACAGGCTTCTCGATATTCTGGTGTTAGAGAAGACTTTGTGACATGTATGTTCTTCCATGTAGTTGACTAGTCGTTGCATCTTGCTTTATTATCTTTTTGTCATTTTTTGGAATGTGAAGTTGTGGAGGTGGTGGTGGAGAAAGTGAAGATAATCCTCCAAGATCCGCAACACGGGAACACATCTCGACTGGTGAAGAAACCGAAGTAAGTGATGAAGCTCTCTCAGCAACTCTTTGTCCATTTCACACTAGTGCTGGTGATTGCACTCTCCTACCATTCTCGATATACATGACATCGGATAAATATGTAAAATCAAAGGACGTACATGTCTCGGAAGTGGATGGATCATGATTATTTTGTTCTGATTGCGGTGAAGAATATCGGACTTGGTTGTCTTCAAACCATCTAGCCTCTGAGTCAAATCAGTCATGTTCCTCGTCAAAATATGATGTTGATCTAGCATTGGGTTCACTGAAGATACCTCAGGATGATAAACAATTGAATGTGGCTGAGTCTGGTAATGTGGCGGTGGGTACCCAAAATATGATTGTTATTGATATGTATAAGGAGGAGGAGGATGCGAATAATACTGCCTAGAATATGTATGCTGCTGCTGGTTATATTGTTTGTAAGAATGTGCAGGCTGCATCGGTTGTTGATCCATGTCTTCAAGTATGGAACTGAGGTGGAGAGGAGTACTTGTGAGGATATGAAAGATGTTGGTGCTGGGGTTGTGGTCTACCTAACAGAAGATGCTAGACTGGCCATAGACTTGGATGTGAACCCAACTGACCTTGCCCTGATGGACAGGGCTGGTTGCACTATCTATTAAACCAAATGTCGTTTACTTCTTGGATATGAGGTGGAGGTGGATGATACAACTTAGGAACATATGGAATCTCTTGGTAGTACAGAACAACGCACAATTGAAGCGATTGTTGCTGGACCTAATCCAGGGCATGCACATAGTAAATGTGATGGATTGTAGAAGAAGGTACTCCGATACTCTGTTGTGTTAAAGTAGTAGAAGAATTCAGATGCTCCACTACATGTGCATCGGATGTTGCACTCTGGATCTGGCTTGCACTGATCATGCTCACTAGAATCTCCAAGTGACAGATAATCTCATCCAGCTTATCCAGCTATTTCGTCCACTATTTGATTACTTGTAATTTATCGAGCTCTTGTGATTGCTTTTCTATTATATATACTTTGGATAGCTGGTTTCCAATAATGGTCAGATCATTGCTATCCACCCTATCCACATCATGAGATGTCTTCATATTAACAACCTTGTAGGGTACTGAAGAAGAAGGAAGAGGGTGATTCTGGAAAGCATGAGAGGAAGATAGTGTTGCTGAACTCTCTGCCATCTCCTCAATCCATATTGTAGTGGGACCCCCTACAAGCGACATCTACCAATCTCTGGTTTTCCATGCTCAAACCACCAAAACAATTCTGCACTAGGCACGTCTTGGGAATATGATGATGGGGGCACATCTACGTTAAATCCTTGAACCTTTCCCATGCCTCGTGAATAGGCTAATGGGACAACTGGATAAGTTATCTATTAAAGATCTCATCTGATTCAAGCATAAAAGGTAATAGTACCTGCTTAGAAAAGTGTATCTTCACTAATCCTAAGATGTATAAAATTTCGAAATGGTTGATTCAATATAAGGCCTTGTCCATAAGACTGAACGAGAAGGCTATCATTTTCACTACCTCTAATGTTATGTTAGGGTAATGGATGATGTCGTATATGCGATCAAACTATTGGAGTTGAATAGACGGTTCCTCATGATTGCGCCCATGGAATATCGAGAGCAATGGAAGAATAGTGGGCTTGAACTCAAAATGCCCATGAACCGCAGGTATCTGAATCCATGTCATAGCATGTCCTACGCCTGGGTTATAGGCATATCTCATTGTGGGCTAACGAGTCGTGATATACCCTTTTTTAAGTTGTGCGAATAAAGCTTTTGAATTAATTGTGTTTGACATTTCGCTCTCGATGGGTAATCAGAATCAATCATTAAATAATCACTTAGAAATTTAATTCAATTAATTCGAGTGATTTTGAGTTTGTTATACTTGGGCAAGTTCTAAGGTCAAAATCAAGGAGGCAAAGGAACAACCTAGGTTTATGTCTATCGAATTTCATCAGTGGTTTTCGAGGCAGAATATTTTTGGTATTTTTAATGTAATGTTTTGATGTAAATGAAGATACGGTTGCTTTTCAGGACTAAAATGCAATTTTCAATTAATAATAATACTTGGTTGAGATGTTATAATGATGAAATAAAAGCACTGTCATTTTTTTGGAATTTTCTGATGCAATACAAATATTTAATGAATTTATGAATGCAAATAGTGTGATCTTCAATAATTAATTATAATAAATATTAAATCTATTTATTTTATGGAAATAAAATTATATAAGATATATCACTAGGAAATTTATCTCAAAAAATCCTAAACCCTAAAAATATTGAATTTGATACTGATTAAAAAATAATTACCAAAAAAATACAAAATAATTTTTATGGAGCAAAAATATGCATGCAAATGCAATTATTTTTGGGTACTGTGTAACTAACAATTAATTCTATGATCTATGAATTTTCGGTAATATTTGGAGTGATGGTTAATTAATTATGAATTTCGAACCAAAGATTGGGCAAACTATGAAAAGTTTCGTAAGAATATTAATTATTAATAATCATAGAGAATAAAAATATCACAAGCAAGTCTTAATGTAGATAATTATTTGATAAACATCATACAATTTTTCAAATAATAAAATGATGCAATATTGATGTTCAAAATTTAAGTAGAATAGAGGGGTATGTTTGCAAAATTACAAACTATAAAATAAAATAAAAATTGTTGTGAAGGAGTTGAAGGATAATTACCAAGACCCAGAAGGGTTGTTTTTTAAAATTTCCAAGGGGCGCGTGTAGAGCACGTGCCCTTGGATGGTGGCTAGATATGGACGGGATTTGGTGGAAATGAGAGTGGGGCTAGGCAATTTTTTCTTCAGGGGCACGTGCCCCTCACGTGTTTCCCCTTGAGACCCGAGCCGGGCGGTGTTGCATTGGTGGACGTTGAAGAGCAGGTTCTGGAGTAGAGGGTGAGCCTCCTACTCTAAGTGGCAAAGCATGGGGGACGATGGTTGAGGAGCCTCCTTCTCATGGTGGTGGTGTAAACTGCGTTGCTCCTCCGGCCGATGATGATGAGCGGAGAGGCGACGGTGATGGCGGATAGGCACCTGGCTGGATGTATGTATATGAAGAAGCGTAAGGCAGAGTAGTGACGTATGAGCGTTGGAGGTGCGATGATGGGAGCCAAGGTAGAGGGCTCTTGGACGAAGGCGGCGAGGCGCATGTGGTTAGAGTAGGCGAGTCGAAGGAGTCGGGGGTAGCTAGTAGAAGGACGTCGTGAGCCTCCGGTGGAAGGCTACAGATGCTGGTGGAGATGAACGTTGGCTCGACGAGCCATAGACCAGAGCAAGGCAAGCATCAAGGATGCACTGCAACATCCATGGTGGTCGGATCTCACCGCAGAGGTATCATCAGAACTGTCACCCCCGTGTGTTCGGAACTCTATCGACGGATTAAGCTTGAGGAGGGGTGGTAGTGCTCTTTTATAGGAGGGTGAAGGCGGTGGATGAAGAGGCTCCGCAGAATCGTGGGGATCTAATGGAGATGGAATTCGGGTAGGGGAATTGTGAGATGAAGGGAGGAGATCAGACATAGATATGATTGAAGGGGTTCGGTGATGGCAGCGGACCGATTAGGCAGTTCGACGGTGAGATTCGTACGGAGGAGACATGGGATGAGGCGGTGCTTGGCCAGAAGAGGAAAGGGGGAAGGAGAAGGAGAAGTAGCAGTTCGATCGATTGAGATCAGACGACTAGAAGGGTGCCACATGGCAACCCTTTTTTATTTTTTATATTATTTTTTATAAAAAAATGAAATAAAAATACCATAAATGAGTGAGACGTGGCGGCTCCATGAGCTGCAACATTTCAACTCCAGAAAATTCAGAAAAATAAAATACAAAGATAAATAAAAAAGAAATAGAAAATGACCTCGAATCGAAAACTTTTCTTCACAAACGTTGCTTGTTTCAATGGGATCTACAACTTTCATGAAGCGATCAAATCTAAAATCAATCATTTGTACAAAGTAATATTTTTGTGTATTATATGTACATAAAATACTTTGATTTTTTAGTTTGTAAATTTTTTATTATTTCTAAATAAGATATAAATCTAGTAAAAATACGATAAAATCATATCTAATTATTTATACATTACTCTATTTTTTTGGATTTTTCTTAATTAGGAAAATAGAGAAATAAAATAAAATACAAATGCGACAACTTTTTTACATACTATTACTGAACATTCAGACTCAGTTAGTTTCTTTGATTTCATGTTCAATTTGATTTGGATTTTTATGCATTTTAATATAACTTTCATAAAAGAAAATAAATAAAATAGTAATAAAATAAAAAGAGTAAAATATGTACATAAAATAATAGGTTGAAATCAGGTAAAAAACAAAATGTACAAAAGCGGCCCAAAACCCAACTTCACATATGGGCTCTGATTCACTTGGACTTGGTCTTATTTTGAAGATAATTGAATGTAAATTAGGATCAATTTGGACACTCTATGAGGAAGATATTTGTGTTCTAGTCTGGAAATTCTGGAATTAGGGTTTGGGTTTATTTCTCAATTATTTAAGTTAATGATTTTTTTATATTTTTTATTTATTCTTGTTAGTTATATGCGCAACAATGGAGTGGTTTCAAGTCATTTGGAGTTAGCATAAATTAATTAAAAAATCAGATAAGTTAGCTTATTATTCAGGTCAATTGGGTTGAAATTATTTTATCCAATAATGAGTGATAAAATGCAATTATTATTTACATATGCATGAATGCTAATTATGCAATATAGAAAGGTAGGTGAATTTTGTGGATCAGAGCTTAATTATCTTTTAGAGTTATGAATATGAGATTAATCATCTCCTGTACTTAAACAATGCTCGTCCTCGAGCATCTAAAGAAATGCAATGAGGTGAAATGAGATTGGATTTCATACCAAGACCACGAGCAGAAGGTGAAAATGGAGCTACACCGGCCTTTGGATTATTAATTTGGTGGAACTTCAGTGACACATAGGGTTTTAAAATCATCAGCCTCCATGTTCTACACATCATTGTCATAGTTTCGGCTCAGAAGTCATCTTAGATCAATACCCTTCTCAAAGCATACCACATGAACATTGAACAACTGACTCATGTGTGTGAAAGGTTTTAGCTATTCCCATCCATAATGTCAGACTACCATGAAAACCTCCTCTCCAATAACTCATCCTTGGGGAGTCATGTATTTCCTTCTAAGGCCTGTCGCGATGTGTTCATAATCGAAAAGAGGGAGAAATTAGAAGAAGGTGGAAAGGAACTAGAGGGTGACCAGTGTAGTCACCTCTCCTTGTGAAGCCAACCAGTTTTCCCAAGTCTCCACTAAGATGTGCAGGTTTTTTGAATCTTGGACCTTTTTGATCAAATATTTAATTGGTAGTTGGCTTCTCTTTGTTTGGATTTTTCATAGCTCTGCGTGGATATTGTTGTGTCCCTACAGATATAGAATCCTTTTTTCCGTACATGTTTTGGGGTCTTAGAAAAAATTATGCTCAACCGTCCATCCCTTTTCCGAAACTTTATTTCAACCCATACTTCGGTCTTTAGATGTCCATGCTATTAGAAAATAAACTCGCACAGACTTCCAACACCCCATCTGAGTTGAGCTAAGTGCATAGTGCAAGAGTACAAATTAATTCCTTATTCAAGAATCGTACCCAAAATGAGGTGACCAGGTTAGACACTAAGAGTCAGAATCTTGCATATTGTCATGCCGAACTCGAAGAATTAAGTGAAAGATATGAAGCTTCTGAAATCCCCTTTCTCGATGAAGTTCCTCACAAAATTAAGTGGATTAAGGTCAAGTCCAGACCACTCTCGATTTCTGATCATAACTCGGTTCAGAACCCAATTTCACAAATGCAAATGCAAGCAATGCTAGATGAAGTACATGTGTTGGAAATGCAGACACATTTTTTAAATTTTGTAACTTCTTTCCCTTTTTTTGAGATTTTTTTCAATGCAAGATTTTTATGCGAAAATAAATAAGAAGCCAGATTTTCAAAAAAAATTGGTTGCACACAATTGGACATAGTCAGTGCTATTTGCAAAACTATTTTTTTGTGTTTGTTTTTTTTTGTTTTTATTGGGTTTTACAAGTTAGTTACCCATCCCGTAATTACATATAGACTTATGCAAAAGTATGATCTACGAGTAAAATATATACACAGTATATATACACACCCCCTATTCTTAGCGAGTGCTATGTCCTTAGAGCACAAGAAGCGTAGAGAAGACATAGCTCGGGCTAAGCATAAGAGATCGAAATGATAGAAATAAAAACAGAAGTCAGCCCGCCCCCCTATTCTTAGGTTGTGAGAAGTCTAATAATTAAAGGAGGGCGAAGATGTGGCATATAGTGGAAGAGGTGGATGGAGAGAGTATATACAGTGGGCATCGGGTCCCCCTATACTTAGGCTCTGGCAGCCTGAGTACAAAAGAAGGGTGGTAATGGTGTGATCGAGAGAGGGGAGGTGAGTGGCATATACGGATGGTATCGGTCCCCCCTATACTTAGGCCTTAACCTAAGTAGAAGAATAAGATGTACAAGGGGACCTATGAGGTCGGGAGGGAGGGAGGATTGCCGATGATTAAGGCATATTTCGGCAGATCTTTTGTAAGCCTGTGGTGGGAGATGGTATTGATATGAAGAAGATGTAGCAAATGAGTTCCAACTATCGTCGGAGTTATTTTAAGAAAAATCATGCTGGAGAGTAGATGAAGCGTATGAATCAGATGATACGCAGCCATCATCGCAGTTATCCTCAGAAGAATAATACTTGATGGTGGAGGCACTCCAGATATTGTTGTTAGTAAGTTCCTTTATTAAGTTGCACTTATTCTTGGGGTCAAGTGATTCGTCTTTGGATGAATATTCTGAAGCGCAATCTCAGTATGACTGTAAGAGATTATTCCGGTATATTTAATTAAACCCCGAGAGTCGACCCTTGAGGAATAGTAATGAGGGGCAGGAGTCGTTTAATGAGGGTCGATATTCTGTTACTTTTTTAAATAGGGGATCAAGGCCACTGAAGTGACCTCACTCATAAGGATTACCTTATCTAGATCTGATGAGGAATCATAGGAAGATTCCTTTTCTGGTATGTCGAAGGCAACTTTCTTAGTCGGTTTACCTAATACTCGATTAGATGAAGGAGCAGCCATAGTGGGCATTTTGGTTTGTATTGTCTATGAAGGTGTAGGTCCTTGGAGTGAGGTGTTGACAATAGGGTCTTCAAATGAATAATCATTAAAATATTCCTCCCTGTTCAGTTCACGTCTCGCATATTTGATCTAAGTTGGCATGTCATTGGAGAGTTTCTGTGTCAGTCTGAGTTGATCAAGGTGGTCAGAGAAGGTCTTGTCCAGCTCAGGGTAAGACCATGCTCGTATTTACTCATCCCCATATAATAAGTCTTGTATCCGGTGATCATTAGTAGGATTTGTCATGATAGGAGTAGAGGTGAAAACAATAGGGAATGGAAGGATGAAATGAGTCTCTGAACCAATTATCTGCTCAACAGCCATTATCTCAGTTGTAGCAGCGGGGTAGGGCTTGTGTACTGCTTGACAGTTACAGCTGTTGTCAACATTATGAGTTACCTTATATCATGATTCCTCAAAGACTGATTGACCTTGAAGTGCTCTCAATGTCGTGAAATTGATTTCCCGAGTCACACAATCAATAGTTGCCTTAGCCAGTGCTAAGAATGGCTTTCCAATGATTATTGGAGATTGGGTAATTCTCCTTCATGCTCAATATCAATGATCGTGAAATCCACCTTGAGCGGAGCACCTTGTAATGTTAAGATGATAGAAATAGTTCCTCTCAGCAGATTTATAGATCGATCAACCACCTGAACAATCTCTCTTATCTTCCTGGTTGGTCCGAGTTTGAGTTTGTCAAATACCGAGGTCGGGAGGATGTTGATTGGTGAGTCATCGTCCATTCAGGCATGGGTGAATGTTGTGTCTTTAACTCAGTCAAATCGAGGAAACTGCTTCTCTCTGCGGTTCTTGGTCTTTCTTCTCATCATTAAAGAGGTGGCCACTGACAATATATGACTTTCGATCTTTGTTCTCTTCCTATTTGATTTTTTCAGCATTAATGTACTCTTTATAAATCTTTCTAGGTCGGGGAAGTGTTCAATGGACTTATTTAAGGGAAGTTCAAAAATCAATCTTTTATCTAGTTCTTCCCTTAGAATAATTTTCAAATCTTATTCACTTTCATTTTTATGGGTTTTTTTCCGATTTTTCAATTTTTGGGTGTTTTTGAATTTTTCAAATTTTTTGATTTTTTGGTGTCGTGTGTTGGTGAATTGTTTTTCCAAGTAGATGAGGAGCTTAGATATGCGGGGTCTGATTCATCTCTTCTATAGGGTATACAGGGTATGTGGGATTCTGAGTATTCTCGAGGTTTTCAACTTTAGATCCAATGATTCTATCTTCCACTTCCATACCCTAGCAACCATAAATTTAAATTAGTCAGTCAATGAAATATCTAAATTTACTCGCAATAAATTCATATCTCTTTCTTATCCACGAAATGTTATCCTCCAAAAACTTTTCATCATCAATCATGTGAGAAGTCTATGTGGGTTCCTGAGTATTCTCTCATTTTTCAACTTGAGATCCAATTATTTCATCTTTCATTTTCATATATGAGCTGAGAGAAGACTTTCTTGGAATATCCATTATATGATCGTTATCTTCTGAAATTTTCTCCTGAAAAATCATGGAAGGGGTCTTCTCAGTGGGAGGATTCTATGTGAATCTGTAGGTCTCATACTCAGCATACCGTGACTTAGGAATGCAATGTTGGGTTGAGTAGAGTCCACTTTTGTGGTCATGATTGGTCGTATCCTCAAACAATGGAATCATACAGGGTTCATGTGTTTCGATATCTTCAATTTGGTCCTCTGTATGTGCAGGTTGACCGATGGAGTGGTATACAGGTTGGTCAATAGAGATTTGATCATTAGGGTCAATCCAATATGGTTGATCATTAGGTACAAACCTCTCCTTGTGGTTTGATCGAGACATCATATTATTTCCTAAGTCCAGTTGAGATGTGTTTCTGTGAATTGTTGACCTGTCCCAACAAAAACATGAGGAAAGAATGAAGTTGGTTGGGCTTGGTGTCTCGGCCAGTCATGTGTATCAAAAGTGATTTGATCATTAAATATTTCATGATTTTCGACGAGAAATCATGAATAAGATGGTTTAGTCCAGGATGGTATTTGATCATGTGTGGTCATGGGTGGTGGAGGTGGGACATATGAAGTTGTGTTGAATTCGATCGGATGATCCGAGTAGAATGGATTAGAATTCATCGAGTTGGCTGGATTCATTCGAGGGTGAGAGTTTCCAGTGAATGTTGGATGATGTTTGGGTTTGACCAAGATGAATCCATTTTCATAGTATAGATCTGGTGGGTACTCGGACCAATATCCTATTATTTTCCAAAGGAGGTGGATGAGTTGTCCTAAAGGATCTTAGTTAACGATGTTTTAGTGCACTGGATACTCAATAGAAGAATCCCAAATTTCTAAATCAAGAAGAGTGATGGCACAAGTGTGTGGTTTTTTATATTCGAGTTTGGCTCACGTACACCAATGCAAACACAATACAAAATCCAGGTTCATCAACTCACATAATGAAGGCTGCAAGAGTTCAACCAATTATCTTTTCAATTTTTATTGGTGATAAAAAGCAATCTTGGAAAAGAATTAGCGAGCCATTAGGTGCCGAAAAATTTCTTAAAGGCTGGCCCAAATTCTTATGATTAGTTGCACCTACTTTCAACTAGAATGGGTGTAAGTACGGACCATAAAATGGATACCCATTACTTAAGGACAGAGCCTTAGATAGTGTCATTTAAACCACCTACGTTGTTAAGGAAATCCGGACCGTTTACCGACTATATGTATTTCCTTACTTAGAAGTAGCTAATTGTTTCATAGAATCAGCAGTCTGATGGAAGATTCTAGAGCTGGGCACTAGCCTTAAGCGTCGTCTCTCACTCACTCAGATAGATAATGAATACAAGGATGGGGTTGCTCTCACGTAAAAAAATTCTTGATTTTATGAGTTAATTAAAGTCGGCCTTGTTTAGCAGTCCCAATTTTAATTAGGTTATCACTGAAAATTTAGATGAGCAGAAATTCATGTCAACCATCTAGTCCCAATTCCCTTTAAATCTTAAGTGGCAAAACTGGAGGGAGAAAATTCAGGAAAAGCCGGTGCATGTTGAAAATGATGATGTATGCATAGTTAGAAGACTTAAAGTAATTCCCCATAATCTCCAAGTGGGATGCAATATAGGAATTGAAAATTTTATTCTATATGAAATGCAAGCCGATAAAACCGTAACTAGCAGAAAGTTGTATTATCCGTGAGTAGTTGATTTGAATTTTGACTAAGTTTAATAATCTAATGTACTTCTCGATTAATGTGCAGTGCGGTCCTAGGTTCTATGAGTACAATAAAAAATCCTAGAAGCTCTAATAGTCGTATGTGCAGGTCTAACCTACGGGCCACTCAAGTTAGGCCCCACCCTCACCGAAGAGTGAAACAGGCCACGACACACCACAGAGGAAGTTCTAGTCTTGTTTACATGCGTGAGAGTCCAAACGGACACCACTGTAAATGAGAAATTAATTACAAAAATTAAAATTGCAGAAATTAAAATTCTAGACACTACGCTTTCTTACGACTCGACTCAATCTTAATTTAATATGCATCTTTTTGGGCATCAGTGAAGATGCATCAGTTTTGAGAGAGCTGCTCCATGTGCGTCGATTTTCTAGCACAAAAAAATTAATAAGGGAGTTTGAGAGAGTGACACAAAAAATATTTAAAAATAAAACAAGAAAATAAATGCTGAAAAATAAAATAAATGTTTGAAAATAAAATGAAAAATTTAGAGTGAAGATTCAGGGATCAGATTACCGAATAAGGAAAACTGATCACTTAAATTTTCTAAACAAAAATCTTAAGCCGTTTGCCTCCCCAGTGATGGCAACATCTGATGAGTCACAATATACCCCTGGTAATTTGTGCGAATTAATCATTCGAAATAATTGTGTTTGACTCTTCGTTGTAGGCGGGTAATCGGAATCAATCAAGAAATAGTCACATAGAAATTTAATTCAATTTATTCGAGTTATTTATGTTTATTTTACTTGGGAAAGTCCCAAGGTCGAACTGAAGGAGGCAAAGGTACAACCTCGATTTATGTCCATCATATTTCGTGCATGATTTTCGAGGGTAGAATATTTTTGGTATTTTTAATATGATTTCTGGATGCAAGTGAAAATGCGAGCGATTTTAAGAAACAAAATGCAATTTTCAATTAAACGGATTCCCAAAAATACTAAACTTGGTCGAGATGTTAATAATGATGAAATACGTGTACTATATTTTTTTGGAATTTTCAGACGCTATACAATATTTAATGAATTTCTGAATGCAAACAATGTGACTTTAAGTAATTAATCATAATTGATATTAAATTTACTTCTTTCTAGGAAATACAATTACCTAAGATATATCACTAGGTGATTTATCTTAAAAAATCCTAAGACCTAAAATTGTTGAATTCAATACCGATTTAAAATTAATTACAAGAATTATACAAAATGATATTTATGGAGCAAAATCTGCATGCAAATCAATTCTTTTAGGGCACAAAGTAACTAACAATTAATTCTACTATCTGTGATTTTTTGGCAATTTTGAAGTAATGATTAATTAATTATGAATTTTGAAGCATAGATTGTGCAAAATATGCAATGTCCCTAAAGAATATTAATTATTAATTAACTACATGGAATAAAAATATCACAAGCATACCATAATGTAGATAATTAGTTGATAAACATCATGATTTTATTAAATAATAAAAAGATGCAATACCAATGTTCAAAATTACAGTAGAATAGAGGGGTCTGTTAGTAAAATTACAAATTATAAAATAATTACTGTGAAGGGGTTGAAGGACAATTACCAAGACCTAGAAGGGTTGTTTCGTAAAATTTCCAAGGGGCGCGTATACAGCTATTGCCCTTGGATGGCGGCTAGACCTGGATGGGATTTGGTGGAATCGAAAGGGGGGCTTTGCAATTTTTCCTCAGGCGCGTGAGCCAATATCTCCTCTCAAGACCCGAGTCGGGCGGTGCTTTGTTGATGGACTTTGAATAGCAAGTTCTGTAGTGGGGGAGGAGCCTCCTACTCTAGATGGCGAAGCGCGTAGGACGGTGGTTGAGGAGCCTCCTGTTAACGGCAGTGGTCTCAACTGCACTGCTCCTCTGGACGATGAAGATGAGAGGAGAGGCGACGGTGATGGCGGATAGTCACCTGGCTGGATGTATGATGATGATGAACTGCGAGGCAGAGTAATAATGTATGAGCGGTGGAGGTGCGGCGATGGGAGCCGAGGCGGAAGGCTCCTGGACGAAGGCGGAGAGGCTCATGTGGTTAGAGTAGGCGAGTCGAATGAGTCGGGGGTAGCAGGAAGAAGGATGTAACGAGTCTCCGGTGGAAGTCTCCAGCTGCTGGTGGAGATGAACGTTGAACGTTGGCTCGACGACTTAAAGATCAGAGCAAGGCAAGCATCAAGGATGCGCTGAAACAACCGTGATGGCCGGATCTCACCGCAGGGGGTGTCGTCAGAGCTGTCACCTCCATGTATCCGGTGCTCTATCGATGGATGAAGCGTGAGGATGGGTAGCGGCACTATTTTATAGGAGGATGAAGGCAGTGGATGTTAAGGCTCCGTGGAATCGTGGGGATTTGATGAAGATGTAGTTGGGTAGGGGAATCATGAAATGAAGGGAGTAGATCAAACAGAGATACATTGGAGGGGGTCGGTGATGGTAGCGGCCCGATTAGGAAGTTTGGCGGTGAGAGTCGTGCAGAAGAGGCGTGGGACGGGGCAACGCTCAGCCAGAAGAGGAAAGTGGGAATGAGAAGGAGAAGTGGTCGTCCAATCGGTCGAGATCAGACGGTCAGATGGGTGCCACGTGGCAGCCCATTTTTATTTTTATTTTTATTTATAAAAAATAAACGAATAAAAAATGCCATAAATGAGTGACACGTGACGACTCCAGTAGCTGGCCATGCTTCATCTCCAGAAAATTCGGAAAAATAAAATGCAAAGATAAATCGAAAAAAATAGCAAATAACCTCGTATCAAAAAATTTTCTTCATGAAAATTTCTCGTTTAACTTGATCTACAACTTTCATGAAGAGACCAAAGCAAAATCAATCATTTGCATAAAATGATATATTTGGGGTATTATATGTACATAAAATTCCTTGATTTTCGAGTTTTGTAATTTTTTTATTATTTTTAAATTTCATAAAAATCTAAAACAAATATGATAAAATCAAATATAAATATTTAGAAATTATTCTATTTTTTTGGATTTTTATTAGTTCGGAAAATGAAGAAATAAAATAAAATATGAAAATGACAACTTTTGTACAAACTGTTAGTGAACACTCAGACTCAGTTAATTTCTTTGATTTGGAGCTCATTTTGGATTTGTATTTTTGTGCATTTTAATAAAACTTTCATCAAAGAAAATAAATGAAAAAGAAATAAAATAAAGATAGTTAAATCCGTATATAAAATAATAGGTCAAAATCGGGTAAAATACAAAGTGTACAAAGGAAGCCCAAAACCCAACTTTCACATATGAGCTCTGATTCACTTGAACTTGATCGTGTTTTGAAAATAACTGAATGTAAATTAATTCAAATGTGAGTAGGATCAAATCAGACACTATATGAGGAAAATATCAGTGTTTTAGTCCAGAAATCCTGGAATTAGGGTTTGGGTTTATTTCTCAATTATTTTAATTAGTGATTTTTTGTGTTTTTTTATTCCTATTAGTCATATGTACACAATGTAGTGGCTTCAAGTCATTTGGAGATAACATGCATTAATTAAAAATCGGGGAAGTTAGCATTTTTTACATGTCAATTGGGTTGAGATTAATTTATGCAATAATGAGTGATAAAATGCTATTAATATTTACATATGCATGAATGCTAATTATGAAATATAGACGAAGAAATGTAGGTGAATTTTGGATATCTGAGCTTAATTATTATCTTTTTGAGTGATGAATCTGAGATTCATCATTTGCTTTGGCTCCACTCTAGGATACTGCTGATTGGCTCCCTCATTACCTCCTCCTCTCATATGTCCATCCACCTCTCTCCTCTTTCTCCTATGTCATTCCTCGGCTCTAATATCATATCATGAAGTCCTGCCTGGATGTTGGCATGCTCAGTCACCTAGGCCTGGATGGCCTGAATAAATGCTAACATCGTTGAGTTGATCTCATGCTGCTCAGTAGTTGGGTCCTTTCCCTTTGTTGGTGCCATCGAGTCCGTAGAATCAGTCTCGGTCTCTGTAAAAGTGCAAGGCACTTGATCAATCCTCAAATAATCTGGAGTCTCAAATGATAGTTTGAGATTAGGGTCAATCTCGAACAGGGGATTTATTGGAGAAAGAATAGGTGATGTGGAAAAAGAAGTGAATTCAGGAAGAGAGTCATCCCGAATACGCGAAAATGACTGAACTAGAGTGTATAAATATAATCTCGTGAAGTTCGATCACAAAATACCCCAATCCAAGACCTTCGATGGCGAAAGAAAATATGCGAGAACACATAGGCAAAGAAGAAGAAGAGAATGAAATCAACAAAAAGTTACTTACTACCAAACGCACATGGTGATGTATCCCTATCACCAGCGTACATCCTCAAACCACCTCAAAAAATGGTACCATTTGTCCGGGCTATCGGGTTATATCGCACCGAAAGTGAGATAAGAGGCAGAGCACACCAAAATGATTTTCTAAGGTATGAAGCAAGTGCTTGCAGCTGCGACCACTGAAGAGTAGTGTACAGGTGCTTAGGGCACAAGTCTAGGGATTTGGGATCTATCCTTAAAGCAACATCCTCGTGCACTTTGTCTGGAGATAAGTACCTACAAACAATGAAGGGCTTACTCTCCCCAAAATAATGATGATATGATCATTACGTTTAGTTTTAGGTCAAGTGTGATTAGTAGTCCCTTTTTTATTTGGTTATCACTTTTTTTTGGATTTTTCAATGAGTCAATCTAATGAAATTTTCAATTCCTTTATTTACTAACTGAGAAATCAAGGGAGGAGATCGGAAAAGCCAATGCGACAGAAATCAATGAGGCATGCAATAGATAGAAGATGTGTACCTTATGCCAATAGTCTACATGTGAAATGATCCTCCCATAAAAATAAAGACAAAAAATAAACTAATATAAATGTTGCAAGAGAAACATCCTAGTAGTACCTTTTATTAACGGGAAAGCATAGGTTTATTTGACTAAGTCAAATTCTACGATCTACACTATAGGAACAGATATTCTTATTTTGGGGCCTGGACCTAATCAATTACCTATCTCTGCCAAGAAAATAGAACCTAATACTATGGCTCAATCACAAGAAAATCATGAGAACATATAGAATAATAAAATCGAGAAAACAAAAATCGATGAGGTCCCCCAAGTGCATCGACACTTGGTGAAACAAACCCTGCAATCCACAAAGAGTCTAATGTCCAAATAAAAATAGAAAAAGGAAAGTGCCTAAAAATTATTACAAATTATTTATAAAAATAAATGTGAAATAACGTGCTAAAATAATACAAAATATATTAGTGCAAAATCTCCGCCAAGAAATCCTCAAAATCTTCTACTGCTCCTCTCCCATGCTCTCTTATTACTTAGTGAATAAACAAGCCACCTCCTCTTTGTTGGGTGTGCTAGTGCTCCTAGGAATGCCTCCCTCGCTTGTCAAGCCCTAGCAAGAAAGAGAGAAACAAAAAATATGTCAAATCACAGTTATGAGAGATAATAAGAAAATAAAATGGAGCAGAAAATATAATAAACATACATTGAAACTAAAATGTGGATATGTCACAAAATGAGAGGTGTTGGAGAAAGTAATCTCAGATAAATATCTAAAGACCAATCTTGGGGGGCTTTCGGTGTATGACAAATCAGATCCTATAAGTATTGTATAAGTCCCCTCACAGCACACAGTACTCAACCTGAGTGCACACACCTCAACACTATGTAGATCAACAAATATGTATAGAAGGAAAATAAGAGACAAAAATTAAATAAATAAAAGCAAAAATATGTACATAAACCAAGAATAGCAGGCAAAAGAGAGACCTAGCTACCCTTACAGTGCCTACCATGTAACAGTGCCATTTGTTGAACAAGGCTTATTTGTGTTTTTTTACTTAATTGAAATATTCACAAGGTAAACAATCATCATAACCCCAAAAAAGTCTCAACAAAAATTATTTTTAATTATTCAATTATCAATCCAACAAATAAAGAAATGTAGTGTAAGCAAGAGAAATAGGTTTTCTATTTATTTTCATGTATAGCGTACATGATCGAACTCACGGAGGCTACAAGCCCCGATGGTTATTTAAATCAAAGAAGAAAACAATGAAATAAAAAGTAGTTATTTTTATGCAAATTCTTGGTCTATTTAGGGAATTTTGCCTTTTTAGTTTTTCATGAATTTTGAATTTGTATATATTTTAATGTTTTTTCTGATTTTGTATTTTGTTATTTTTTTAAATTTGTATATTCTCTGTTTTTAAAATAATGCAAAATATTGAATAAAAATAAAAGAAATAATTATAATCTTCTTGGATTTTAAAATATAGATAAAATAACTAGAAAAATTAAATAAAAATGTTTCTGGGTTTTTAATAATTTTATCCTATTTTTGTGAATTTTTAACAATTTTTAGATTTTTTGGATTTTAAAATAATTAAAAACTGTGAAATAAGAAAACAAAAAAATAAAAGAAAATGTTTTTTGATTTTACAATAGAAAATAAAATCAAAATTTTGTATAGATTTTTCAAATTTTTGAGAAAGAAATTTTATGAACTTTTTCTATCAATTTCTATGATTTTTCTGTGTTCTTAACGCTTTGCTATTTTTTAGTTTTTATAAAGAGAATAAAGTTGACATTTGTATAGAATACATTTTTCAGAATTTTCTAAAACAAATTGTATTTTTTTAATTTATATTGTAAACATGACAAAATTAAGGTGTTTTTGATTTATTAAAAATAATAGAATGCAATTAAATTCAAAACTGTAATTATTGGTAATAAATGGATTAGTAGGAATTATTGGGATTTATTAGAGAATTAGAGGAGTTAATTAGCTATTTATTAATCTCAATTAACAAAAAATTAAAACATATATTCACATGACTTATATGCAAATAATTTTATTTCAAGAACTAAGGAGACATCAAAATATAAAATTCAATGGGCTCTATGTAATTTTCACACGAAAATGCACGTGCCAATGGATGTGAGTCGGACTGACACAAGCAATTTTGTGATTAGTTTATTTTCATGGATGAAGTAGTAATAAGGAAATGTAGGGGCTCTATTGCAATTCAACCAGAAAAGCACGTGCTACACACGGCCTACAATACACAAAGGACTTAATAGCAAATATGAAAAAATAAACTGCCAGATATGAAATTATTCACAAAATCGTAGGCCAACACGTGCCCTTAGATGTACTTATTTACAAATAAGAGTAATTGAAGTGACTTAGGATGAAAATAATCACCGGGTGCATGTTCTCTGCGTGCAAATCAAATGGTTGTGAACATCTAATGCATATTTGGATCAATGGTCCATTTTTGGGTATAATCGATTGGCTACGATTGAAATTGGGAGACGTCTTCTTAATCCGATGACCCAGAAATGTGATGGAAGAACACAAATGAAGGCATTCGGGGATGAACTTTGATCAATCATATCTCGATCAATCTCCAACCAACAACTATCCTGATCAACGATCCTCATTTTTGTACTCTCCCTCAGCGTCTGGATATGTCACTAAAGCTCATAATATGGATGGATCACGATATGGAGTCCGAGTGGTATGCAACTTAATGTTAACTTCCATGTCCTAGATCCTTACTCCAAACACATACTAGATCCTACAATCAATTTTATTGCTCAGATATCGACTTTGGTCGATGTTATTAGCTGAAAAGATAACAAATGAAGAGGAATATCATCTTTGTGGTGGGTGGTTGGAGTGGGAGACGAGATTCCATATCTGAATGGATATGGGGGGATCAAACATGGTAAGGAGGCGAAGAAGGGTATGTAAAAGGTAATCAGAAGGACAGAGTGATTATTTGATGAACAACGAGCTTTGATTGCGCATATAGGAGTAGAATCTAAGCTAATCAGAATTAAACTAATAACCCAAAGTAAAAGCAAAATGAAAAAAAAAACGAAATTGAGTTCGAAAATAACCAGAATTAAACTAAGGTGATGGGGAAAATGTCCCGACCTTCATCTGTGATGGCAGTCAGAGAAGCTTCAACACCTTCGACGATCTACGGTGACATGTTTGGCTACCTCCTCCTGGAGATTGCTCGCTCTCTTGATCGTGAAGTAGTCTCGATGTCACCTATGTCCTCTCCATAACTCGATCACGGGCGAAGAAACTAGGAAAAACATATTAGGGTGTCCGACGGAGCAGGTGATTATTTATAAGCAGTGAGCTGGAGCAATCATGAAATCAATTGACTGCAGGAACCGAGGTACGGATCATGAAAATTATTATATGGCGAGATCGATGATTATTCGGGCTAAAAGATCGAAGAAGCAAGTAGTGGTAAATAGAGGTTGGTTCGATAAGGAAAAATGCGAGAAGCCAGTCTGGCGAGCAGAATTATCGGGCAAACCTGATGCAAATGGAGTTGACACAGGTCAACATATCCGGGTTTGATAAATAGCATTCAAGTCCAAATAAGACAAAAAACTAGAGGACAAAATTAATGTACTCCATCAGATTGATGATCTCTTCGATCAGTTACACGCATCAACAATGTTCTCTAATACTGACCTGCAATTAGGATACTGTCTTTTAAGAATCAAGTATGCATACGTAATGAAGTCCACGTTTCAGACTAGGTATGGTAACTATGAGTTCATGGTGATGCCTTTTGGACTTACGAAAGAACCCGCCACATTCATGGATTTGATGAATCGAGTCTTCCGCCCATACATGGATAGAATCATAATCATATTCATCGATGATGTTCTAGTCTACTCTCATGATGAGTATGAGCATGAGTCCCATCCTCGCACTATGCTAGAGACACTCCGAGAGAACCAACTATATGCCAAATACGTCAAGTATGATTTTTGTCTTTCTGATGTGGCATATCAAGGCCATGTGGTTTCAGGGATGGAGGTGTCAGTTGACCCTGCCAAGATAGATGTAGTGTTGTCATGGGAGCAACCTAAGATGGTTACGGATATCCATACTTTTCTTGGCCTCACCGTGTACTACAGGAGATTTGTCATATGGTTCACCCAGTCGGCCATACCTCCTACCTAGTTGATGCAGAAGGATGTTCCATTTTTTCTGGAGTGAGAAATGTGAGTTGAGATTCCGTATTCTCAAGGAGCGGTTGACTTCCGTGCCCATCCTAATCATTCCTTCTGGTACCTTGGACTTCACAATTTAAATCGATGCTTCACAGGAAGAATTGCATGATGTGTTGATGCAGCGAGGACAAGTTGGGGCTTACGTTTTACGACAGCTAAAGAACCATGAGTGCAACTACCCCACCCATGACTTGGAGTTGGTAGCTGTAGTCTTTGTACTGAACATAAGGCTCCACTATTTATATGGGGTGATATTTGAGATCTTCATTGACCATAAGAGCCTCAAGTACATATTTCATCAGAAGGAGCTAAACATGAGGCAAAGACGATGGATATAAATGTAGAAGGACTAAGATTGTATCATCTTCTACCACATTGGTTAGGGAAATGTGGTGGCATACACCTTGAGCGAGGGATCCTACACTGAGTGTTCAGCGTCTTGATTGCAGAGTTGGGATGTGCTCATTACGCATAGTGAGTGGCATCCATTTGAGCGCACTTTCGATACAGTGACCGTAGAAGTGAAGTATAGTACCTTATGGGACAGGATTGTCCTAGGGCAATAGAAAGATCAGAGGATCTAGAACTTGTACCACAGATGCTTGAAGAATGAGCTCAATGGATTTCAAGCTCGGGAATCCATCCCATTGAAGGGGGACCGTATGTGTGTCCTTGATGATAAGGAGCTGAGGAGAGATATCCTAAATGAGGTGCATAGTTTAAGACTTTCTATACATCCAGGTAATATTGAGATGTACCGTGAGCTTCGCCAGTTCTTTTGGTGGAAGGCATGAAGAAGGACATAGCTTAGCATGTCAGTCGATGCCTTACCTGTTAGATGGTAAAGGTAGAGCACTAGAGACCCCTTAGTTTACTACAACCTCTTTCCATTTCGATGTGGAAATGAGAGGGCATCTCCATGGATTTTAACTCGTCATTATCGTGTACCCCAAGCGGGCATGATGCGATAAGGGTGATCATTGACCGGTTGAACAAGTTTGTCCATTTTATTTCGATCAATGTGACATGTACACTAGTTGAGTTAGCCATATTATACATCCAGTAATCATTCAATTGCACAGGTTGCCCAAGGAGGTAGTGTCGGATAGGGATCCACATTTCACTTTACATTATTGGGAAGAGTTCATGACAGCCTTGAGAACCAAGCTACATATGAGTTCATCTTACCATCCACAAACAGATTGGCAGTCCGAGCAGACCATTCAGACTTTGGAGGATATGATACTGATGAATCTATATTTCATTATTTATTCATTTACTTTAGCTTAAAATCCCTAATAGAACACCTTTTAATATCACTAAGTTCAATGTTTTATTAACTCTCTTTATTGTGTAAATATTGTATATTTATCACTATTTAACCTAAAAAAATAAAGAAAGAAAGGAAAAATAAAGAAAATAAAGGATTTTATATATGTAATAGATACAGGCTGAATCAGACCCCGAGAGAAGGTCAAGACTTGACCTGATCGAAAAGGAAGAAAGTAGGGGGAGGTAATGGCTATTTACCAGAAAATACATTGGTCCCTTGTAAGTATTCTTCACATGTACATTATTGTCTATAATATAATATTCTTCCATTATTTCATTCATCACCAAATTCTTTATAAATAACAAGTATTTCTTCTTGAGATTTGGGAATGAATTCTTGTGTAAATATAAAAATAATTTCAGTAACAACTTGTATATATTATATAAATAACATCACTCTCCCAAAGCCACAAAAGTACAAACATCCAAGATAAATATTAGCTCCACCAAGGCTCTAAATTCATCAAACTCACTTTCATTGTACTCCAAATTAAATTATCTTAAAATGAAGGTGATTTCATAGAATTCTGAGTAAAGATATGAAATGTGGCCAATTGGGGTATTGTTGTATATTATACCTATGTAAACTATGTATATTAATTAATTAATTAATTCTGTGTACATATTTGAGAATATTGTATTTTTAGTTACTTGTAAACATCGTATTTAACTCGTATAAAATATAAATAAAAAATCAACAAAAATAAAATCAGGTTTATATTGTATATATCACCAGGTATATAGTGCACCTATACCTATCTAAATAACATAACAAATTAATTCTTAAAAATCAAATAAAAATATCTCTAAAACCTTTGTAAAATATTATAAATAAATAAAACATTAAATTTTGTGTATATATATAATTAATTAAATTAAAATTAGAATATTGTATATATAGTTATATATACACGTTAATAACACTCTATATTTATTTTTACCCTTGTAATTATATTATTTAATTAATTAAAAAGTTACCAAAATTAACTTTAATTTATTCTTAACAATTTTTGTATACATTATGTAATTAAATAAATTTATTTTTTATTTTTTTATTTAATTATTTTACTTTTATTTATTGTTTTGTCTCTAAGTGTATTTTGTCCTCATCCTAGGCGCGAACTGATTGGTAGACCCAGGATTGTTGGCACGTGTCAGATGGTTGGCCTGCATCTGCTACCGCTAATTCTGCCCTTCGCCGTTAATTCACCCATTTTCCCCACGTTCCTCGATCAGTAACCGCCTATGCTTCCTTCTCCGATTTTCTCTCTCATTCATTCTCCTCACAAGCCCACGTATTATTTCCATCGATTGCTCCACGAACTGCACCTATTTTGAATTTAAAAATTCATTGGAGCCACACCTATAAATGATACCCCTCCATCTTTGGCGATAAATCGATCGGTCCTTCGATCGTTTTCCTCCCGAGATCTATTCCTTAAGTGAGCTATAGGTGACAGCTAATGTTCTCCATTATCAGGAGTTTTAGTGATCGTTTGAAGCTCGAGATCGAGCTATGTTGCCAGCGACCTCCAATACAGGTCTCCGCCTCTCTGCCACATCACAAATCTAGGCGATTTGCTTCCTTCTTCTTATCCATAGCTAACCTAGATAGATTGTCTTTGATCTACTCTTTATTTTTCGCTTTTTATTTTACTTAAATTTCTTAGATCAAACTTACATCTTCTACCTCTGATCTGCACGATTCGATGTACTCTGGTCACTGTTAAACCTCTCCGATCGCACCAACACTTTTGCCCGACCTTTCTTTTGCTCTAACACCCTCTGCCCTTCTCTTGATCGCTCTAGATCAGGAGACTGGTCTCCCCTCCGACCACCTACACTGGAGACCTCGATTCAATATACAATTCATACTTTCCTGGCCTAATTTCTTGGCTGATGGATACCTCCGAGCATGAGCTTTCCCCTGCATGTCAAAGGAGCTCTAGAATAACGTTAAGAGCAATCATTGAGACTTGAGTACATTCCTAGAACAACCAAGAAGACCACCTTTCAGATCAACCATCTAACTGCCTTTGATCCAAGTTGCACATAATACGAAGAATTGCAAGAGCTTGGATTTCAGACCAATTGGACGAGGAATAGTGCTTGGACGAGGTAGACTCAGTCGATCAAAGTTCACCAGGGAAGACATGCTTCTCAGTTCATGCAGATAGTCTCCCAACTGCACGATCATGAATGGTGCACCAGTTTACATCTCAGTCATTCGTTGAACCTCAAAATTCAATCGTAGATCAAGAGCTCAGAACGAATTGACACCCTTCGCTCCATATTTAAATCTTCACGTTCATTTCCAAGCCACGTCACCGTATAGTCATTCAGCGCTCCACATCACTTAAAGGGTACATTTGTACCTCTGGTCCTTATTTGTATTTATTTTCAAATAAGTCCCTATGAGGACATTGCCATTTTGTCATTATTGGAATAATTGTGTTTACTTCATGAGATTTAAACTATTTGCATATTAGTCTACATTGAATTGAAGTGTGTGCCTAGCACATGTTTGTTTGGATAAATTGAAATATAAGGTCGGAAGTTCTCTTTTGTTGATTGGCCCTTAAATTTATTTTACTTACATAAAGGTCTAGTCTTGCTGGGTATACGTGCTTGTGCCTATTAGTTTTTGGAAAAAATGCGTATTATTCCTGTATTTTCTTTTTATTAATTATTCAGTATACAAACATTAAAGAATTGCATATTAGTTGTTGTGAGTCTATTTTAATTTTTGTACTTTAAAATTAAATAAAAAATTATCAAAACATGTCTAAAAATTCTGTAAAATTCCCTTAAGTTTATGTTTCATTCACCTTGCATCCATAATCTTCATATTGCATTTTCATAATTTCTATTATTTACGAAAAATAAAAACATTTCATAAAAATGTCCCATTTTCACTAAAAATAATAAAAAATATGAAACTTTCTCAAATAACTTTAAAAAAATTTTGTCAACTTATATTTAGTTTTTTAATTTCTAACCAATTTTATATTTTTATTATTTTTAAAAACCATAAAAATCTTAAAACTTTTAAAAATTTAAAATTATAAAAATGAAATAAAACTAAAAAATAATAAAATGCATCTTTAGAAAATATAAAAAATATCATTCATTCTGAATATCTTCCTTCTACTTTTTAATTATTATTTTAAAAATTCAAAACATTCAGTTTATTTCTATTTACTTATTTTCATTTTGATTGATTTAAAGGCTTTAAAAATTGCAAAAAATTCTGGAAAATTCATAAAAATATGAGAAAAAATTAAAAATCTAAAAACATTTTTTTTAATTTTATAGTTAAATTTGATATAATTAAAAAAATATAAAAAAGTGTGATTGCGTGTGTGAGCTTGATTTTTATTTAATCATTTCATTTTTTTCAAAAAATAAAAAAAATTCTTTGAAAATTAAAAATATAAAAACTGGAAACCAAAAAAATTATAAAAATTAAAAGTCATAAAAAATATACAAACCTTAAAAACACAAAAACCAAATATAGTGTGCATAGAAATACCTCAATTCCTTTATTGATTTCTCATTGCATAGAATAATACTCGGGATTTTTGTAGTCTCCATAAGTTCAATCTTGTTAGCTATACAGGTAAATTAAATTGCAAAAATCTCTTGCTACATTTTCTTCTTTATTTTTGCTTAAGATTGAATAAAACTTTTGTTTGATGCTTCTTTGTGTAGCGACGAGACTTGTGTATAATTTATCGAAATAAAAACATGGAGTTTAGCGAGTCAACAAAATGGCATTGTTACCGGGGAGGCAGGATGAGTGTAGTTAGGTTTTTCCTTTGACTAACTATTCTTGGTTGTATATTTTTTTATTCTTTCTTACATTTATTTCATTGTTCATATTCATTGTATTTATTTCATTATCATATTTATATAATTGTTTCTTTTATACATTCGTTATTTCCTCTTTCTTGTGAGGGATATACGAGCGAGGGAGACATTCTTAGGAGCACTAGCACACTCAAGGAAAGTGGAGGTGGCTTGATTCCCCACTAAGTCGTAGAAGAGCGTAGGAGGAGGAGAAGAAGATTTGGAGGAGAAAATCATTTGGAGTATAGATGTTTTTTTATTTATTTTAGCATTTTAGCCACTCAAAAACTTTTATAAAAAAGGACATTACATACATTGTGTGTGAGGCCTATTTCGCCAAGTATCGATGCACTTGGGGTACCTCATCATTTTTGTTTTCATCGCCTTCTTTTTCATTGTTTTCACAGGGTTTTATGTGCTTGAGCCGTTAGTGATTGCTTTAATTAACTTGCTTGAGCCATGTAATTTATTAGGTCCAAAACCCAAAGAAAGAAATTTTGTACCTATAGAGTAGAGCGTAATTGGACTTAGTCAAATATAATTTGTTCCTTCCCGCTAATATAAGTTATTGTTAGGTAACAAATAGCTAAATAAATGATATAATTTGTATTCGTTGTAATACTGGTACTTCGAGAATCATGCAAAATCAAATCAAATGTCTCTGCAAAGAGGACTCGACTTTAATTTATATTCCGGGCAAGTACGGGGTCAAACACAGGGAGGCAAAAGACAACTTTGGCTTTATTCGGATCACTTAGATCTCGGTTTTCAATGCCTATTTTTTGTATTTTTTTAATGCAAAATGAATGCGAATGCAAAATACTAAGTTAACAAGAAAGCACACAAATTAGCTAAATTAATTTTGATGTGGAATTGATCCAATTTAGCTAAATTATATTTTTCTTAGAAACCTAATCCAGTGATGAATGCAAAAAACTTTTTTTGGATATTTAGGATATAAAATAAAATAATGAAAAATACAAACGTTTTAGGGGTTTTTTTAAATTTTCCCACAAATAGAATGACAAAATTATAAAAATTTTACTGAAAGTAAAATATGATTAAATGAGGTTACCATATTATTTTAAAATTTTTTGGTAATAGATGATTTTTTATGGATTTATTAATGAAAGTAGAGAACAATGAGTATTTAATTACTAATAAATCCACAATGTCATTTCATCTAGATAGGAATTATCTTAAAAAGGTATTTATATGAGAAATCCCAAAGAGTTGGGATTTCGTAAAAAATAATATTTGTGGATTTAACTAAAAATCATTTACCAGAATAAATCTACAATTTATTTAAGGCATAGGACAACTCCAATTTGGATTAAATTTAGACAAAACTGTCACATTTCATGGCATCATTACTGATTTTCGAAGTATTTTTGGAACAACCGTGAGTTAAATATGAATCTACGACCGTAGATTGTGTAAAATTTGCAATTTTTCACTAATATAATTTTATTTAATTACCCAGAGATCACAAAAATCCAAATAAGCAGCCAAATGGTAGAAAATTAGTTGCTTAACAACATGACATTTTTCATTAAATTAAATGATGCAAAATTAATGTTTAAATTAGAGCATGAACATAGGGGTGTCCGTGCAGTTACGGAAATAAAAAATGACAATGCAAGCTGAGCATAGGGGCACTTTTATAATTACAATAAATATAAAGGGAAAACAAGCAAATTTTTCAATAAAAAAATAAATAAGGGGGGCTTCTTCTTCATTAGGGCACAATGCTTAGGGGGCGACGGCGACGGAGGATGAGCCGTGGCTGGCAACTGGAGGTGGGGGCGAAGGCAGTGGCACGACTGTACGTAGGCTGGCGGTGCACGGCGGGATGAGGAGCCACGGCTGCGGCTATGCGCGACGGTGGCGAGGAAGATGCGGTTGCCAGCGCTGCAAGAAGTGGGGTCGGCCACTTGCTGTAGTTTTTTTTTATTTTTTTTGAAATTTTTATGTTGTGATTCTCATATTTTTAATTTTTTTTAACTAGGAACAATGAAGATATTAATGAAGATGTGGGGACAATGAAGATCAAAATGAAGGAGGTGATGTGGTGAAATGATGATGTGGCATAAAAAACATGGGAAAAATTGTTAGATAAAATAAAATAACAAGGAAAATGAGAGGGAATGCATACCTGAGGTTCATCAAATTTGTAGAGCAGCTACGCTAGACTCTTGTCATGTCCTTGATCTGATTGTAGAAAAAATCGGAGAAGCTATGTAAGCTTGTCGAAAAGCTCGTGACACAACAATGACGATTGTCACGGATCACGTCTGAAGGAGGTCGTCGCTTGAGGATGATGCTCAGCCGTTGTCACAGATAAAACACTCAAATATCTCTCTTTATTCTCTAAGAATGGTGGATGGGGAAAATGAGGATGAAGAGAAGGATAAAAAGAAGAAGAAATGGAGTAAGAAAAATGGTGGAGTGGTGGAGATGAATGAGAGGTTAAAAAAATGGTGGAAGAAATTATGTTGAATGGGTGGTTAGATGAATAAAATGGAGTTGAATGGGAGTTGGTGGTAGAATGAGAAGTTAGAGTAGAGAAAGAAAAATAAAAAAAGAAATTAAAAGTTGGCTATAAAAAAATAAAATAAAGAGAAAAGAAAGTGGAGAATTTACAAAATAAAATAAACAATATGTACATGTTTTTTTTACTTTTCTAAATTTACTTTTCTGTATGTTTTATAAAAAGATATTTACGAAATAAAAATAAAATACTAGAAATAAAGTAAAACACAAAAATGATTTTTTTTAGATTTTCAGATATTAAGAAAAAGAAAATAAAAAAGGAAGAAAGAAAAAATATTTGCAATATATACATTGTACAACTAGGTCCCAAAACCCATATTTTGTAAAAAAAACTCTGATTTTAATGAAACCACTTTCATTGGATAGTTAATTTTGTAACTTAAATTTTAAAAGTGACTTTGGTAAATTTGGAGTTCATGCGGAGCGGGAATTTCACTGGGAAGTTGGACTTTACTGCTTTTTCTCTTTGGGATCTAGGAGTATTTATTTGAGGTGAAATTTCTTTGAATATATATATATATATATAAGTAAGTCAGAAAAAGAATTAGCCAAAAAGTTGTTGAAATGGATTTATTAAAATTACATGAAGTTTGGGCTATTTATAGGTGAAAAACTCCTTTATTTTACGGTTTTTTATTAGTAATTTATTTTGTACAATATATTATATAACAATTAGTGTATTTTATTTACAATAGCCATTTCTTTAATTTATTGATTTTATTGACATTTATTTGAGATTTTACTCAGGGATTTAGCTAAGATCAATATATTGAGATGATGAATCGTGGATTCGTCACCCCCCTATACTTAAATTTTGCTAGTCCTTAAGCAAATAAAGAATAAATAAGTTGGATTAACCCCTGATTGTGCATGTGAATACAAGACTTGATTCATTGAAGAACTCTTGCTTTTATGATCCTTAAATTCTATGATGAACCAAGCTCTAGTCAAAAGGTATTCAATTTCCCTAATCATTAGACTCTCTCTGTATACATATATAATAGGGATATGACTTTAAGTGTGGACTGCAATTATAAGAGTAGAGTCGCAACTTCTCCCAAGGATCTGGTCCAAGAGACTCTCCTAAGAACGCGATCCTCAACACTAGGGAATGAACCATTTCTTGCATCCAATCCACCATCTCTTTAGTTGTCAGACTTAAAAGTGTAGATGGAAGGCCAGTTGATGGAGGGCATAAGATTGTGTCATTTCTTCTCTCCCTCTCATTTGAACAATGATCCTCTCGAGTGCCTTATTAACTCAACACATGTAATTTTTTTTTGTTATTGATCAGTGTGACTGTTAAGAGAATTCAGAGTCATCTGCACTTGTTTTCGTGGGAGTACACTGGGGTGTGTCTCTTTTGAGTATCTAAGATACCTTCGACACCCAGACATGTATCACTATACGATGCAGAGCCCTTTTTGGTGCTAGCCCGACTCTTGGTCCTAATAGCGGTGGTCCAAGTGGACACTTTGAAATGGTTGGGAGCACTCTGCTTGGGTGAAAGCTCTTTGATATTTGACTTTGTATGTTGAGAGCATTTCTTTCAACTTTTCTTTCTTTCTTTTCTTTGCTTTTGGCTAGCTCCACTACTTTTACCAAAGAGTTGGTGCACACTGATCAATAATTTTTTTCGATTTCATTACACCCTAGCACATAGGTAAATGTCAAGAGATAGTACAAGAACTATGTTTTCGTACTGGCTAAAGGTGCTGACACTCAGGTTTAATGAAGCCTTCATTGATTGTATGCCATCCTCAAGCATCATAAAGTAAGGTCCCTACTCAAATCTCTCATCCCAGTTCCTTAAGTGAAATTTCAACTCATCTCATCACAACAGAATTCGTGTACGTGAGTGTTGATCATATTCTTAATGTAGAGGCTAAGCATGTATATAGCACACAAATCTTTCAAACTAGGGAAATGTGAATAATTAAGTCAAAGACCTCATAAATCAAGTGTTCTTGAACATCGCTAGTCTTATGTTAATGTGTAAGTGTCAAGGACTAAACACAACTATTAGTTAGGTTTTTTTGTGATTTTTTATTTTTGTGATTTTTTTTGAAAAGGAAAGGAAAAGAAGAAAGATTTTTTTAAAAAAAAGGTTATTTTTGCTATTTTTTATTTGTTTTCCAAACGTTTTTTTAAAGAAAGGTAAATAAGAAAGGAAACATGTTTTTTTTGGATTTTTAAAGCAGGTAAGGAAAGAAAAGAGAAAATTGTTTTTTTATTTTTGGAAAAGTTTTTTTGAAAAAGATTTTTTTTTCATTTTTCTATCCACCCCGTAGTTATTGTATAATATATAAAAAATATGCGAAAGTACGAGCTATGGATAAAGTATATATGTAATATATACATGCCCCCATATACTTAGCATGTGTTATGTCCTCAGATCACAAGAAGCGAGGAAAATACATAGCTCATGCTAAGCGTAGGAGAGTTAAAATAATAAAAAGTATAGAAGTCGATCCACCCCCCTATACTTAGTCTCTGGTCAGCCTAAGTGTAGAAGAAGAGAAAAAAATTGGTCGTACGGGGTCAAGAGGAGAAATGGATGAGTATATACACATGACGGGCATCGGTCGCCCTTATACTTAGGATCTAGTTAGACTAAGTCTAGGATAAGAGTATGCGTGAGAACCGATGCGATCTGGAGAATATACATAGAAGGGAGAATGTACAGGAGTGAATTAATCTTCTAAGTTGCTGAATCTTGATGCGACATCTTCATAAAGAGTAATATGATGTATCTGCTCTTTGCTCATTTTGCATGAAGTTGATGACCTCGACTTGGACAAACTGCTCTTTAGAATCTATAAAATGCTTCAACATCTATCCATTCAACACATGAGATTGTGCCCAATCTTTGAGATCAACTATCTCCACACTTCCATTCCCGTGCACTTTCTTAACAACAAAGGGACCCGTCCACTTAAATTTGAGCTTCCCATGGAACATCTTCAACCTGGCATTAAACAACCATACCTTTTTCCAAGGTACAAAGTCTTTGCACCTAAAGCGTTGATCATGTCATCTCTTTACTTTATCCTTAAAAATCAAACTATTGTCATATGCCCTGTTTCGGATTTCCACGAGCTCGTTCAAGTTCAAGTCTCGACAAAGCTTCCTTAGGTGACAACTCCAATTAATCTTCTTAGTTGCCTATTGGGATTTGTCAATCAGCTCTGCGGGCAAATGGCATGGCTTGCCATAGATCATTATGAATGGTGAAGTGCCCAATGGTGTCTTGTAGGCTGTCCTATAGGCACACAAAACTTGGTCCAAGAGCTTGGACCAGTTCTTCTTATCAAGATGAACCAACTTCTGCAAAATACTCTTCACCTCTCTGTTCGAAACCTCTGCCATGTCATTGGACTGTGGGTGGTAAGGACTAGTAACTATGTGCTCAAATCCGTTGTCCTTAGCATATATCACACATCTCGGTTCACAAAGTGGCTACCCCCATCAGATATCATAACTTTTGGCACCTCGAATCGAGCAATAATATGATCTCTCACAAACTTACAGAAAGTCTTGGTATATGTGGTTCGGGTTGGGATAGCCTCCACCAGCTATACAAATAGTCAATCGACTACAAGATGTACTCGTGTCCTTGGATGTTGGGAAAGGGACCCATAAAATCTATGCCCCATGCATCGAAAACATCACAAATAATCAACGGCAGCATGGGCATCTCATCTCTCTGTCCAACTATCGCTCCCATCCTTTGACAGATCGAGCATGACCATACAAAATCAATAGCATCTTGAAACAAGGTCGGCCAATACATTCCGCATAGAAGTACCTTGTGTACGGTTATATTCCCCAAGCGGTGTCCTCCAACCTCAAGTGAATGACAATATGTGGGGACACTCTATTACTCCTCCTAAGGAATACACCTTCTCTAAACACAATGCGGACCTTCGAAAAAAAGGAACGGATCATCCCAATGGTATCTCCTTGAATCCGACTTCAGTCAATCAATGCTTCTCCTAGTCCAACCATGGGGAACCTGCTTAGAGACAAGAAATTTGACCATGTTGGTATATCACGGGAGTGAGTCAATAACACAAATTGACTTGCCTGGGAAGGCCTCTCTTATCTGCTCATAATTAGGAGAGTCCTTAAGATCAATCTGAGAAAGGTGGTTAGCCACAACATTCTTCACTCCATGTTTATCTTTTATCTCCAAATCAAACCTTTGGATGAGTAAAACCCACCTATGAAGACACACCTTCGCTTCCTTCTTTTCCATTATGTATCAAAAAGTTGTGAGATCAGTATAGATTATCACTTAGAGCAAAAAATATATGACCTGAACTTCCCAAGGGCCCATACTACAGCGAGCATTTCCTTTTTTAGTCACGGTGTAATTCTTCTGTGTAGGGTCTACCACTTTGATCTTGTAGTGGATCACAAATGGGATCCTCTCTCACTGTTATCCTTACACAATTCCTATAGTGAAATCTGAAGTGCCAGTCATGATCTCAAATGGGAGAGACGAGTTAGGAGCTTGTAGGATAGGCGAGGCACAAATCTTCATCTTCGAGATCTCAAAGGCCTCTAGGCACCTGTGATCTACAACAAACTTTGTGTCTTACCCTAAGAGCTTAGTCAGTGGTCAGGCAATCTTCGAAAAAACCTGAATAAATCTCATATAGAATACGCCACACCCTGGAAATGACCACATTTACTTCACATTGGTAGGTGGATTGAGTTTCTTGATCAAATGCCTCTACGAAGAGGTCTCAACTTTTAATTTATATCCTAGGCAAGTCTTGGGTCGAACATATGGAGGCAAAGGAACAACTTTTTGTTAATTCAGATCACTTAGGTCTAGATTTCCAATGTAGATTTTTTTGTATTTTTTAATGCAAAATGATGGCGAATGCAAAACGTGGTTGAATTAAGTTAATAAGAAAACACACAACTTAGCCAAATTAAATTTAATGTGGAATTATCCAATTTAGCCAAATTATACTTTCCTAGAAACCTAATCCAGTGATGAATGCAAAAAACATTGTTTTGGAATTTTAGGAGTTAAAATACAACAATGAAAAATATAAATTTTTAGGAGCTTTTATACAATTATTCACGCAAACAAAGTGCAAAAATTATAAAAATTTTACTGGAATTAAAAGAAGATGAAATGAGTTTACCGTAGGTTTTTTTTGGATTTTTTAGTAATATATAAATTTTTATGGATTTTAATGAAAGTAGAGTGACAGTGAGTATTTAATTCCATAATGTCTTTTCATCCTAAAAGCGAATTATCCCAAAAAGGTATTTATCTGAGCAATCTCGGATAGTTTGAATTTCACAAAAATAATATGTGTGGATTTAAGTAAAAAATATTTACCAAAATCACTCTACAATTTATTTAAGGTAAAAGACAACTTCAGTTTGGATGAAATTTGGATAAAAAATAAATCACATTTCAAGGCATCATTTCTGATTTTTGATGAATTTTTGGAAGAACCATGAGTTAACTATGAATTTAAGATCACAAATTGGGTAAAATATGTAATATTTAACTAAAAATAATTTTATTTAATTACCCATAGCTCACAAAAATCCAAATAAATAAACAAATGGTAGAGTATTAGTTGCTCAACAACATGACATTTTTAATTAAAAAAATTGGTGCAAAATTAATGTCTAAATTAGAAAATGAAGATAGGGGTGTCCCTGTAGTTACGGAATTAAAAATGACAATGCAAACTGTGTACATGGGCACTTTTGTAATTACAAAAAATATAAAGGGAAAACATGCAAATTTTCCAAGAAAAAAATAAAGAAGGGAGACCTTCTTATTCGTGCGACAGGGATCGATGCTTAGGGGGCAGCGGTGGAGGAGGACGAGCCTCGACCGACGACTGAGCTGGGGGCGAACGACGGTGGTGCAGTTGTGCGTCGGATGGCGATGTACGATGGGAGTAGGAGCCACTGTTGCGGTTGTGCGCGGCAGTGGCGAGGAAGATGCGGTGGCTGACGACGGAGGAAGGGGGCCGACCACCTGTTGTAGTTTTTTTTAAGTTTTTTGATTTTTTTTTGATTTTTTGTTATGGATTTAACTTTTTTATTTTTTTTAAACTAGGAACAAATGGAGATGGTAAATGAAGATGTGGGAATAATGAAGATGAAAATGAAGGGAGGTGATGTGGTGAAATGATGATGTGGTGTAAAAAATAAGGGAAAAATTATTAGATAAAATAAAATAACAAGGGAAATAAGAGGGAATATTTACCTGAGGTTCGTCGGATTTGCGGAGATGCTACACTGGACTCATGTCGTGGCCTCCATCCAATTGCCAAACAAATTGAAGAAGTTATGCGAGCTTGACAGAATGCTCGTGACGCAGCAATGATGGTTGTCACAAATCTCACCTGAAAGAGGTCGTCGCTTGAGGATGATGCTCAGCCGCAGAAGAATAAAAAGAAGATAAATGAGAGTTAGAAAAATGGTGGAGTGGTGGAGTTGAATGTGAGGTTAAAAAAATGATGGAAGAAATGATGTTGAATGGGAGGTTTCGATGAAGAAAATGGAGTTGAATGGGAGTTTGCGGTAGAATGAGAAGTTAGAGTAGAGAAAGAAAAATAAAAAATAAAAAGAAATTAAAAGTTGGCTACTAAAAAATAAAATAAAATAAAGAGAAAAGAGAGTGATGAATTTACAAAATAAAATAAACAATATGTACATGTTTTTTTTACTTTTCTAATTTTATTTTTTTCTATATCTTTAATAAAAGATATTTACAAAATAATAATAAAATATTAGAAATAAAATAAAACAAAAAATGTTTTTTTATAGAGTTTTAGTAATTAAGAAAAAGAAAATATAAAAAGGAAAAAAGAAAAATATTTACAATATATACAATGTACGCCTAGGTCCCAAAATCCATATTTTTCAAATAAGCACTGATTTTAATGAAACCATTTTCATTGGATAGACAATTTTCTAACACAAACATTAAAAGTGAGTTTGATGAATTTGGAGTTCGTACGGAGCGGGAATTTGTCCGGGAAGTTGGACTTTACGACTTCTTCTCTTTGGGATCTAGGAGTATTTATTTGAGGTGAAATTTCTTTTGAATATATATATAAATAAGTTAGAGAAAGAATTAGCCGAAAAGGAGTTGAAATAGAATTATTAAAAATACAAGAAATTCAGGCTATTTACATGTGAAAAACTCCTCTATTTTACGGCTTTTTATTAGTAATTTACTTTGTACAATATAATATATGATAATTAGTGTATTTTTTACAAGATTCATTTTGTTAATTTATTGATTTTATGGACATTTATTTGAGATTTTACTCAGGAATTTTGCTAAGATCAATATATTGAGATGATGAATGATAGATGATGGTTCACGTGCATCATTTACATTAGTTTAATTTTCTATATTTGCATTATGCATAGATCACCCTACATGTACAGTGCTGGCGACATGGTATGCATCTCTTACCCATGCATGCATCATTATATTTAATCGCACATTGTCCTTTCTGATCTTCTTCCTTGTTTTCACTCACATAATTCAAAAAGGAAATTGGACACTGGGAAGGAGATTTATTGCAAAATATTTAAAAATGAGTGATAACTTTGTAAAACTGAGACTGCTCAAGATAACTCGACCCTAAAATTAAATGTAAGGAAAATCATAATTGTTTTGAGGAGAGTAACCCCCTCATTGTTTGAATTTCCTTAGATGTGAGAGAGATGCGAACACTAGGATAGAGCAAAGCCCGAATTTTCATATAGACTATTGATTCTATGAAAATGATAAGCTACGTGTCAGTTAGGGAATGCAGGTAGCCAGTAAACAATATGGATTTCCTTATTTGATGGTTTAAAGGACATTGTGTAAGGCTTGGCCCTTAATTAACAGGTAGTTGTTTTTACGGTCCGTACTTACATCCATACTGGTTGAAAGTAGGTGCAATTAATCGTAAGATTTAGGCCAATCTTTAGGGAAATACATGCACCTAACAGCTCGTTAACTATTTCAAAGATTTTATTTATCACCAATAAATTTGAAAAGATAGAAGACCAAACTCTTACGGTCTACACTTCCGTTGAGTTGGTAAATAAGGGGTTTGCATTGTGTTTGATTGCTTGTGTTAGAGAATTTTCCGCGCACTTGGCACCTTCTACTCATTCTTTCTTTGGTTGACTTCATTATTCTCGCATTTCACCTCTTCAAATCGAAGATGTCGGGTTTGAGCATTTCTCAATCAGATTTTGCAGACTCATTTCACACTCTAAACCAGTCGTCTTCTACTCGGGAAGACTCACTTCCTGAGTATTCCTCTTTCTCCAATTCACCCTTCACCTCATCCATCAATTCGTTATTCAAGATTGACTCTAATCTTGAACTATCATTTGGGACTCCATCATTCCCGAGGACTAATCTAGTGTGGTTTACACTTGCAAAAATCAATATAGAGCACTTGATGCCACCTAAGGTAAAGGGTTCCATGGTTGAACAGTTCGAGATCAACACTACCATGTTATCCTCCATTCAGTCCATTCGAGCACAATTAACAGAACATGTCGACTTTCAAGCAACATTGAGGGATATGATTCTCTAACTGAGGCAGGATAGGAGAGAGGAGGAGAGAAATAATGGAGGAGGTGAGAAGGGGGGAGAGAAACCTGTAGAGCCAGTGGCTAAGCTCTCATTAAGGGAATCATATAATCCAGGAGCAGGACAAATGAATACATGGATTCAAATTGTTGGGATTCATGGGCATTTCGAGTTTAAGCCCACTATTTTATCATTACTCCCCATATTCCATGGAAATATTAATGAAAACCATGTGTACACCTGCAACAATTCAGTCGCAACTGCAACACAATCCATTACCCTAACATCCCATTAGAGGTAGTGAAGATGACATCTTTTCCCTTCAGCTTGATGGACAAGGCCTATTATTGGGTAAATCATCTAGAAACATTTGGCACTACATGGGAAGAGTAGTGGTCTTCTTTTCTAAGAAAATATTACCCTCTTGGATGCCTCAACCAAATGTGATAGTTTATTGCAAACTTCTCACAAATGTCCCATGAGCCTATTCACGGCTCGTAGGAAAGATTTAAAGATCTAACGGAGAAGTGCCCCAATCATGATATTCTGAAGACGAGACCAGTGCAACATTTCCATGGGGGTTAAAGTCCTGAGAATCAGGAGGTGATAGATGTTGCTTGTGGGCGTAGTCACTTCAACAAGGATGAGGATGTCCTATATCAGATTTTCAAGGAGATGGCAAAGAGATTATCCACTCCGTTTTCTTCATGTGCATTCCAAAAACATCCCGTGCCTTCTTCTACAACTGCAGCACCCCACAAGGCTATCAATACAACGACATCACATGAAGTGGATAGGGTGGAAATTTCTGATCTGACCATTATAGGAAATCACCTATCTAAAGTAGACATTATTGAGAAATGATTCAAGGAGCTTGAGAAGCTCCAAGTGGTCGAACAGAGGATGAAGAACCTAGACAAGCTGGATGAAATAACGAAGCATCTGGAGCTTCTTGTTAGTATGATTATCGCATACCCGAGTACGAGTGCAGCAACTAACACTTCTACTCGGGAGCAGACTTTTTCCACTTCTATCCAATAGAGTACTCGAGGACCATCCACAGTTCAACATGTTTATTACGTGCAGGCCCCTGCGATCTAATCCCGCAACATTCACAAGAAATTGTCCTGTACATGCAAGAAGGTCCATACATTTCTGAGCAGTAGGCTCCACCTCCACCTATCAATCAGCAGGTGAATGGTATCTGGTTCGACCGAAAGCACAACCAACCCCATCCATGAAGGCAAGGCCCGTTGGGTTCCCAGCAGGGTTAGAGAGCTGCCCACTAATTTCATGGAGGCATATCGTAGCAGTACTAGCACCAGCTGTTCCAGCCTCAATATCAGTCTCCACATCATTTTTAGAATTTGAGACATAGCCAGCAGCAAATGCAACTTTCTTATTTTCCACAGCCTTACCATCAGCAACAATCTGCATATTTTCCTCCTCCTCCTTGGTATTAGCAGTATGGATGCCATCAATTTCCTCATTACCACCCAGCGACAACCCGTCATTGAGCACCCTGAGGCACCTTCCGTGAATCCAACACTTGATCAATTGGCATTACTAATAAAGAACATGAACGATTTTACTTAGAGGCTTGATGACCTGACTACTACAAAGACACTAATTACAGCGTAGGTAGAGCCAATCCCAACAATTTCAGATGCAAATAGAAGGTAGTCTGATCCATCCACACCTGAGATAGGTATGGCCCTTGATTTTACATGTTTATATGATGCCATTCATCTTAGGAGCGGTAGGAGATTGCAACCGCCTCCACAACCGTTGGGAATGGGAGATAAATCCAGAGAGAGCTTCACCTTCAACATCATATTCCTCACCATCATTGTTGAGACCCAGTGTAGCTGCACCAGAGCATGGAGCTTCACCATCATCATCTTCACCTTCACCAAGCAGATGCAGATCACTATCAGCATGGGAGAACACACCCGTTGTGGATTCTTCCTCTTCACCAGCAGCAACCCGTCCAGTTTTAGATTTTGTTTCTACTCCCCCTATTTTGAACAAGACTATACAGACTGATTCTGGTTGTCCTATTGTACATGAGGATTCACTTTTGAATGATTGAAATGAACATTTTAATGTTTCTTCCGATTCTGTGACATTTCCTTTTGCTCTAAATAAAACCCAAAAATCCAAAATTTAAAAACAACCCTATCTAGTACCAGAATGGTTAAGATCGTATAGAACATCTTTTAAGAGATGCCAATCCTTAAGGACATGGAGTACATGCCTGCAATAAAAAAGGGAATGAAAGAAGCATGTACTCAAAAGCATCAGACAAAGTAGAACTAGCGAAAGAAAACAGAAAAACATATCTTGACCATGGCTACAGTTCATGCCATCAACAACCTCCCATCGAAAAAGAAAGATAAGGGAGCACCTTACATCTGTTGCTATATTTTTTTATCAAGAAATTGATTGCACTCTTCTTGATAGTAGTTCCTCCATTAATCTCATTCCATCCTATCTACTCAGAGGGTTTGGGTTAGGACCTCTTAAATCAACCAATATGATCCTTCAGTTTGCTGATAGATCGATTAAGAGGTTGAGGGGCATTTTAGAGGATGTTGTCGTAATGGGGCAGGGAATGAAATTACCTGTTGATTTTGTTGTCATTCATATGGACATACATGTACCGTTACTCCATACCCATTCATACTAGGTCGATCGTTCCTCCGAACGATAGAAGTGGTAGTTGATTACGGTATTGGAGACATCATCTTTCACTCTAGTAGTGACAAGGCAAAAATTGAGACGATCCTCTATCCGAGACCATGACTGCCACCAACAACAGCAGATGAGAAACATACAATTACATCAGATCTTAAAAACTATAATTTTCTGGTCAAATTTTGAGACAGATCTTTTTACTGGTTTCATTGATACCCAAGAGTTCCTTTCTCAAAAGGAATCTCTGGACGGCATAGCCAACATGAGTCCCCTTATTTATTCTTCTGAGTTGTTTGTTGATGGGCAGTTTGAGCAGACTTCTGAGGATGAATCTGAGTTTTTGGAGGTACCCTCTGATATTCCTTTGATACATCATTTTGAGACTACTGATTATATACCTCCCTATGAGAGTTTTGAGGTACAGATATCTGAGCCACATGCTAAGCTTATTGATATATGCACTTATGAGAGAAACCTTTCAGAGATTGTTGCTGAGATATCTGAACCCTTTGTTTCTGAGATTACTGAGGATTCTGAATGTCCTGATGAACAATTCCATTCTGAGCAGAGATCATTCATTGCAGATATTCCTGATATTCTACTTGCTGAGATGACGATGAATCCATGATTCGTTAACATTTTGTCTGCATTTTGTCTTAAAGCCCTTAACAAATACATGTAAATATTCATTAATTTCCATATTTCATCATAACCACACTCATGAATAAAAATATACTTTTATGATTTAAAACATGTAAATAAATAAGAGAAAAAATAGGTAAAAGAAAAGAAGGCAGATTGTAAATATGTATATATGTAGAATATGACTTATAAAATATAATATAGCTGAAAGATATATTTATATAACCTAACCCCCAAGACCATGTCAGCATGGATTGGTCGACAAACAATAAAGTAGGGGGAGATAAGGAAAGAAAACAATAAAAAATAATTAATTATACACTCTATACATTCTTCATTATTTAATCAATAATTTTCCAATATTCATTGATTTCTACTTAAATCATTCGTATATATTGTTCATCAAACTCTTTTCCTAATTATTTATAAAAATGTATAGAAAAATATAATAATAAGTTAAAAATATTATATTGTACATATGTCAAGAAATCCAACTTTTAAATTGTCAAATTCTCAACTTCCGAACATCATAACTTTCTCAACGAACTCCAATTTCACTCTACTGACTTTTAAAGTTCATAAAATAATATTCTATAATTAATGGAGGTGATTTCACTAAAATAGAAGTCCGTTTGAAAAAGTCGGTTTTGGGACCTCGTGACAACTTAGTTTATGGGATATTTGTTTTATCTATAACACATTACTTATAGTTTTAATAATTTTATAATTTTTAATTATTTTTTGATCTTGTATTTTAACCATGATTTATTTCGTAATTTTCTAACATTATTTATTATTTTAAATAAATTAAAAACACAATTTTATAGACAAAATTGAACTGCGTAACTTATACTTGTACTTGTTTATGCATTTACATTAATTTGTTAAAATCCACAAAATTTAAATATATTCTATTTATTATCTTAATATTTAATAAAAAGAAATTATATATTATTTATTAAATTATAAAATTAATACTAAAATACATATTTATCAAGTATTTTTTAGACCTATTTATTAATATAATATTTATATTTCATTAAATTTTTATTATTTATCAAAAATAAATTATTCTATAAATTAGGTAATTTAATTATTTATATTTTTCCTTTCTATACCCATTTATAATAACATCATTTATTATTTATTACCTAATTTACAATATATTAATACCATCTAACCAACCAGGTGTTGACCCGTGTCAGCACATAGTTCATCTTCCTCAAGAACATACTATCGGAGTTCTGTTCTAACCGGCCAACTTCTCCTCTTTTTACCCATTCCACCATTCAACCTAAATCACATCTAAAACCTCGAATCCCTAGACCTAACAACCCTAACTCACGCCTAGCCTCGATTCATCCTAAACCCTTCGTTGTTCTTCCTATAAATCCATTCAAAGTTGGCGTGAGCCAACTAACTTCTCCAACTTTTCCTTTCACCGGAACCACTTGGCCTACCACCATCCTTCTTCACCTTGTCCCGATCGGCTCCAATGGTGACATCGCTTGTTGATCAGCACGCAAAGAAGCTTGGAGATCATGGAGTTGTTCCAGGGCTTCGCCTGACCTAGTATCGCGCTGCTGCACACGTTCAGCCCTGATGAAATACCTGCCGTGAAGCAATCTCCAGAGGATCCTATATCCACATTCTCCCGGGTATCTCTTCACCTCTATTTTAACCTTTGATTTTATTTATTCACGTGCCTAATTAGTCTAGATAATCAACTGAATGGATCCTCTCCGTAACCATCTCATATCATAAGTCGAAGATCGTGCCTAATTCCATATCAAATCGACCAATTTTTTTATTCCCAACGTCTATTCCTTTAAACTACATATTCTTTCAAAGAAATCCTAACTTCTAAACTAGCTCTCGTGAATCGAGCTACAAATATTACTTGCAGGTCATCTTGAGATATAGAACATTCGACTGGAGCTTCCCACTGGATGTGATTTAATCAAGAACAACCAACATCTCCAGACCCAAACCCTAGATGATGAGCATCTTCGATCTTCCATGAGATCTCCCACCTCGTTGTAGGCAAGCTCGAAGGGGGAGGAGCCCCCTTCCGGCCCTGCTAGAGGAGCGACAATATCCTCCACCGCTCATCGACTGCTGGCAACATTAAGATCGTCACCGCTCGCTCAGATTGGGGAAGAATGCCCAAGAACATGAGACATGTAGGCTTGTGAAATGTGGCACCAACCGACGACCATGATCGTGCTTCGCCATCTAATCTCAGTCGTTCATGTTCAAACGGTAAAAATGTTGCAAAAGAGGCAATTGCCACTTCCAGAAGTCATCCGCGCCTACAAAGTTTCCAGATATTACATTTAGGTCTCTGTATGGGGACCTACACGTAATAATATTTTGTCCTCTTTACAGTTTAGTCCCTCGCATGGATTAAGCTACAAACTATTTTCTTTTATTTTCTTTACAGTTCTACCCCTGCACAATGTGGACTGATTGAACACTCTAGAGACATTATTTTTCCTTGATTTAGGGTAGTTACACAACTACCCTAGCAAGGTTTTATTACATCTTTGGAGTTTTACATTGTATATTTGATTTGAATTTATATTTTGAACTTTGCATCCATTTTGAATTTTGTTTGATTTTCTCTTCGAGCTCGTTGCTTGAGTTCTTCGTGGATCTATTATATAGTATTATTTTACTTATTTCTACCACATACTACTGTATTCTAGATCCCCTTTGTGTCAAAATTATCACTTTTGAAAACTATATAAATTTTGAAAAGATAAAAATAAACTAAAAATTTCAAAACTAAAAACAAATAAAATTTTTTTCTGAATTTTCATGTTATTCTGCCTCCTTGTGTTCGACCCGGGCACACAAAATATCCCTTTCTCTCAAAAACCATAATATTGTTATTCTGCCTCCTTGTGTTCGACCCAGGCACACAAAATATCCCTTTCTCTCAAAAAACCATAACATTGTTATTCTGCCTCCTTGTGTTCGACCCGGCACACTTATATTGATAAATGATGAATCTCAGATTCATCGCTCTAAAAGACACTATAAGCTCTAATCCATAAAAATAATTGGTGTTTCTTCATTTATTCTGCATAATTAGCATTCATGCATGTTTTAATAACAATGGCATTTTTTCACTTATTTTCGCACAAAATAAGATGCCAAAAATCCCAACCAAAATGACATATAAATAGCCTAACTTTCCCCAATTTTAACTAATTCATGATAACTCCAAATGTCTTGAAACCACCTCCATTGTGTACATATCAGTGACAGGAATAAATGAAAATAAAAAAAAGCACTAACCCAAATAAGTGGAACAAAAGCCCAAACCCTAGTTCTAGGATTTCCGGAATAAAACCTTGATATCTTTCCCATCAAGTGCCCGATTTGATCCTACTCACTTTTGAACTAATGTACATTCAATTACCTTCAAAACAAGACCAAGTTCAAGTGAATCAGATCTCATATGTGAAAGTTGGGTTTTGGGCCTCTTTTGTACATTTTGTATTTTAACGGTTTTTGACCTATTATTTTATGTATATAATTAAACCATTTTATTTTATTTCTTTTTCATTTGTCTTCTTTGACGAAAGCTTTCTTAAAATGCGCAAAAATCCAAATCCAAATCCAAACTGAGCTTGAAATCAAAGAAACTAACTAAGTCCGAGTCTTCACTAACTGTCTACACAAAAATTATCTTTCTCGTCTTTTATTTTATTTATAATTTTTCTTAATTAATAAAAATCCAAAAAAAATATTAATATGTAAATATTTATATTTGATTTTATCATATTTTTATGATTTTTTTCTGTTTTAAATGACAAAAAAATTATAAAACCCCAAAATGAGGGTATTCTATGGACAAGGGATACCCCAAAAATATCACTATGTGCAGTTGTTCGATTTTGATTTTGCTCTCTTCATGAAAGTTGTAGATCTCATCAAGAAGAGCAATTTTTGTAAAGAAATATTTTTGATACGAGGTTGTTTGATATTTCTTTTTGAATTTTCTTTCTATTTATTTTCCAATTTGTTTAGGGCTGACAAGTGGCCGCTCCTGGAGCCACCACGTGTCACCCATTTTTTGGCTTTTTATACTTCATTTTTATTACAAAAAATTAAAAGAGTTGCGCGTGCCCTGTACGTGCTCCCGTCGACCTGCCTCTTATTGCAATGCGGCAAGATCAATGGTGTCCGATTTTGGTCAATCGGATGACCCATGTACATCGTCGTCTTCCTCCGTCTTTCCCAATTGTGTAGCGCCGCCCCCGCGAAATCTCCGGCGCCGCCTTCCCCGTGAAATCTCCGCACGCCTAATCCGGGCGCCTCCGCCTCCTTCAATCTAGGGATGACCGCCGCCACTCCAATCGCCTCCAACTTTCCAATCTCGCCGCCAATCCTCGATCTCGTCCTCACGATTGTAGCCCCTCCTATATCCGGCCCCTTCGCCGTTCCTATTTGACCTCACCGCCACCCCCTCCAATCATCGTACAGTGATCTCCAGCACTTCCTTCGGTGGTGACAACTGAACATACACTTCCTCCAGCGGCGAGATCCAAGGCTTGTTGGCCTCGTCGCAACAGCTCATTCATCGTGCAACTGCTCTACGCATTTGCAAATTACTTAAAGACCCCCAGCTATGTGATACACACATGCGAGTATATTTGCGTGGTGGCCCCCGAAAGACCTCCTATTCTCCATCAAGTCCACTAGCCAGAGGTCATGTGCTACCCACGTGACCCTCTAGCAATTTTGAAGAATCTACCCTGGTAATTTTGGTAATTACGTTTAAGTCCTTTCTTTACATTATCTTATTTTATATTATTACAGTTATACCCATGTGTTCCCCCTCCAATTTGAACTGCTTTATAGCATCATTTTATTATCCAAAAATAGCATGATGTTCGCCAATTAATTCTCTACATCATGACATATGTTTGACATTTTTGTGATAAGTGGTTAATTAATAATTATATGTTTTGTGGAAAATTGTATATTTTTCCTATTTTGTGCTTGAAAATTCATTACTAATTAACCACTCCTCTGAAAATTGTCGAAAAATCACGGATTGTAGATTTAGTTGTACATTACATCATGCCCAAAAATAATTACATTTGCATGCATCCTTTGCCCTAAAAAATCATTTTACATATTTCTATATTTAATTTTTAGTAGGTATCAAATCTGATATTTTTGAGGTTTAGGATTTTTCTAAAATTAATCACGTAGTGATAGATATTAGATAATTTTATCCATTGAAAATAAATAGTTTAATATTTATTAAAATTAATTATTGAAATTTTCTTTGTTAGCATCCAAAAATTCATAAAATATTTATCTTGCATCCAAAAATTCAAAAAAAATTACAGTGCATTCATTTCATCATAATTGTCATCTCGGCCATGTTTCATGATTTTTAGACATCGTTTGATTGATATTTATTTTCTAGTCCTTAAAATTAGCCAAAGTTGCATTTGCATCCCAAACTTGCATTAAAAATACAAAAAAAGGTCGCCTCGAAAATTGTGCATGAACTTTGATAGAAACAATTCTAGGTTATTCCTTTTCCTTCTTGAGTTCGACCTGGGGACATGCAAAAGTAAAATAAACATAAATCCGTATTGATCAAAATTGACTAAAATTTCTTGGGGTTATTTCTTGACTGATTCCGAATGCCCACCTACAATGAAACGACACATTAATTTAAACGAACGATAATTCACATAAATTAAGCAGGACGTTTCGTGACTCGTCAGATGGTGCCCTTTTCGGGGAAGCAAACGGCTTAGATTTTGTCTAAAAAAATTTTGTTCGGTTTTCTTTATTCGGGTAGTCTGACCTCCGAATCTTTACTGTATAAATTCAATTTTTTTTCTGCATTTATTTTTATTTTATTTTCAGTATTTAATTTTTTATTTTATTTTTTATTTATTTTTGAGTCATTCTCTTACATTCTCTCTCTTATTTTTTTTGCGAGGTACCCGTCGTATTTGGAGCGGTTTTTGGAAACCAAAGCATCTTCACTGACTTCCGAAAAAAGCCGCATTAAATTCAAGATCAAGTCGAGTCATGAGAGAGAGTAGAGTCTAGGATTTATTTTTTCTGCAATTTTATTTTTTGTAATTAATTGTTCATTTACAGCGGTGTCCGTTTGGACTCTCGCGTGTGTAACAAGACCTCAAACTTTTTCTGTGGTGTATCGTGGTCTGTTTTATTATCCGGTGAGGGTGGAGCCCGACTTGAGTGGTGCTTAGGATAGACATGCACATATGGCTATTAGAGATTTTTAATTTATGATTGTGCTCATAGAACTTAGGAACACACTTCACTTTAATCGAGACACACATTAGATCGTTCAATTTAGTCAAAAATTTGACTCATTCTTCCCGGCTAATAGAACTTTCTTCTTAGTGAAATTTTTCATCAGCTTGCATTCATATAGACTAAATTTTCAATTATTATATTGCATCCCACATGGAGATTGCGAGGAATCACTGTAAGTCTTCTATCTCAGCATACATCATTGTTTTTCGCATCCATCTGCTTTTCCCAAATTTCTCCCTCATGTTTTGTCACACAATTTTAAAGGAAATTGGGACTTGACGGTAGACGTGTATTTGTGGTCACTTGATTTTTCAGTGATCGCCTAATTAAAATTGGGACTGCTAAATATAGTTGACCTTAATTAACCCATAAAATCAAGAATTATTGCTGGAGATCAGCCAAACATTATATTCTTTTATCTTGCAGAGAGGAGAGAGACATACACTACGATAGAGCCAAGCCAAGATTTTCATATTGACTACTGATTCTACAAAAACGATTTGCTACTTCTCAGTGAGGATCTACGGGTAGCCGATAAACGGTCCGGATTTCCTTAGCGGAGTGGGTGGTTAAATGACACTACGTAAGGCACCATCCTTGAGTAACACGGGTAGCCATTTTATGGTCCGTACTTACACCCATACTGACTGAAAGTAGGTGCAACTAGTCGTAAGAATTCGGGCCAGTCAGTAGGGAAATACATGCACCTAACAGCTCGCTTAAATGTTTGCAAGATTGGAATTATCACCAATTAAAATTAATAAGATAATTGACCGAACTCTTGTGGCATTCACTGTATGAGTTGGAGAAAAAAGATCTGTATTGTATTTTTTTTGCACGTAGATTCAGGATAATCATCGAACACTGCACACCTGTGCCTAAATCTTGAATTGTAAAACTCTTTTGCAATTGAGAATGGAAGATTATGGTGATTTTTATTCGGACTTCGCGAACCCTCCTCTGACTGCAACAAACTTGCCAATCTCAAAGGTTCGGAGACACCCTTACTCTGGACCACTTTGGGTTCAGGGACACCTTTCCCATGAACCCTATTCCTACAATTCTTTCTTCTTTCTTGAAGGAGGTCAAACCCACACTGTTTCTCTCTCTCCAAAACACATCGAGGAAAACTCTTACCTCTATGATTCTTGTTTAAATTCTTTCTACTCTATTAACTCAAATCCATTATATTCTGAAGGTGAAGAAGAAGAGGGAGAACTCATAGAAAATGTCTCCCAAGAAAATAGATAATGAAGATGAACCAAATGAAGACCCGATGAAGATGATTTTGGCAAGATTGGTTGCATCTGAGCAGCAACCGCTTTTACTGAGAGAGCAAATAGAGCAGTTGAATGATGGGGGAGAACACCAATGGAAGCCACATACAACTCTGGCCATGATAGAGTGAGAAATTACTTGCAGCCACTTTATCCAGAAATACACTATGAACTAAAGCCACATGTCTTTAGCCAATTGCCACAATTTCATGGTAATATTGCTAAAGAACCATATGAATTCTTACGGGATTTGGAGCTAGTATGCTCTAATCTGAGGCACCCCCAGGTCAGCCAAGATTACATCCGTCTCACTGTACTTCGTTTCGCCTTGAAAGGAAAGGCAGATTATTGGGTGAAGAATTTAGGATTGATGGCGACCACATATGATAGGTTCAAGAACCTGTTCTTAAAATAATTCTACCGATTGAGTCGAACCAATCAAATGAGGACACACATCACTAGTTTTTCTCAGATGCCTATTCAACCACTGTGTGATGCTTGGGATAGATTTAAAAATCTACTATAGAAGTTTCCGTGCCATGATCTGGATGAAAACATCTTGGTCCAGTCACTCTATTCTGGTCTCAGCTACGAGACACAGGGATTAGTGAGTGATGCATGCGGTGGCAATAACACATCACGAGGTGCTGAAATCGTCTAGAAAGTACTAGAGCAAATGGCTGAGACAAGCCGCTCACAGATTGCCAGTAGGGCATACATCGATTCCCTAAACACACTTCAGTCTAAACGGGGAAAGCAAATTGTTGCAGAAATAATAGAGGATTTGATTACAAACATGAGCATCATCGCTGATAAGTTGGTAGTTGTAGATCAGATTCATAAGAGGATGAACGTCATCAACAACAAGATCTA